>VXAV01006971.1:72602-99810 GCA_013399715.1 Alectura lathami | reverse complement strand
CCGGGCCTGCCCGGGCGCTCCGGCTGCGCTGGGGCCGGCGGGCTGAAACCCCCTGGGCCGGGGGTGGAGACGCGTCGGGGGGCTGGGGCCGTGGGGTGCAGTGGGGAGGTGCGTGCCTGCCCCGGGTCCAGGTCGAGGATGCTGGGGGAGCGATGGAGCCAGGGAGCAGCTCCACCCGAGGCAGGGGTTCCCTAGCGTGAGGGCTCCCAGGTCAGGCAGGTAGCTATGGACCGTGTGCTCCCGAGGTGTGAGAACAAGGTGGAAAACGTCCCCTGGTCTTCCTCGCTGCCCGCCTGTTCGTCCTGCAGGGTCTTGTTTCTCCCACCGGCTCTGGGACGGACCCCAGCACGCAGCAGGTGCCGGACGAGGTGAATTCAGTGAATTCTGCTCCCTCACCCCTGGTTGGGCAGATGTTGGGTATGGGGCCGGCGCACAGCGAGGGCGGCGTGGTGCTGCCTGTGCCCAGCTGGGCTCCTGGGTGCTGCTGGTGCTGGGCCCATGGTGGGGCTGTGCCCTGAGCCCCCACGGGCATGGGGACCATCCCCAGACTGGTGGCAGAGGCTGAACTCCTCCGTGGGGCCGAGCAGTGCGCAGGGCCCTGTGCTGTGGCTCTGGTGTCTGTGCGGAAAAAAAACAACAACAAAAAAAAAACGAATAAAGCTGCTCTAATGACCCAGCCATCTTACCCAGCCGTCACCGGGATGCGTCAGTCCAGGCAGAGCGAAGCCGCCCGCCTGCCCCTGCTCGGAGCGCGCTGTGTGCTCGCCCGCCGCTCGCCTCGAGGAGCCCGGCGGCTCGGCGGGGCTGACATGTTGACAGGAGGCGTTTCTGGTTTCCTACGGGGGAAGGAAAAACGCTTGGCTTTCCTTTGCCTCGCAGCAGCTCTGTGTTTGGCCTGCTTTCTGTTTTCTGCAGGGGATTTCGCTTTGTTTTGAAGCCTCCTGTGGCACACCTCCCCCGGCAGCAGGCAGCTCCGCAGGGTTTGGTGCGTGCGGGTCAGCTCTGGGCACGCGTCCCTTGCTCTGTGGCCCCTGCGTGGGGCAGGAGCGCGAAACCCCCAGGCCCGGGGCTGCGTGCAGGGCTGCAGCCCGTCCTGTGCCCAGCAGCTGCGGTTCCTGGCTGCCGGAGCAGCCGCAGAGGCGGTGTCCCCGCGCGGGGCAGCGTGTCTCCTGGCGGGTGCTTTCTGCCTCACTGCCCGCAGAAGCACTCGGAGCCAGGATCGCCTCCTCGCTCCCAGCATTGTTCGCGTGCAGGCATTGTTCACCCCGTCCGCCCCGGCGCGGGGCTGGGTGCGGGCAGGAGGGCGGCACGGCCCCGCGGGCTGCTGCCGGCCCTTTGGGAGGTGGGAGATTGGAACATCTGCCCTGGGGCAGCTGTGAGCACGTTCCCTGCGTGGTCACTGCACGCTCTGGGGCTGGGCGCAGCCCCGTGTCACCCTGCCGGGGCACGGCAGCCGGCAGAGCCGCTTGGGGACTGTGACGCACGCTGCAGCGGGAGGAATGAGGTCTGGGCAGCTCTGCAGATGTTCCGGGCAGCCACCAGCAATCTGGCATAATCTGTGCTGGCTCTGAATTTAAGGCCACTGCAAAGCTGGCGTGGTTCATCTGAGACCGTGGGCTTGAGGGCAGCAGCTTCACCCTCCAGAGGTGGCCCCCAGGGAACGTTTCCTACCCAGGACTGGGGGGGATCTCTCGAGGGGCTGCTCTGGGTGGTTGCCGGTCAGTCGTGGAATTCCCCTCCCTGCTGTGCAAGCAGCAGCGTGTCCCCTCTGCTGGGCTGCTGTACGCTGTCAGCACAAGCGAGTTTAATTCGGGGGGTGCTGCTCAAGCTCTAGTTTTCCTCCCCGCCTTGAGCCTGGCACACCGCGCGCAGGGTGCCATGCGTCAGCTCCGGGGCGCGCGCCCTGCCTGGCCACGGGAGCGGGAGGTGGGCTTCTCCGTGGCTGTGCAGCAGCTTTGCAGCACGGCGCCTTTGGCTCAGGCAGAGGCTCTGCTAGCTTTTGGCTTTCCCCCAGGTGAAGGTTGGGGATGTCGTTTTACAGCCTGGAAATGCCGACAGCAGCATCCCACAGCTGGGAGCTTGGCTTTGCACAGCACGCAGCAGCCTGGTAGTCGGCGGGGAGCTCTGGGCTGGTTTCTCCTGGAGCCTTTTGGGGCAGCAGCGCTGGGTGCGAAGGAGCCGGCCTGCCCTGTCCCCTCTGCCATCCCTGCCCCTGCCGCGCAGCCAGCTGGTGTCCGGTGGGGACCCCACGGGCGCTGCTGCCTTCCCCTCGTCAGAGGCGGGAAGGGGAAGTGCTGGCCGTTTTTTTCCGTTACTGGATTTCACCTCCTGGGAGGACAGGGAAGAGCTCTGCTCGCTCTGTAAGCAGCTGCGAGGTGGGGACGGCAGGGCCCGGTGGCATCTCCTGCTCCTGCGATGCGATGCCAGACCCCGCGGAGCGCAGAGCCCGGGGAAGGTCCGGGAGCAGCACGCCCCCATCCCGGCTCTGCGGCCCTGGGGGGGCTGCTCCGGCCCCGGGCTGGCGGCTCCTTCTGGCTTCGTTCCCTGCTCCTCTGTGAGCAAGAGGCCCTGCAGTCCCCCAGGACACGGATGGCACGTGGCGCGGTGATGTCCTCACCCCGTTCTGAGGTGGAGGGAGGTGGCAGCTGGCGTTGGAGTTCTGGTGTCGGCGCTCAGCGGTTCTGGTTTGCCCCACGCGTCTCTATCCAGCGCACGCAGCTCCCAGCAGAGCTCATGCTGCCTCACCTGCCTTTCTGGCCAGGTTTCCTGGAGCATTAGCAAGAGTCAGCCTTGTCACTGCTTCTTGGCTGCCAAATTTGATCTATTAATATTATAAACAAAAAGATTTTCCAATTCAGACGGCAACAGAGAACCTCTTTTTAATAAGACTGACGCCCCGGCCCTGCAGCTGCAGCCAGCAGCTCGCCCAGCGACGCCGTTCAGCAGGACGCCAGCGCTCCTTTTCGGTCCCAGCGACCCGCCTGCTCCTCGCCCATCCTCCTCCTGTGCCTCCTCCGTGGGGACAGCGGTGACAGCGTGAGCACGGTTATCGGTAACAGCTGCCTGGCTCCGTGGCGGTGCGGGGAGCTCAAGGCCTGGAGCTGCACAAAACAAGGCAGGAGTTATCTGCCTGGCTCCCTGCCCTGAGCAGCCTTCCTGGCTCGGCGAGCGGTAGGGCTGTCAGTCGCTCGGCTTTTAATTTGGCTGCTTTGCCATTACCCTGGTGGGGAGGGAGTCGCCACGGGGTCAGGGTGCCGAAGCCGGCTGGCCCCAGGCCTGGCCTGCTGGTGCTGTGGAGAAGCGCCCAGGGCTGCGCTGCCATCGCTGGGCGCCTGCGGCTTCCCCCCCGGGGCCCTGGCATCGGCGGGTCCCGAGTGCTGAAACCGGGGCAGCGCCGGGGAGCGGGCGGTGGCTGGGATGTGGCCGGTGCCCGGTGCTGTGCCCGCGGCTCTCTCCTTGCTCCCTGCAAGAGGCGTTCTGCCCTGGAGAGCTTCCCAAGGGCCTGCGTGGGGGCGAGCAGCGGGTGGGCTGAGGCCCCGCACCCTGTGTTGCTGTGTCGGTCTGCAGAGGGCAGAGACTTCCTGCTTTCCCTGCTTCTTCCTGAGGTGCAGAGAGCGGTCTGAGTCATCGTGGTCGCGGTGGTCAATCATCCCGCTCCCGGTGAGGAGCTCTGTGCCTGTGCGATGGACAGACTTCGGCTGAAAACCCAGCGCAGGGGGGTTGCTGACCGTCCCTGCAGCCACCCCGTTGCGTTTAACCCCCCATGTTGGGGCGTCCTCTGCCGTGCCGCGGGGCAGACCGGTGGCCGTGCATGCATGCCCCTGCGAGCTGGCTCCCTGGGTTTGCTCCCAGCGGGAGCAGTGCCCTTCCGGGGTGGCCGGGCATGGGGGGAGCAAGGGAGAACGTGCGCGGGCGCCCCGAGGGCTCTGCGCTGCGGAGCGTTGCTGGGCAGGGGTCTGCAGGCAGGGAGGGGGCAATGGCTGGGGAGAGGCCCTGGTCTCCTCCATCCCCCTGCAATTCCTGGCGCAGCCCCGAGGCCGGGGTTTGGGAGGGCGTTGTGGTGACACTCCCGCCCCCTGCTTGGCTTCCACGTGGCGCAGGCGAGTGCCACCCTTGCGGGACCTGGTGTCCTGCCATGGAACAGGGGGCGAAGCGCTGCGGGGAGCGCACATCTCTCTGGGGGGAAGAGGGAGCGGGAGGACCAGTCGCAACGGGCAGGCTGCTTTGTCGCCTCGTGGTGAGCAGGGGAAAACGGGTCTTGTGTGGGGTGGCCACGGGACCAGGAGGAGCTGGGCAGTGCCACGTGGGTGCTGTGCTTGGTGACACCTCCCCGATCTGCAGCTGCCCCTTCCCCGGAGGGTGACCCATGGCTGCTCTGCCAGGGGAGGCTGCTGGTGCTGCCGTGGCCCCTGCAGAGCTGACCCCCCCTTAGCGCAAACACGAAGATGGGTTTGAGACATTTGCCTGAAACAGCCCTTCTGGGCCATCCGAGTATTAAGGGAGGTAATCGGCTTTCGTCTGCTCCGTGCTTATGGGGTGGCGGGGGTGCTGGGGGCAGGAGGGGTCACAGGGTGGGGAGGGTGATGGGGACACGAAGGGTCACAGGGAGGCAGAGATGGGGGCAGTAGGAGTGGCCCTTCTCCAGGTGTGAGGCTCCGGGTCCCTGCGCGCAGGAGCTGCCGTCGGTGCCGTTCTGTGCGTTAATCCCAGCCCGGACATGCACACAGTATCCCAGCGCTCCGTCCCCGCTCTGGCTCTGGTCCCTGGTCCCCAGCCACCACAGGGTTTCCCCAGGCCTGCTGGACCTGCTCCCTCCGGGGCTCGGCCCCAGCGCCGGTGCTGCTGCTGGGTGTTTTTCCCTCGCTGTCTGTGGGCACTGCTCCCCACCTGCCCGGCCTCGGGCGCATCGCCTCTCCCAGCGACTGCGTGGTTTTATCCACAGTGGCTGTTGCGAGGCCATTAAGAGCGCTGAATGGAGGCGGCAGGCCTGTAATTAGCTGTTTCGTGAGCTAAGGATAATTGCAAGGGGAAGAAGCTGGCTGTTAAGTGCCCACCGCGCTGGTAGCGGACATCCCTGGCCGTGCTCGCGCTGCAGCGGGCTCAGGGCTTTGGCAGTCCCGGACTGAAGCGCTTCGTTTCCCCTCTGAGGACTGCGCGTGGGCTGCTCCCGTATGGGCATTTTCCATTTCCTCCCATTGTGTGCTTTGAATTCAAGGAAGAAAGTGCAGGCAGCATTTAATGTCCAGCTCCCTGCCTCTTCCCACCAGTGAAGCACCACAGCCCCGTTCGCTCCATTTTGTGTCCTGCACCACGCGAGCACCCGCTGCCTGCCCTGAGCGTTGTGCCCAGCGACTCCTTTCTGGGCTCTCCTGGGCATGGCCAGCGCCCGGCGCGGGGCCCTGCTGCACTCCTGGCCTCGGTTCCCCTTTTTTTGGGAAGGAGGCGGAGGTAGGGGCACAGCGTGGGGACAGGGTCCTGGGTCCGTGTGCAGGTGCGGGGTCTCTGGTGGGGAGGAGGAGCGCCAGGTTGGGCAGCGCATCGCCTCGCATCTGCCGGGGATTATTTCCGAGCCGCCCGCTAAGCCGGCAGGGAGGGAGGCCCCGGTAATCTGCCGGTAATGTGACCCTGCGCTGGGCTGCGACACACTGCCGGCAGCACTAATTCTTGGCTTCCTGGCTGGAAATGAGAGGGTTTGCTTGAGCCAGCTGCCTCTCCTGGGGGATAAAACCCAAAAGACATTTCTGGGGGTTCCGCTGCTGTTCTGCCCTGCAGGCTCCTCCGGAAGCCATGGGGCAGCTGCCGTGCTCTGAGCAGCCCTGGGGCACGGGGCCAGGCACGGCTCGCTCCTGCGCTGCGGGACGTCCCCCTGTGCCAAGGGGCACTGCAGGGCGCTGGGGACTCGCCCTCGGGCAGCTCTGTCACTGTCACACCGCGGGTGCAGCCTATGACAGCTGAATTGAGGGCGGGCTGGGGTGGCCGTGCCTCCCATGGGTGCCCAGCTGGGTGCTGCTGTGAGCGGCCGCCTGCCCGGTGTCCCCTAAGGGTCGGTTTGGCCACTGCTGCGCTCTGTCCCCCGGGTCCTGCTGACGCCTGGCCCTGCCGCTGGTCGCTGCTTTTGCAGGGCTCGTGGGGCTGTTGGCGGCGCTGAGGCTGGTGCCAGCGCGTGGGTTGGGCGGTGAGGACAGGATGGACAGGCTCCCCCCTCCCCGACAGACTGCGCTGCGCTCTGCCTCCACGCTGCCGGAGGGCGTTTTGTCAGTTAAATCGTGCCAGATCCATCTTCACGAAAGGCTTTCAAACATCTGCTGAAGGTGTGGGATGGCAGTGAGGTGTGGGAGGGCTATGGCTCGCCAAAGAGCATCTCGCCCCAGCAGGTGCTGCCCCGGGGCACGCGGGGTGCAGGGAAGGGTTTCCCTGGCCGGTGGAGCCGGCAGCCGTCGGGCTGTGCCCTCTGAGCACGCTCTGCTGACCCTCTCGCAGAGGGCTCTCTGCACCTGGGCCTTGCTGCCGGGGCCGTGGGGCACGGAGCCGGGTGAGCTGCGGGCACAGAGCATCAGGAGAGCATCCCCAGCAGCCGCTCACCGGCTGTTCGTGGCAGGGACAGCGCCGCTGCCTGTTCTCCCCATGGAACGTTGGAGTCCATCCGGCAAAAGGGAAAAGAAACAACAACGGGGAAATGAATCCTAACCTAGTCCAGGAGGCCTCTAGGTGGACATGAAGCCCGGCGCGTTGGGATTTGCTTGAGCAAAGCCTGGCTCACCGGAACGAAGGAAGGTGCTTTAAGCTGCAGAGCGCGGCGAGGCGCTTTTTGGCACAAGGTGGCACCGCTGGCTGCCTGCAGTCCCCGGCGGGGCACAGCGCAGCTCCCCCCAGCTCCATCCGCATCCCATTGTGCCCCATCAGTGTGCACGGGCAAAGGCCTCCTGTGCGTGCTGCGCGCTGGTTGGTTTGCACCAAGGAGATTAAATATAGCGTCTGTTTCTCCTCCTCCTCTTTTTTTCTTCTTTTTTTATTAATTTCTTCTCTCCTGGTTATGTGAAGCGAATGACTTGTGGCTGGAGGCCAGCCCCAGTGCTGCAGAGGAGACGCCTGGTCCTCCCACGGCAGCTGACCAAAGGATAAGCCCAGGCGAAGCGCGGGGCTCCACAGGGTGACCACCATCCCGAGGTGTGGGGGCCACCCACCTGCCCCCACAGGGAACACACCCACGGGGCAGGGAAGGGCCCTGGGTCCCTGCTCCTGCCCCCTGCTGCCCCCGGCTCTGTCCTGGTGCCTGCACGCCTGCAGCAGCTTCACCCAGTCTGCTGGACCCGGCGGGGCCGGGGGCCGCGGTTCGCAGGAGCCGTTCCCATCCGTCCCGGTGCCATCTCCCCTTCCTGCAATGCCCGTCAATCCTGTCCTGTTCCCTTAATGTGCCAGGTAAGCCTACAAGGCGGCGAATGGCAATTTTTCTGCCCAGTAAGGGGTTTTAGTAGCAATTAAATGAAATTCTGCTCCTTCAGCTTGGCACAGGGAGGCTGCCCAGTGCTCCTCACTTCCCTGCTTCGAGAAGGGGGAACACAGGAGCTCCTGGAGCTTTTGGGGTGTTTGTAAGCGGGACCCACTCTGGCAGTACCGCATGCGTTGTGCCAGGCGGGTGCTGCATGGTGCTCACTGCCCCGCTCTGCACTGGGATAACCCAGGGCCTCCGTGGGTGCTCGCTTCTCATCCGTTGCAGCTTCTTCATGGGGAGTGACCTGGTGCCTCTGAGGGCACGTTTATGGGCTGGAAACACTGGGGGGGGCCTTTCAGGGAGGGGTTTATTTTGCTGCGAGGCCCCTGCAGAGCCTTCCTGCAGTGCCAGCGAGGTGGGCAGAGGTGGCCCCATCCGCTGTGCATGTCCCCTGCCTTGTGCCACCCTGCCCCTCTTGCCCCTTGTCGCTGGACCTGGAGGGGAACACAGCACCAGGAGCCTGCCTCGATGCCCTGGTCTTGCACGGATCCTGCCGCTGGCACTTTGGGGACAGCCTGCACGGCGACAGGAGGAGCAGTGGCACGGGGCGCAGGATGCGTGGACGCAGGAGCAGCACGTCGCTGGCACTCGGCCCATTTTGCTGCCCTCTTCCAGTGCAAGAACAAGAGTTGGAGGCCCCCACATCAGCGCTTTGTGCCTGTCCCCACACTCAGGAGCAGGGGGGAGAGCTGGCTGCTTCCCCCGTACCCTCTGGTTGCTGGGGTTTGCGCTTCGGGAGAGCGTTTCTGGAGCACCGGGACCCGGGAGGGAGGGGTCTCCGTGCTGCATTTCAGGGACAGGAGCACGGCAGTGATGTGAACGGCTGCGGGCGGTGGCAGCAGGGCTGCCTGCCTGGGACAGCTCAGCCCCCAGAGCACTTTGCAGAGGCGAGGCTGGGAGGGAAGCCCCAGCCGGTGCCAGCTCACGGCAGCAGCGCTGGGAACGCTGGCGGGGGAGGCAGGCGGTGAGCAGATCCCACGTCACCGGCCGGAGGAGGAGGTGGAGGAGGAGGAGGAGGAGGAGTGACCTTGGAGCACCGCTGTGGGCTCCCCATCAGCTGTGCGGGTGCCGCTGCGATCTGCCTTGCCCTGTGCAGGCCAGCAGGTGACAGGGCCGCACAATGCGTTTCCCATCTGGGACCATCCCGTCGCAGCGGCTCCTGCAGGACTCGAGCAGGAGGGAGCCGTGCTGCTCCGCTGGCAGCACGCTCCTGTCCCCAGCCCGCCCCGTCGCACCGCGTCGCTGCCATCCGGCTCCATCACGAGGCCGCAGGGTGGGAGCCGACCCTGCTGGGGGCTTTGCTGCTCCGGGGACGGACCCTGCAGCCTCCGGATGCTTTGCAGACGAGAGCCCCGTGCCTGTGGGGCTGCTGCGCGGCTGGGTGCACCGTGCGCCTGCCAGGGGTGGGGCCCTGCTAGCCCAGGAGGCTGGGTGTCACCCGTGTGCAGCGCTCCTGTCAGCCTTCCACGCTAATTAATTTCCCTCTTACGCTAACTTTTATCTTTTCATCTGCACTTATGCACCAGGGGAATTTCCTGTGTTCCATTACTACCCAGATATCCTCTTGAATTTATTTTATTTTCGCCTGTATGTTTTGGCATAGGTGGAAAAAAAAATAAAAAAATAAAAAATAAAAAACACCTTTTCCCCAGGGCCAGGAGTGTCAGTTTTGGCACGGGTGGCAAAAAAAAAAAAACAAAAAAAAACAAAAAAAAACGTTTTCCCCAGGGCTGGGAGTGTCAGCAGCTCGGCACCTGTCAGCCTGGCCCTGGCAGAGGGTGCGACAGGCTCGCGGGGCTGCTGGCAGCAGGCGCAGGGTGCAGCCGTCCCCAGAGGTGGCCATCGGGACGGGGGGCTGTGGGGAGCTTTCTGTCCTGGGGCGCCCGGTGGGGGTGGCCGGGTGGCTGTGCAATGCGCGTGCGTTCAGCTCCGCAGCTCGCAGAGCAGCTCCCGTGCACGGGGTCGGTCCCCCTCCCACGTGCTTTGGCTGAGGCTCGCCCCGCTGTTTGTTTTTCCGCGCTGGCTCACTCCCGGCCCCGCACCGCCTGGCAGCGAGGCCGGCCTCGGGCTGGGCTCCTGCACGCGTCCCTCCGCGGGGAGCCGCCGGGTCTTCCCCTGCGTTTGTCCCAGCCAGGACGCCGGTGCCAGGGGCTGCCTTTGCTCTGCGCTGGGCTGGAGGCAGCGCTGGGTGGAGCACCCTGCACCCCTGGGCCCCGCTGGCACGCCTGGGCACGGCGTCCCCGCTGTGCCGCGGCCCTGGTGGCTCTGGGTGCTGTTCTGCTGCGCGCTCCTCTTGCTTGCCTGGCGGCTGTGCCGTCCCGCAGGCTGTGTCCCTGGCGGGGGTGCCTTGGATTTGGGGAAGCGCTGTCACCAGGATTGCTGCAAGGTGCTGGAGAGGGTCCTGCCCTGCTGAACAGGAGCTGGGCCCCACGGTCTGTCTGCTGGGGCACAGGGCAGGGCTTCAGAGGGCTCGGAGAGTCCCAAAGCCGTCACGGCGAAACAGGGGCCCTGAGCCCCTGCAGTGTGCCCACGTGGTGATATCTGCTCGCTAAACACTGATTGATTAAACATTGGGAGCTTAATTAGATCAGCGCCCGTCTGTCTCGCTCCTAGTCCCAGCCCGTGACAGCTGCACAAGCACAGCTCGTTCCTCAAACAAAGATAACGACCTTTTATATATTGCAGGCTGAGTTTTATTTAACTGGTTGCTGGGCACTGGCTGGGAACGCAGGGGCTTGCAGCTCCCGGCTGCCGGTGCGGGAAGCAGCCGGCCGAGTGTTGGGGCGGCTGCCACCCTGTGGGGACAGCACCTTCTCTGCACTTCAGCTAACATTTTTTTTTTATTTGTGTGTGATTTTAAATGAAAAGTGCGTGGCCTCGAGTGAGAGACCAGAGTGGGCGAGCAGCAAGTCCAGCGCCTGTGCTTAACCCCGATTGTTTTCCCATTTCGCGTTAACTCATCTCCCAAGCGCTCGGTGCCTTCTCGCAGAGCTGCCTTCCAAGGCTTTGATTACCCTGTTGCTTTCTGGCCTTTGTTTTTTCAGGCATGCTGCTGCTTTCTTTCGTTAATAAAGAAATTATCAAGCTCTGGACTTGCTTCTCATGCTCCTAATGGTTTTAAACTCCCTGCATTAAGTGCCTGCAGCCTTCCCCAGCCGGGGCGTGCAGGAGAATACCCTGAGCAAATCACGGCAGATGGCTGCTGCGCGCCCAGCACGGGGCTTCGGCAGAGCAGGCTGCTCCCCTAATGGGGCCTAATTGGAGACGGTGAGAAAACGCCACCTGCACGATGAGCCGCCGCGGCAACGGCAGCTCCGCCGTCCTTCGTTAAACCGAGAAGTCAGCGCTGCCAGCCTGAGCGCAGTGAATGCCGCGTCCTGCGGGGACAGCAGGCCGTGGGGCTGTCCCTGCCATGCTGGCCACGCTCCCGGGGCCATCAGGACCTGCTCCGCGCTGCACTGAGGGCGCTCTGCGTGCATCGCTCTTGCTGGGTCCAGAGCCACCGCGGTGGCCCTGGAGCACCCCGGGCACCCGCAGCTCGGGCACCTTCGCCCTGTGCCGGGGCTCTGCGCTGCGCTGTGCCTGGCTGTGGCTCTGTCTGCCCTGCGCCCTGCTTGCCCCGGGCATGCGGCAGGGATGCTCGAGAAAGCCGCAGAAGTTGGGGTCCCCCTTCTCACGGGGTGCATCAGTGCTGTGCTGCGCCGGGGCTGGCCCAGTCCTGCCGTCCCTGTGGGTGGGCGGCAGGCGCAGGCCCTGGCAGCTAAGTGAGGTGTGGGCGGGCAGGGGAAGATGGGGACGGCTCCCAGAGTGTGGGACAGCCCTGAGTCATTGCTGGGCCGGGGGCGGCCAGGCCTGGCCCTGCTCCCGGTGGTGCTGCGGGCAGCGCTCCCCTGCCTGCTGGAAGCCAGTGGCACCGGGAGGACACGGCGGCGTCACCTCTGCAGCAGTGCTGCCCCTGTCCAGCCGTGCTGCTCCCACCCCACTGTGCCTGCTTGCAGGCGCACAGGGGAAGGATGGCCGTGCTTTTGCTGCAGCGGTACCAGTGAGGATCCCCAGTGTCGCTGTCACTGAGAGCAACTCCTGCGGTTCCTGAAATTGGGGACCCTGCTGTGCCACCGCAGCCCCGCGTCTCTTACAGCTGAGACATTGTCTTGCACTGCAGCGTGTGCTGGACCTGCGTGTCCTGGGTTCGTTGCAGTTCCTCTCTGCAGATTGCCACCCTTGCCTGTTCTCAGCACTGGCTGGTGGACGTGGTCTTGCACAGGACCCAGGCACTTTCTGTCTCTGAGGAGGTCCCGCTGGCTCGAGCCAGCTGCGGAAGGGACGGGGCTGCTCCTGGTGCTGGCAACCCCAACTCAGAGTCATGGGCACATTGGGTCGGAGCAGGTCAGAGCGCCTTGCTGGGAGCAGGGGGCACGCGCTGGTCCCAGTAACTGGAGAAGGCCCCAAGTCCGAAATGGTGATGAGATGTCCCATAAACCACGAGGGAGGTCTGGCCTCCGGTATGGGTCCGTGGAAGGTCTTGGTTCACTGAGTTTCCCTTGTCCTTGTTCCCAGCAGGACAAGAGCCAAAGCTGCTGCTGACTGTGGTGATCTGTAACAGCAGTGTCAAGGCTCAGGGGTGGGCTTTTGTAATTTTGATATTTTCGTTTGACAGCTGCCACACAAGTGTAGGTCGCGTGTTGGTGCGGCTCCAGCTGCCAGCCTGCTCGGCTGCTGTGCCAGCGCTGTAGGTAGGGGCGGCCGCCCTCGGTGTGCCCTGAGCCAGCTGGGGCTGGGGTGTGCGAGTGGCACCAAGGGATGGTGGGTCCCCAGGGCTCGGCGTGTCCCATGCAGGAGGACAGGCACTGCCTGCGCTTCCCTGCAGCCAGCAAACCCTGCACAGGTCACAGGAGCGCACACTTACTTGCAGAGGCTTTGCCAAGGCAGCAGCAGTGCTGGGCAGGGGCAGTGGGGCACCGCCCGTCCGTCCGCACCGTCAGTGCGGAGCAGGATGGCTCGGTCCCTGCCAGGAGCCGAGGCCTGGCCCCTGGCCACCTCCAGCCCCACTCCTCCACCTGACATCTCTCCTCCTGTCCCGCAGCAGAGCCGTGTCCCCGGCGCCTGGACTGTGCCCTGCAGCGACGGGAGTTCTGCCCGCCGGGATCGAGCGCCTGCGGCCCCTGCCTGGCCAACTTCCTGGAGGACGGCCATGGACGATGCGTGCCGGAGAAGCTCTCACCCAGCGGTACGTGCATCGCCCGTCCCCTGCCCCAGCAGGAGGGAAGCTCCCACGTCCCTGCCTTCGGCCCCGAAGCTGGGACCGCGTCCCTTGGCCTCCCCTGCCGGCTGCTTGCCCTCTGGCTTCCCCGCCCTGTTGCAGCCACATCCCTGCCGGCACTAGGGCAGCTCAAAGGGCCGCGCTGGCAACCGTGGGTGCTGCTGGGCTCTGCAGCGCTGGGCAGCCCAGCAGGGCTCGTCTGGAGTTGCTCTTTCCCTGCAGTGCTTTGAGCCCTCCCCGTTCTGCTCCATCCCTGCCTCTCCATTTGCATCAGCCAGCGAGGGAGATCGCTCTTTGCAGAGCAGCTCTCAGAGTGAGAGGGAGACAGGAACATGAGTCAGGCTGCCATCTCATCTTCTGGCGATGCTTTAACAGCCTGGCACCCCAGTGGGGAGCTGGGAGTCGATGGCGCGAGCTCTGCAGGTGGGAGCCCTGCCCAGCCCTGCGCGGGGCGCTGCGGGCCGCAGGGTGCGTGGCTCCCTGCTCCTTTCGGGAGGGACCGCGGGCCTGTGGCTCAACCCAGGTTGCCCTGTGGGGGGTGGAGATGGGCAGAGCACCCCCAGGGAGCAGGAGCCCAGGGTCACCCGCTCCCGATGCGCCCAGCGTGGGGCTCTCCTGCCCGGTGCTGCAGCACACGGATGGTGCTTCTGGCACGGCTGCATGCGTGGCAGCACCCTGCACCCTGCTCTGCCCCGCGTGCCCGCAGCACAGACACCCGTCTTCCCACACAGCCTGAGCAAGCGGAGCGGGGTGCGTGGGTTTTTTAGGGTGACCTTCAACTCCTCGTGCGGTTTGGGAAGCTCCAAGCAGAGCTGGTGCTGTTCTTTCCCCCCGCCACCCCCATGGCTCTTCTTGCACGTTCATTAAGCAGGCGATTAAACTGCAGCCACAGCTCCACCCAGTTGTTTTCGCTTTGACTAAAGCCAAGCAGCTTCTTTGCACTGAGACGGAGCACTGGGGGGTGTTGGTGCCCCCTGGATCCCTCCTGGCACCCAGCTCCTGCCCGCAGCGGCACCTGCAGCACTGCCCTTTCCTTGGGCCCACCGCGGGGCTCTTCTGGGGCGTGGTGGGGCTCACCCCCAGCATCCCCGCTGGCACAGCAGCGTCAGCTCTGACACAGCCGCTCATCCTCCCTCATGCCAATCCCAGGGGCTGAGGAGCTCCAAAAAACACGCGGGGGTCGCTCATCAGAGCCAGGCTGTGCAGGAGGCAGGTGGGTGGGAGGGGAGGACGAGTGCTGGTGCCCCTCCTCGCTTGGGGCCATCTGTTATTCATGGCAGTGTTTGTGTTTCCAGCAGTGCCATGAAATATTCAGCGGAGCCTCCAGCGAAGGGCCCCAGACTTGCAGGAGGCTGGGTGGGTGCTCACGTGGCTCCCTGGGGAGGCGGAGGTGTCCGGGGCTCCTGGCTATCCCTGCACGTGCAGGGCCTGGCACGCTGCTGGCTTGCTTGGTGCCTCGGTCAGAGTCTGCCCTCGGGGCTGGGCTGTCGCAGGACCTGGAGCCAGTTCCCCCATGTCTAGGCTGCTTTTTGGAGGGATGGGGATGTCTAGGGGGCGCAGGGGCTGGTTTGAGTTTTGTTTCCCATGCTTTGAGCACCTTTGGGGTCCTGCTGTTGTCCTGCTGTGGCAGAGTCCTGCACAGCCGTGCTGCAGGGACCTGGTGGGTGGCAGCGCCCGGCTGCGGCAGGGCACATCCTAAAGGGCAGCACCGAGCACAGGGCTCCTGGCATGCGTTTGGCTCAGCTATCACCGCCTCCAGGCATCTTCCCCAGCCTGTGCTTGCTGTGTGTTGGGGGGACCAGTCCTTTGTGCCTCCTGGTAGGATGATCACCCCTAAATTAGAGGGGAGAAACCCAAAGGGAAGCAGCCCTGGCTCCGTGCTGCCCTTTGGCCTTCAGAGAGGATGGGCTGCACTGAAACGGGAGCGATGGATGGGTGCTGGGATGGGGTCTGTGCTTGGCATTCAGCAGCGATCGGAGGTAGATGTCCCACACTGGGCTCCACTAGCAGCTTGTTTTTTATTCTGTAAAGTCTTGGGAGCAAATTTTCCTCTAGGAAGGGCTGCACATGCGCCTGCATCTCCATAGCAACCCTGTTCTGTGACGGTGTGGCAGGGAGATGCAGGGCCGCAACAGCATTCTCTCATGGGGGTGCCCCTGCTGCTGCCCCTCCCGGCCCCGCAGCCGGCATCGTCCCTGCTGCAGCTTCAAGCAACACTGCCAACTTCTGGCTCCCGCTTCAGCCTCTTGCTGCAGCAGCAGAAGTAGGGGAGAAAACAGAGATCCCCCTCCCAAATCCTCTATTTCAGCAGGCAGGGGAACCGGTAGCATCCTGAGGATGCCCAGTGCCTTGTGCAGGGAGGCACCGATCCCTCTGCGGGTGCTTTTGCCTGCTGGGCGTTGACCCTGCGTGTCGCTCTGGCAGCGAGCAGCAGCACCCGGCTCCTGGCTGCCGCTCTCGGTGCAACCAGATTCTGCAAGGATGCAGAGGAGCTGTGATAGCTGCACTGTGGGGGGGAAAGATGCAATGCCAGCTTGGAAACAGGGTCGTTGCCATGTCCTCAAGGATGCCTAACCCTTCAAAGGGGCTGCCCACGCAGCTGCGCTGTGCGTGGGCAGCCCCTTTAAAGAGTTAGGCATCCTTCAGATGCTTGTGACTGCCGGTGACGCCGATCCTGGGATCCCAGCTGCTCACTGCGGTGCTGATCCCGCCATTGGCTGCAGCTCCTGGCAAGAGCGTGGGCAGCAGCCGGGGCTCCTCTCCCTGGCGCAGGCAGCAGAGCTGTGTGCACTGCTGGCTTGGCTTTTCGGGGCGAGAAGCGCCGCTTTGGGGCTCGAGCGGACGATGCACGTGAGCCGCGTGTTCCTCCCGTTGGTGACGGCGTGCATGGGTGTCTCGGCGTACCCGGTGCAGCACCAGCACAGAGGTGAGCTGGGGTGTGCGGGACCCTCTGTGGAGCATCCGACAGCGGGCTGCCCGCCTGCTGTGAGCTCACCTCGGGGTGGTGATGGGGTCTGAGCCCCGCAGCGATTGCCAGCGCGCTGTGGGAGGAGCGGGGCTGGAGCTGCGTGCTGTTTGAACGTGCCGCGGTGGGTTTGTGCTGAGGGCTGCGTGACGTGGCTTGTGCTGGCAGGGCCCTGCTGCTGCGTTGCTGCGGATTGACCGCGCTGGCACGGGGCCCGCAGTGGGGCCGGGGCTGACCCCGCCAGGCTTGGGGGAGAGGGGAAGGGGGATCCCGGCCCGCGGTCCTGGGGGTGCCTTCTCGACACTTGCTGCTCAGCACTCAGGGGGACATCTGCTGTCCTGGGGCGGGACGGTGTGAATAAGTGGAATGGTAGCAATGCTGTGCCTGCCCATGGAGGCTGGGAAGTTTTTGCTGTCAGTGCCAGGTTTCCTCCACCTGGGGCACCCCTCTGTTCTGCAGGGTCGAGCCCAGGAGACCATGGGCAGGGAGCGCCCCGGGCCGGCTGCTGGCACCCGCCGTCAGAGGGCACCCACGCCCTGCTCAGTGTGCGCCCTGGGCACACCTGGGTGCCTGCTGCCTGCCCACCCCACTTCAGCAGGGCAACCTCACGGCAGCGGCTCGCAGGACAGCCCAGCATGCGGGATGCCCCTTGGCAGCAGAGCAGTGTGGCCGTGGCCGTGCTTCTTTCCAATGGGCACCCACGCAGCTCCTCAGCCTCTCTGTGGCCTCTCCTGGGTCCAGCAAGGCTTAGCTCTGGGTCTCCTTCCTGCCAGTGAAGTCTCCCCTGCGCCGCAGCCTCCGAGCCCCCCATATCGCCCTTCACCCTCCCAGGGGCCGTCCTGGCTCCTGGCACAGGGCTGCAGCTCCGTCACATGCTGTTTCCTCGCAGCGTTCTGCTGCTCTCAGTGCCCAGCTCCTTCCATCATGCCAGGCTGCTGCTGGCCGTGCTCCGCAAGCGCTGCAGGCTGACAGACGTGGCTCTCACTGGGGAAAATCTCTGCTATTAAAATTAAACGCTTTTGAAATTTAATGGTGAAAAATGACAAGGTGTGTACTCATCTCAAACCAAGTGAAATAGAGGTGCGGGGATTTTTAGCAGCTAAAGGGAACTTGGAAATTAAAGTGGTTAATGCAGGTGAGTCACTTGGCCTGGGCTTTGCTGGTAAAGCTGGAAATGAGTGAATGGCACATCTGCTGTAATGTTTTTAGTGCCACTTTAAATGCTGGGAACGCTTTGAGCACTGCATCTTGAGCACCCCAGGAGCTGCTCCAGGCCCATTCTGTCTGGTCTTCCAGTGTTTTTTTTTTGCCTTTTTTTTTTTGACACATCGCATTAGTGCTCCTGAAACATCAGCTGTTACAGCAGCATCTGCCCAAGGCGAAGGGGTGTCACAGCACAGCTGTGACCTGTGCTGCACGCCCGTTACCAGACGCACGAATACAGGCAGGGCTGTCCCCTGGAGTCCCTTGGCATGGCTGAAATGGGAATGGGAACAGCCCTTGTCCTGAAAGCAGCAGGGAGCCAGCACAGGGCTGTCCCCACCGTGTGCTGGGCTGTCCTGCCTGGCTCTGTCCCGCCTGCCAGGGAGCCTGGTCCTATTTCGGCAGCTTGGCACGGCCATGCTCACCCCTTCAGCACGGCACCGGTGGCATGGAGCCAACCCTCGTGCTGTGTTGCCATCACGGCAAACTGCCCTGGCGATGGAAACCTGGGCATGCAGAGAGCCGGGTGAAATGGGCATGTGTGGTGCTGCAGCTGCACCGTCCCTTGATGGGGACGGGGACGGGGCACTGGGCAGTGGTCTGAGACAGATGGGTGCAGGGGGGTCCGTGGCTCCTCGTGCTCACTGCGGAGCCCGCACTGTGCACGTTTAAGCCAGGAGCTGAGATTCCTGGCCAAACCCATGACTCCAGAGAGCAGCAGGGAAGCACCGGGAGCAGTTCCCAGTGAGTGCTGCCATGGGCAGGACGAGGGCTTTGCCTCCCTCTGCTGAGCTCAGGTTGAATGGGTCACATCGGCGCCGAGACGCAGCCTCGCTGTCCTGGTGTGCACCAGCCACAGCCGTGGTTTGTTTTCCGTGGGTTAAGGCTGTCCAGCGCACAGTGTCCCCGTTTCAAACTGATTGTTGGCTTGGGCAGACAGGCAGCGGCTCTGAGTCACAGGGACAGGTGGGGGCGGCCGAGGGGCTTTGTGCCCAGCTGGGAGGGAACCAGCATTTATTTCCAAACACTCCAAGTGATGACAAATTCCAGAGGAGCTGTAGTTGTTATAACCTTGAATTTTCCGGGAACCAAGCTGCCTGCTCCACCTCGCCTTTGTATGGCTCCATTTACCCTCCAGGGCTTCCCACTGGGGACAGCCTGAATGCAGCAATTGAGAAGCAGAGGCAGCGGGAGCAGGGAGGTCTTCTGACTTTGAAGTTGAGTTTAATCCTGTTAAAAAGCCGCAAGTGTGAGCAGCAGGCTCTGCTTGGCACTGCAAGCAGCAGTTCCCTCCTGCTCCATCCCTCTGCGCTGTCACCCCACGGGAGGGCACCACCGGGCCGTGCCACAGGGCACCCTGCCACTCGCAGCTCCGTTTCCCAGCTCTTGTCCTTGGTTCAGCGTAGCTGGGGGCTGCTTTGCCCCAGAGCTGTCCCTCTCACCAGCTTCCAGGTGCCCCCTGCTCGGACGCGCTGTGGTGCAGGGGGACATGGCAGCTCCTGAGCAGCCTGGCTGCTCCCACGGGGCTTTGCAGGGGCCGTGGGCTCCCACCTGAAGGTGGTTGGGGCTGCAGTTGCTTCCTGACTTGCAGCCTCGAGTTTTTGCCATGAAAGCCTTACCAGATGTGGTTAGGACACATGCAGGTCTCAGGTCTCAGCTTTGGGGCCATCGGTGTGCTGGAAGGCTACGTCAGGTTGGGGCTGGGCTCTAAGCTGCTCTGTGACCCCCTGCTCGGGCAGATGCTGGGTCTGGCCCTTGGGCTGGGCTCTCGCCCCGCATAACAGCAGTGGCTCTGCGCTGGTGTCCCCACCTCACGCCCGTGTCTCTCTTGGTGCAGGGAAGACGTCTGTTCCCAGCTTAGAGGAAGAAATCGACTTTCTGGCAGATGTGCTGGCCAGGCAGGATGCTACTCGCCCCCACGCGCTGCGGGATGGCAAGCCCAGGAGTAAGTGCTGCTCCCAGTTGGTAAAGTCCTGCTCGGGCTGCTCCTGGGGTGCTGATGGGGCAGGAAACTGCACCCAGGGCTTTTGTCAGTGCCTGGCTGGCCAGGACCGGGCAGCAGTGCCAGCCTGGAGCTGCTCGGGGTGCACAGCCCTGCTCCTGGAGGGGACAGTGTCCCTCCTCGTGCTGAATATCCCCTGCTTGCCCAGCTCCTGGCCCTGAGCCACTCGGGCCAGGCCAGCCCCAGCCACCCCTGTGCCAAGTGTACAGCCACGCTCCGGGCACGCTGCTCTCTCTGCTCACACCTGACTTTGTCCTGTAGCCACCCCGGCCACCACCGGGAGACAACGAGTGCCCAACAGGCTGAGACAGGAGCTTCTGCAGAGGGGCCCAGCTGGCAGCAAGGCAGCTGCCACCCTCCCCACCACTACCACCACCACAGCGCCGAAGTACCCCGTGGAGGCAGCCCCCATCCCTTCGAATGACGACGTGGTGCTCGGTAAGGCCCATGAGACGGGCGCGGGAGGAGGCCTCACGCCTGCAAAACGCGGGCTGGTGGTGGCCGAGCGGCTCGGCAGCGCTGTGGGTGCCGCAGGGCGGGCACTGTGCCACAGGGGCTCACCCCAACACCCCCTCTGCAGGGCTGATCGTGGTGTGCGCGGTGGCTGGGATCTCCGCTCTGATCGTGGCAGCAGTCTGCTGGTGCAGGTAAGCCCCGCCAAGTCTGCTGGTTTCAGCAAGTCCCTGAGTGTCCCTGTGCCCAGGGAGCTTCTTCCAGCTCTTCTCTGGGGACTGGGGAAGGTTTAGAGGAAAGGCAATAGCTGTCCTCGATGGTCCCAGTGCAGACACACCAGTGTCCATGTCCACTGGGGTCGGGGCTGGAGGACAGTGCTGGGACATGCTGGTGGCACCTGCTTGTGGCATTGTGTGCCAACACCCATGGCACGTCAGTGGCTCATCTCCAGCTCCCTGTGTGCCCATGGCCTGCAGGATGGAGGTGGATGTGACCAGGTCTCTGCACACCAGCAGGGCAACCCAGCCTGAGTGTGCTGCACATCACAGGTGCCATGACAGGCAACAGGGATCAGGGTGGGAGGGCCGCTGGCTCCTCTCTGGAGTCGCTCCTGCCAGCGCTGTCCTCTCCTCCTGGCAGGCTGCAGAAGGAGGTCAGGCTGGCGCAGAAAGCAGACTACACAGCACAGAGAATGGCCAGCCCTCTGCCCTACGACAAGATCTCGGTAAGGTGCCCCCCTCCCTTCCTGCAGGGCTTTTGGCACCTGGGCCAGGGATGTGCTCCCCACAAGGAGCTTCCCACGCAGCGGGGGCCCTGCTTGCTGGACGCCCCCCCCCCCAGTTGTCTGCCACAGGCTGGCCACTGTCTGGAGCCTGCCCTCACTGCTGCTGTTGCTCTCTCCACAGCCTGGAGACAAGACGCTGGCTCAGAGTGCCCAGATGTACCACTACCAGCACCAAAAGCAGCAGATGCTCTCCATGGAGAAGTAAGCAGCCTTGCCTTGGAAACGGAAAGCAACAGAAAGCAGTAGTGACCCTGGAGCTGCCAGGGCTGTACCCCAGGCCGAGGGTCCCAAAAGCCTGTGATGAGAGCATGCGGTCTCTTTGGAACATCCCCAGCCACTGGCTCTGTCCTCTGGCCGCGCCGTCTGGGTGGCAAGTCCCATTAACTGGGCTCCCCCACTGATCACCTCTCTGGGCTTCACCCTCTTTCTCCAACCCCTCTCTACAGGCATAAAGAGGAGCCCAAGGTGCCGGACTCAGCATCATCTGATGAGGAGAACGAGGATGGAGACTTCACTGTGTACGAGTGCCCCGGCCTGGCTCCGGTAAGGCGGGTGCGGGGTGGCTGGGGCACGGGTGAGCTCTGAGCAGGGGTCCCTGTGCCCATGGGGTGGGCTCCATCAGAGGCCAGGGGTGTGCAGCTCCGCACGAGAACCATTTAAAACCTGTCCTTCACCAGCCCCTGAGATGGCTGAGCCCCTCTGCCTCCTCCCTGTCCCCCAGCCAGCAGTCAGCTCCCGACAGGGTGCTGAGCTCCAGCGGGCCCCAACAGGGGCGCATGGCTTGTCCTGGTTGCTCCTGAGCATGACGGGCTGGGGCTCATCACCCCTCAGGCCCGGAGGGGACGTTTCTGGCCCTGCAGCTCGAAGGGGACCGCAGGGAAGGGCAGCTCCTAACAGCCCTGGGTACAAAGAGCACAAAGAGGTCTCAAAGGAACCTTTCACATGGTAATGGCTGCGGAGCCCGACCATCAGGGCCCAGATTAAGGGTCATCATTACGTCTTTACAGGCCCATTAAGGGGCAGTTGGTGGCAGTCTGGGCGATGAACCCTGTTCCTGCCAGCCTGGCTGCGGGCAGCAGGCCCTGACCTCCTGCTTTTCCCCTCCTTCCCGCCCTGCAGACTGGAGAAATGGAAGTGAGGAACCCGCTGTTCGATGACTCCTCCCTACACCCCTCGAACCCCAAGGTACACCAGTAACACCCCCTCCCTGCACCCGAGCTCGCTACGGACTGCGCGCAGGACGGCCCGGCCCGGGCACAGCCGCGTCACGGGCCGAGGGGTGCGGGCCCCCCCCGCCGGACTGCTCGACGCCTGCCCAATAAACACCCAGCAACAGCTATGGGAGGGGGGGCCGCCCCTGTTTCCAGCGTCCTTGTCCTCTTTGCCGACGTGATCGCGTCCCTGCCATCTGCCCGCTGCTCCGGCGCCAGGGGATGCGCCAGGCGACCCCTGCGCCGCGGCCGCTGCCTCTGTGTTGTGCTTGGCGGAGGGCTGGGGGCAGCTCCCGGTGCTGCTGGGGCACTTGGCGAGGGCCTCGGGGAGCGGGCAGGGGGCTTCAAGGGCCGGATGGCGCTGGGCGGCCTGGAGGAGCGGGTGCTGCCAGCCTGGCCTGCGGCTGGGCTGAGCCTGCCCAGAGCCCCCTGCGAGTGGCTGAGGCTGTCTCAGGAGCCGGTGGCACCTCCGAAGGCTTCGGCACTGACCGGCATCAGAGCAGCTGCTCAGTGCCCTCCTCCCCAGCCCTGCTGGAGAAGCCAAAGGCAGGAGCAGGAGAGGGCTGAGGCAGCCTGCAGGCCTCGCTCCCCGCGATGCTCCCTCAGCTGCTGCAGAGACCTCACTGGGAGGAGCTGGGCTGAGTGGAGAGGCTCTGCCTGGGCCCCTGGCTCCGTCCCCGCTTTGGGGCTGGTCCTCAGAGGCCACAGGGTGCAGGCAGTCCCGGTGCTGCTGAACCCCTGGCAGGTGCCAGGGCCCAGGGGACCTCGTGCCCGGGCTGTGCCCGTTGGAGGCAGAGGGTTTCCTTGAGGCCCTGGCACCTCGATGGGATCTCGCCCTGGTCCTCAGTGCACTGAACGGTCAGAAGGGGTTAAGTATTTTGGTTTTAAACCTGTGCAGCTGTGGGGGAGGAAGGGCAGGAGCTGAAGGGGCCAGCGGCAGCTGCCGAGTCACCATGGCTTTGCCGCACCGCTTCCTGAGCACGCAGAGTGAGAGCCGCGGGGCGAGCATGGCCATGCCCGGTGCAGAGCAGGGGCAGCCGAACTGCTCCCCCCGCATGCCAGCATCTCCCCAAGCCCCTGCCCTTCTCTGAACACATGGCCCTGCCCAGAGGAGCCCATGCCCTTCACAGCATCCCCACAGGTGTGCTCCCTCCAGGCATCCCTCTATGGCAGCTCCAGTTCATCCTGGGCTCCCGAGCCCCGCGTGCACCCTCTGCCCATGTCTGTGCCCAGGTGGAGCACGCAGGAGCACGGAGGGGTTTTGCCCTTGCCAGCCGCTGCCGACACCTCCTTGCCTCAGAGCCTGATGCTCCAAGTCCCAGAGTCTCCTTGCTGCACTGGCCACAGCCCCTCCCGCACAGGGCCTGGGACAAGTTTTGGGTTGCTTTTCACAGACGTGGCTTCATGTCCAGACCCTGGCGTGGCCCATCACACCCACATGTGACCTGCTGCACGCGGGTGGCCTGTTGTAGGCAAGGGAGCTGCTCCCAGCGCAGACCCCACGGGAAGGCACAGCACAGTGGGGACAGCACCGTGGCCCCATGTCAGCATGGCGGTGGCACGGGGACGTCTCCCCGCAGGGTGATGGCAGCGGTCATCACTGCACAGATCCTTTCTCTTCGCTGTGCTGTTACGTGTGGGTTGCTGCCCCTGTCCTAAGACCATTGTTGTTGTATGGATTGTAGTTATTTTAAAAGGAGATTTTATTAAACAACCATGTTTGAGACCCACGCGAGTGTGTGCTGTGGAGCCAGGCGGGCTGCACCCCGCTGCGGCTTTGCTCTGTTGCATGTTTTTGGATGTGGGACGTGTGCTGGGGCCCTTGGGTCACGAGGCTCCTGCCAGGTGCAGGGGGTGCTGGGGGAGGGAGGGCTGCTGCTTTTCCCCCATCTCAAAACCTTCCCCAGCAGAGAGCAAGAGCAACCGCCTGCCCTCCTTCTCCAGCAGCAAAGCTCTCAGGGAATCTCAGGGCCGTGCCCAGAGTTTTTCCCAGCCCCAGTAAGAGCCAGTTTAGTTTCCTGCTTCTCAGACGTGGGTGTTTGCCAAACATCCACTCGGCTGGGGCAGGTTTCCCTGCAGAGGTGCTGGATGGGAGCCCTCGGCTGTGCCTGCCCGCACTCAGCCCTAAATCACCCGGGGCAAACCCCCCCACCCTGATAATCTCTTGCCCCCCAGGGCCGGGCCTTTCGCACCTCGGTGGGGCTGGCAGATAAGGGCTATCGGTGCCCCCTCCCGCCGGCCATTGTGTAGCCGTAGGAGCTCCTCTCCCAGCCCTTTGATCACGCCAGCCCCCTCACACTGATACCATCTCGTCTCTCTGGGTTTCGGCGCTGCAGGGTTGGGTGCTATTTTGCAGCCCCAGAGGGTCACTCACTGACTCATCTCCAAACCACCCGGGTACCATGGGGTGCTTTGCTCATCCCTGCTCCCGGCTGTCGCCGCCGCCCCATGGCTGGGGGCTCATCTGGCACTGCCCGCACCCCGCTGCCGTGCCAGGCTCCCCAGGACCTGCTGGGACCCCAGCTAAGGCTCAGCCTGCTGTCTTTGAACTCTGCCCACTGCACGGGGGACCCTGTGGACTCCAGCTGCAGCCCTGGGCAGGCAGCATCACACCTCAAGTCACCTGGGGCCATGGTATCCACTGCTCTGCTTGCATGGGCTCACCCCGGGAAACCCAGCCCTTAAAACCACCCCCTCCAAGGCCCCCAGATTTGTCTTTCCTTTGCTCTCACAGCCCAACAGCCTCCCAGAGCACACCCAGGTCTTTTGGGACCCTTAGCTTTGAGTAAGACCCAACTGCTCCTGCACCCCATTGCAATGGGGAGAACCCCTCGCTCAGGGCCACATGGTGGCAGGAGCCCCGTGTCCCCCAGGAAGTCATGTCCCTGCTGTATGACTGGGCACTGAGGAGTTCTTGGTCCTGGGACAACACTCCACTGCCGCAGACAGCCCAGGGCAGCCCAGGGCTGGGTGCAGGGTCTGTGCTCAGTCCCCGCCTTCCTGTGCCTCAGTTTCCCCACCTGCCAAACAGCAGAGAGGAAGGCCTGGCAGGTTCAGGTGCTGCGGTGACGTGGGCGATACCCAAATTACACCCCGGTCTCTGTTCTGCAGAGGCCCCTTTAATGAGAACAGTGCTTTGGACCACGCCAGCCTCCAGGATGTTCACCTCAGCTGGGTCGATGCCTCCTGCCTGCCCTCCTGGGGTCCACAGGCAGCACCTTCCTAAGCCCCTGCGTCATCCTTGGGACCAAAGCCACTCTCAGAGCCCAGGAGGAAAGCACTGGGGGCTCAGCTGTGGGGCCCATGAGGGCAGAGCTGCTGCCCAGCTTGGCTCAGGAAGGTCCCAGCACCCTTCAACATCCCCGACAGCCTGAGCACCCACCCACCACCTGCATGCGAGGCCACAGCCTCTCCCCAGCTATGCCTCACAGATCGCTACCACCGTGCCCCAAACACAGCTCCTGGGCCACGTTTCCCCTCCTGAAGGCACGGGCTGGGGACCAGCCTGCCCTGCTCCCCCTCGCTGCCAGACCTCTCCTCCCTGGCCATGCATGCCTGGCCCCAGCAGCTCTGCTGGCACAGCCAAGCAAAATGCGCTGCCATGGAGGAGCTGTAGTTTTCTTCCCAGGAACGGGACTTCAGGGCTGAACCCACTGCCTGCCTCCCCTCCGATGGGCCTGAAGTGCAGCCGGTGACGTGTGGGTCCGCTGCGTGCAGGGCTGCGGCCACCGCACGGCTCTGCCCGGGATGCACTAAGCATGAAGCTGTGGCACCCAGCACAGAAGTGACAGCCGTGTTGTGAATTGACAGGGAACAGAACATCACTTCTGATCACACACTCTTAGTATCTTCTGCCTCCAAGCCAGTGAAACCCAGT
This sequence comes from Alectura lathami, assembly GCA_013399715.1. Taxonomy (NCBI): domain Eukaryota; kingdom Metazoa; phylum Chordata; class Aves; order Galliformes; family Megapodiidae; genus Alectura; species Alectura lathami. Next base: position 74,563 of record VXAV01006971.1, on the reverse strand, counting down.
ACACGCAGCAAAGGGAAGAGACAAATGTTTGTGCATCTCTGTTGTCCCAGCTCGCTGCCATCCTGCCAAGCTGGGGACATACACGGTTCCTTCCACCACGCTTTTCCCAGCAGGACCCCACTGATCTCTGGCAGGGTTACACGGCCTGGCCTGCCAGGATGGGCTGCAGCTGGAGCCTGCGCACAGAGAAAGCTTGGGGCTGCCTGCCCTCAGCATCCTTCCTCCCTGCAGCACACATCTGCCAGGAAAGGGCGAGGAGGCGCTGAGCCCCAGCCGTGGGCGCACAATGAACCCCACAACAGCCGGGCACCTTGCGCAGCCCCAGAGATCGCCCCATTGAAATGTACAGGGGACATGAGAAACCCCACTGGCTCGCTCCACATCCCCCAGCTAAAACCATCACCGCCACAATGGGCCCTGCTCCTACAAAGGGCCAGTTCAAAGTCAACGTCTCCCTTCCCCTCTGCCTGTATATGAAAGGGAGCAGGAATGCGTTTGAGGCCTTGGCGGGCGGCTCGGCCTGCTTCCTGGGGGGATGGAGAGAAAGAGCAGGTTGGCAGGAGGAGGGGGCCCGGCCCAAGAACAATAAATCAAAGGCAAGAGGAGTTACTGCCCAGCCGAGGCATCTTCTGAAACCCTGGGGCCACAGCTGGAGCCCGGAGGAGCCGGGGTTGATGGCCGCGATTGGAGTCCCGCGGCGAGACTTCCGCTGCCGGGGATGCAGCGGCAGAGGATGGGCAACGGGACGGGCAACAACGGGACGGGCAACAACGGCACGGGCAACAACGGGACGGGCAACGGGACAGCCCTGCCTGTGCGGTGCTGCCGGCAGGGTGCTGCCGGCAGGGTGCTGCCCACACCCCACCGCCTGCGGGGCCCAGGCCTAGCTGAAACCCACAGCTCTGGGGCTGCGGTGGGACAGACGGGGTGGCAGAGGGCTGGCGGGATGTGTCCTCACCAACCACTTCTCGCTCAGGCAGGTCCCGCAGGTGAGGCTCCCTCGGGATCGCCTGCATCCCCACTGTCTTTTTGCATCCTTTGAGTCTTCCCGGGTAATTTTGCTCAGGCTGCCCTCCCTTCTCAGAGCCGTGGGACTGGGGCAGGGTGGCAAATGCCCAGCGAGGCCAGCAGGACTACGGAAGAGGCCTGAAATCCCCCTCATCCCGTCACTTTTCCCCTTACATGACAGCCTCCACAGGGGGACAGTTCCACTCGCGCTGTGCTGGGCCACGGGCGGCCGACCCGCTCGGCCACCACGCACGGCGGCGTGCAGAAAGCAGCAGCAAGAGCCGTCCTCCTCGGAAGCTGCACCCGGCGGCAGCGGGGAGGGCGCTCCTCGAGCCTATCTCCTTGGCATATCTGAAGTGTGAGACTGCAGAGGCCAGACAACAGCTCCCGGTAATCCGGGTTAATCAACAGAGAACGGCGCTGGCCCAGGCTGCCCCTGCCGTGGCTCCGGCTGGGGACCGGCAGGCACTGCCCGCCTGCCGCGACCTGCTCCTGCCTGCCCCAGCTTGTCCCGGCCTGTCCCCGGGAGGTGCCACGGGGCAGGCACATCCCAGCAGGGCTGGCTCTGAGCAGCGTGCCGGGAAGCTTCTACCAGGGAGGAGGGAGTGAAGGGGGAAATGCCTCTGCCCAGGGCCTGATAGCTCCATTGTGAGGAGGCAGCGTGAAAGGAAAGCCCTTGAGATAGAGCAAATATCAAGCACGCTCCATTGTGGAGCAGATCGGCCCGATAGCGAGGGCTGCAATTAGCCCCAGCGAGCGGCACACCCAGGGCTCGAGGGCCTCTGGCCTCCCTCCGCAGCACAGCCTTCCTGCACAGGGCCCGAGCAGCGCTGTCAGGGGAGAGCCAGCTTTGTGCGGGGAGCGCTACGCAGGGCACCCCACCCCCAGCGGCTCCTGCTCGGGCCGTGCCCCCCGTTGCCGCGCCGAGGGGCAGGCGGCCGAGCTGCTCGCGC
>VXAV01006971.1:57504-71061 GCA_013399715.1 Alectura lathami | reverse complement strand
CGGGGCTGCGGGGGCACCCCTTAGCCCGGCCCTGTGCCTGGCCCGGCACCCCTCGCGGTGCCTTCAGCGGCTGGTGCTGGTGGAGGAGGAGCGCTCCCAGCCGCACCGCCGGGATCGTCCTCCTCGTGGAGCCAGCCTCGTCCCTCCTGCGCAGCGCGGGGGAAGCGCTCAGCCTCGGGGGCGAGAGCTGTGGGTTCCCACGCAGCCGCGCTGGGCATCGCGTCCCCCAGGGCCGCTCTGCCCTGCTCGGCTCCTGCCTCCGAGCATCGCGGCTGGGGGCGGGCCGCGCGTAATCCCGGCTGTATTTCGGGAGTTTTGTTGTTCAGCCTTCATTTGGTACCGTGGAGATGCATCCCTCCCAGGCAGGCATGCGTCAGGGTTAGCGGCAGCGATGATGTGGTTTATTTCAAAGCTTTTGCGAGCTTTTTTCTGTGGTGGGTTTGCTGGTTTTGCGCAGGATCGCTGCTAAGTGCCCAGGGGAGGGAGGAGCTCCCACGCCTGAGCCCAGTCGTGGGCGCTGGGGGGTGCTGGGTGCTCCAGCCTGCGCCCGCGGTTCTGCCCTGTTGTGTTGGCTGGGGTTGGAAGGAGCAGAGGGGTCAAGGATGCAGTGGCTTCCCGTTGTCGACGTACACGAGCAATTAAAGGCAGAGTATTGCCGGCAGGAGACATGTCTGTAAAAGCCAAAACTCTGCTGCAAATGTGTAATTTGATTAAAACTTTCCAGAATGCCCAGTACAGCATGGGAGGAAGCCAAGCAGTTGGGTGAGCAGCTTTCCAGAGTGAGGAGCCCTGCTGCTGGAAAATGCACTTGAAACCCACTCAAATCGTGCAGCCTTCCCTCATTCGCTTCGTCTGAGCCATTTCACCTGCCCTGGGCTCAGCCTGCAGAGGGGCTGGTGCCCACCTTGTGCCTCAGGGATGTGCCCTGGGGCATGTGGTAAAGGAGCGACGCTGGGGACGCCGCCAAAGCCATCCCTGTGGGTCTGTGGTGCCCCCAGTCCTGCTGAGTGAGCCCCGGGCAGAGGGCTCTGGGTGCTCTGTGTCCTGCTTTCTGTCTCGGTGTCCTTGTGCTGCCCTGGGTGCTCGACGCAGTGTGCCATGGCCGGGGTGCGGCCCCACTCCTGCGTGGAGCAAGTATGGGGGGCGGGGGGTGCTGGGGAGCCTGCAGCCCAACAGTGCCTTGTTCAAGGTCTGGGGAAAACCTTCTGCTATCTTCCCATCACCCCGAGGCCTCTGCGGCAGGGGGGTGCCGGTGCTGCCAAGGGCTCGCCATCCTTCTCCATCCCTGTGCCAGGCCCTTACTGGCCCCCTGGCAGGAGAAGGACCCTGCTCATCGCCCATGTGAGTGCAAGTTTTCCCCTCTGAGTTTGCCTTTGTCCCTCCCAGGATGCGCCGACCTCGGAAGAGCTGGAGCAGTTCGCCAAGGACCTCAAGCACAAGCGCATCATGCTGGGCTTCACGCAGGCTGACGTGGGGCTGGCCCTGGGCACGCTCTATGGTAAGAGTCACCCCGCGTCTCTCCCTGGGGAGGGCTGGGGGGAAAGGGAGGCATGGCGGTGGGGCAAAGAGGTGGCCAGTGCCAGTACTGTAAGTACCCGCTGAAGCTGTTAGCACCACTGAATGGTTTCACTGCTGAAGAGTGTGTGAGTACTCTAAATCCCTGCTGAACCAGCTGGGGGAGCACCCTTCCTGGTGCTGGGTCCCCGAGGACAGGGCTCCTAGAGGGTGACATTGCGCTGGGGTGGGGCACAGTCCCCTGGGCAGGCAGCACGGGTCCTGCTGGGTAGGGGAGAAGTGTGTGTAACGCCCTGCCTCCCTGCGCAGGGAAGATGTTCAGCCAGACCACCATCTGCCGCTTCGAAGCGCTCCAGCTCAGCTTCAAGAACATGTGCAAGCTGAAGCCGCTGCTGCAGCGCTGGCTCAACGAAGCGGAGAACACGGACAACATGCAAGAGGTATGGGGCCAGGGAGGGCCAGGCATCTGCCGACGGGTGCGCTGTGTCACGCTGCAGCTCCTCCTGCCCTGTGTGCACGTGTGTATGGGGAGAGAGGGGAGGAGCAGGCTTCCCTTGCCATAGCAGCGGCTCCCTGCCCTTCTCAGTCACGGCTTTGGTCCTGGCTGTGAGGAGCCCTATCCACTGCCAGTCGACGGAGTAACACCTGCCGGTCGTGTGGGAGCTCAAATCCCCCTGAGCACGCCTTGTGACAGCACGGGCAGCTCCCAGCTCGGGCAGCCAGATGCGGCTGGAGGTTGCTGCTCCCTGAGGGGAGCCCAGAGCGAGGTACTGCAGTGAGATGCAGCCATCTCCCCTGCACCACCTACGGGTGGAGAGTCATGGTAGGGCGCTGGGAGCTGAGCTGGTTGCGGTGGGGTGAAGCTCAGCAGCGGTCTGAGCTTTTGCTGCATCTGGCTGCACTGCTGGGCAGGAAGAGGCTGTGCTGGTGCAGCCACAGGGACAAAGCCTGTCCCCGTCCCTCCCAGACCTCTGCAGCCCAAACCTCTGCAGCAGCCGGCTGTGCACATCTGGAGGCTGGGAAGACACTGCCAGCCCTGGGCCACCCTGTGACCAAGCGTGTGATCTCTCTTGCTTCCAGATGTGCAATGCAGAGCAAGTGCTGGCCCAAGCCCGGAAGAGAAAACGCAGGACCAGCATCGAGACCAATGTGAAGGGAACGCTGGAGAGCTTCTTCCGCAAATGCGTGAAGCCTAGTCCCCAGGAGATCTCCCAGATCGCCGAGGACCTCAACCTGGACAAAGATGTATGTTTGGCAGGGTTTGGAGGGCAGGGGGTGGGAGTCTCAAGCAACTGCGGTTCCTGAGCACAGGCATGAGTTCAGTCCTGGGAGGTCTGGGAGTGTGGCTGGGGCTGGGTGCCTCCATCTGGCCGTCCGTGCAGGAGGAGCTGCACAGGGCTCGGGGTGCTGCGGGGCCGTGGAGGTGCCGCCGGGGCAGGACCTTGGTGCCGCACAGTGCCTGGGCTTGCAGAGCCCTGCTCATCCTCGCCCCGTCTCCCCTCCCTCGCAGGTTGTCCGGGTTTGGTTCTGCAATCGGCGTCAGAAAGGCAAGCGGCTGCTGCTGCCCTTTGGCAACGAGTCGGAGGGGGTGATGTACGACATGAACCAGTCCCTGGTGCCCCCCAACCTGCCCATCCCGGTGACGTCCCAGGGCTACAGCCTAGCGCCGTCCCCTCCTGTCTACATGCCGGCCTTCCACAAGGCCGAGATGTTCCCTCAAGCTCTGCAGCCTGGGCTCTCCATGAACAACGGCAGCCACTGAACAGCAGCCGGGGGGGGTGGGCAGGCGGAGGTGTGCCCCAGCCGCAGCCCGCCCGGCCGTCCAGAGGCAGCTTCCTCCCCTCGCCCTGACAAGGCACAGGCGTGGCTCCGGCCCCGCTCCGGGGCCTGCCTGGGTGCTGGCTGTGCTATTTTATGGCGTGAGGGGCTGGGGAAGGGCTGGGAGCCGGGCACGGGGATGGTGCCGCTCTCTGCGGTTGCTCCCAGCCCTTCCCAGTTACGTGAGTTTGCTGGCCCCAGCAGAACCCTGCGTAGGGTCATCCCCCTCCTGCCTCTCCTGGGGGTCCTGCCTCACTGTTACCTGACGAAGCCATGCGTGCCTGGGGGCCGGGTGGAGCCGCCTGTGCCTGGCCCCAGCCGAGCTGCTCTCCTGCAAGAACCAGAAAAAAGCGTTCCTTAAATTTTTCTAGGGGTGGGGGGAGGGAGTTTTGTTTGTTTGTTTATTTGTTTTCAATGGTTTTGGCTGTATTTCTAGTTTTTAAAAAGCAAAAATCTTTGTAGTGATCACTAGTTTCCCAGCTGCCCCCTCCCTGTCACGCAGAGCAAGGCTGGGGCGCTACGCACGGGGAGGGGGGACCCCCAGCAGGCTCTGCCCCTGTTCCGGATGGCTGGGGCAGCCGGGGCTGCTGTGTGGTGCTGGGGGAGCTCGGCAGCCCCACCTGTCCTGGCAGTGCAGTAGAGGGTCACCCTGTGTCCCCCTGGGGGCAGGCTGGTGGGACTGGGGGGAGGTTGCAGGGGCTCGCCCGGGCCTTGAGCCCAGTGTCACCATGGAGCCTCTGGGGCCATCTTTCCCCACGGCTCCCAGCCCAGGGCCCACAGCGGGGCCAACACTGTCCTGTCCATGCTTCTAGCACCCCATGCCTTTGAGCCTGCTGTAGTTGATGATTTTTTTTTTTTTCCTTGATCATATTCCCTCTGCTAATTAAATAAATCTCATTTTTTTGGGGCATGAGAGCTAGTCAGCCCTTTCCTTTCTTTGCCTCCCTTGCATCCTGTGCCTGCTCATGTCTTGCCGTGGTCGGGGCATGGTGGGACTGGGCTGTCTGGGGCACCCGCGTGGGGCTCCCTCCCTGCTGTGCCTGAGCAGGCAGAGGGGTTACGCTGAAGTCAGAGGTGAGGTTGGTGCAGCCACACCGGACAGACCCAGGTCCTGGCTGCCTGCAGTGTCCAAGGCACAGTGAGCTGATGCTTGCGCCCTGGTGGGAGCGTAATCCCAGATCGCAGCCGAGCTGCTGCTTCATGCGGCTCGAGGCCATTTAGGTTGGTGGGTGCTGGCCCAGGAGCTGCCCTGTCCTGGGCCCAGCTCTGTGCCAAGGGGCTGGCATCTTGTGGAGTAGCGTGTCCGGCTCCAGGGACTGCGTTGCAGGTTGGTGGGGGCACACAGCCTGTTTCTTTTCCTCTCTGCAAAAGCAGGTGTGTTCAGGAATGCGTGTGTGTTTGGGGGGGGCAACTTCCACACTTGTGGGGCTGCTGTTTTTGCCATAGCTGTTTTTGGGAAGGGCGAATTTCCCAGCGAGGGACATCTCTGCGCTTTGGGGCGGCTGTGCTGATGGCCAGGGCAGCCCCAGCCAGCCCCCAGCAGGGCTCTGCAGGGTGATGCCCAAACAAGCAGGATGCTTCTGGGAGCTGACAGCTCACTTGTCAGTGCCCTTGGCTGTGCAGCCTGCTTTTCGCTGAGCACAAGCAGTGAAGTGAGCAGACCTGTAGTGAAACCTACCCTAAAAAGCCCCTTTTTCTGCTCAGTTGCTGGTACGTGATGGTTTTGCCCTTTGGGGCTGGTCTGTACCTTTGCTTCTGTGCACCGTGCAGGAGCAGTTGTTGCAGGCTGCTGCTCTCGGGGCACCTGGGATTCTGCAAAGGGCAGAGGTGGAAACCCAGGCAGGACCCCATTGGCTCACCCCTGTGTCCCCACTTGCTGCCCAGTGCCTGGCTGCCTGGGGCCACTGCTGCCTCGCCTGCAGCCTGATTTAGGGGCAGGACACAAATCCCAGGGCAGCAGCAGGAACAGCACTTGCCACAAACTGCCCTTGCCAGAGGTAGCCTTGGCTCTGTTGCCTGGCTCCTTGTGAGGGCGGGCTGGAGTTGCTGGAGGCTGGCTGCCTGAGGCCCGTGGCAGTGCTCAGACCTCGTGTTTGCATGTGGAGATGTTTCTGCCTGGCGGGGCAGTCGCATCCCTTAGGTTTACCTCTCCAAATTTCTGCCATCTGGTTCTCTGCTGCGGTTTGCACAGCTGGGCAGGAGCCTCATGGGGGGCAGGTTTTACATCCAAGGTCCGCAAAGGCAGCGGGACGCCCAGATGGTACGGGACCCCCAGATCCTGCTGCCCCAGAGCCCTTGCAGCTGCAGGCAGCTGGGTCGGCCCTGCCACAACAGCGAGTGCCACATTCCTGCTCCATTTTCAGTTGGCCCAGCAGACAAAAGAAGAAACCACGAGAAGAGCATGCTGAGCCTGCCACAGGTGGCCAGCGCCATCTGGGTGCTGCTGGGCAGGGTGGTAGGGCTGGAGCTGGGGTGTCCTCGGGGATGCAGTGAGGGAAACCAGGCAAAACCTGTGATAAAACAGGGTGCCTGGAGGCTGCCCAGGGTGCCCACGGAGCAGGCTCCTCGTGCAGGGTGTGCGCGGTGCTGGGTGTAGCTGGTGTAGAGTGGGCAGGGTGCTTGAAAGTGTGGGCTGCCCACAGCACAGGGTGCTGTTGGTGTAGGGTGTGCACAGCAGAGGGTGTGAGCGACGCAGGTGCCCACAGCGCAGGGTGTGTGTCATGCAGGGTGCAGGATGCTCATAGTGCAGGGTGCTTTCTGGGCAGGGTGCTCCTGGTGCAGGGTGCCCAGGGCACACAGCGATAGTGCAGGGTGTGCAGGGGGCTGGCGGTGCCAAGGGCACTGGGCGCGGGGTGCCTGTGCTGCAGGGTGCCCACGGGGCAGGGTTTGCTCTTGGCTGGCTGCACAGCTCAGGACAGCACCGCCTCAACAGCTTCCTGTTGCAGCAGCACATGCAGCCGGCAGGGGAGTGAGAAACCGCAGCCATCCTGCTCTGACTCGCCTTGCACTGAGCAGGCTGTGATTGCTCTCGAGAGCATCCGCTGTCCTGCTGGCACGGTGAAACCCGTGGTGAGAGCGGGGCAGCAGAAACGGGTGCTGCAGAGCTGTGGCAGAGCGGAGGCTGGGGCAGCTGGGGCAAGGCAAGGAGGTCTCATCCCTGGCTGCAGCGTGGTGGGCCCCCAGCAGGATGTGGCCTCTCGCCCGGAGCTCCCGGGGGGTCGGCTCCCTCACCCCAGGCTGCGGTCATCCAGCCACAGATGTCAGCATGGGGCTCCTGCCACCGCGGATTCACTGCCCCCATGGTGCTGGGGGGGGTGGGGTGGGGAGGCAGAAAGAGGAACTATGAAGTACCTGGGGAAAGGGAGGTTGGAGAGCCCTGGCTGATGGCTCCCAGTGCCCTGCCTGCCCTCCTCCCTGCCCAGGCCCCAAGAGATGGGCAGAGCCTCTAGAACCTGTGTTGTTTATTTCCAAAGCACCCTCCGGTCGTGTCAGCACCACAGCGAGGTAGGTCAGTGTGGGGGTAGTCGCGTTGTGCGGGAAGCTAAGTCACGCGATGTTGCTCAAGATCACAGTGTGGCAATAGCAGGCTCAGGATGAGAGGTCCCACATCCTCCCTGCCCAGCATCCTGTTCCGTAGGACTGTGCCCCACGCTCCCCCCACCGTTGTCTGCTGCCCAGACGCACCCCTGATGTCTCTGGCGGTGACGGTGCCCTCAGCTGGTGCCAGCCTTGCGCTAGGAGTTGAACCAGCTCTCCAGGTCAGGATAGATGCGGCCCTGGGGCAGGCTGGGGTACAGGGTGCAGATGGTACAGATGCGCTCCCGCCAGTCCGTGTAGAGCTTCACGCTGTAGCTCTTCTGCCATGCGAAGAACTGCTGGTAGCGGCTGGAGTTCATGGTCTTCAGGAAGGTGGCCAGCTCCTCCAGGGACCCAAAGTCGTCAACGTGAATGAATGAGTCTGCGGGGATGAACTGCTCGTAGTTGGCCCGGGGGGGGCCCAGCACCACAGGCACAGTGCCAGCCAGCAGTGAGTTCCTCCAGAGCTTCTCGGTGATGTAGTCCCGGTGGATGGAGTTCTCAAAGGCCAGGTAGAACTTGGACTTGGACGTCGTGGGCAAAAGGCAGTCCTTGCAAAGCAGCCTGTTGACTGCTCTCCCGTATAAGTTCACGTGGAGGTACCTGGACAGGTTCTTGTAGACTTCAGCTCTTTTCTGAGTCCTGTGATAGTTGCTAATAACCCAGGACACCAGGTTGGTCTTTGTGGGGATGTGCACCGTGGCTGACCGGTTGGGCACAAGCTTGCCATAGGGCATGAAGATGTCTGAGTCTCGTCTGTAGGTCATCACCCAGTTGAAGGTCTGGTTCCACTCTGCTAACGCTTTTGTGTTGGTGGGGGACTCCAGGGACACCCAGACCCAACTCTGCCCAGGTGGCCTGTCCCGGGGCAGCCCGGCCCTGCCCTGCGGGAGCCTGTTGTGATGGAACACCACCACGTTGGCCTGCTGCAGGAGACGTTGCTCCGTGGTGAGCCAGCAGCCTGCGATGCCGTACAGCTCGCGACAAACGTCCCCGCTGATGTTTGGGACCTCCTTCGAGGGCCATTCCCACACCAGGACCACGAGTGGCTTAGCGTGTTTGAGGTCCTCACCGGAGGTGTTAGACGAGCTGATGAAGCACTTCAGGTTCCAGAGCGCAGTGACAAACACCGCGGCGGTGACCGCTGCCTTCACGCTGGGCCGGCCCCACGACAGCCTTGGCAGTGGCGATGCCCGGGGCATGGTGCTGGTGGCCGTCTGGGCTGGCCGTCACCTTCCTGGGCCCTAGAGGCTGTGCCTGGGACAAAGAGGCCAGCAGGGGCCATCAGCTCAGCTGCCGGCCACCCAGCCGGGTGCTGGGCTGCAGGGGCTGGAGAAAGACCGCTGTCTGCTGCTTCCTCCACCAAAACCGCACAGGGCTCGGGCACAGCAGGGAGCACCGGAGCCCCAGCAGCTCTGACCCCTCCGCACACCTACAGCCCCCCGGCCCAGGGCAGGCCCTGATGTTGGCAGGCCTCCACCCTGCGAGGGGGCAGGTACCTGATGTCCCAGGTGGCATGCGGGGACCCACACCCCTCACTATGCACTTTCCATTTTGGTCGCTGTTGTCCTCATTTTTTGTCTTTTTTTTCTTTCAGTGTTGTCTTTTAAGCTCAGGAAATCCCACATGCAAAAGATCAAAAGACTGTGCCTGAGGCTACCTGGCAGGCCATGAAGGGGCAGGAGCCCTCCCATCCCCATCACCCTGTGCCAGTGCTGTCACTTGCATCACCCTGATGTGCCCCCCTGTGCCCCCATCTCTGGAGCAAGCCAAAGGGGGCACAGAGCCAGTGGTGAGCAGCCGCCTGTCCCCTGGTCACAGCTGATGGGCACCTCTCCCAATGACATGCGCAAGGGACACTTGCTGTGTCACTTGCACGGTGCCTCAGTTTCCCCATCTGACAAATGAGATACAGTCAGGCGTGCTGCAGCAAAGCCCAGGAGAAGGGAAGTGTTCTTCCTGGGGGTCTGCAGGATGGGGCTTTGCACCGAGGATGAGGGGGGTCCTGCCTCACAGCTGTGCCAGTTGCAACCATGAAGTCCCAAACAACAGGGCCACAGCAGTGTCCTGTCCGGAAAATGCCCCACGCAGCCCACCACCCTCCTGCTGCAACGGCAAGGCTCTTACCAGCCTTGGGATGCTCTCCTCAGACCCAAGCCACCTAGATTGGGAGCTGGCTGTCGGCACCCCAAACACCCACACTTTATTTTCAGGGTGCCCCAGGCCCCCAGTTCCCAGCCAGCAGGGCAGAGGGGGCTGCAGGCAGAGGGTCCTTTGGCTGCCAGCTCGAAAACCCCGCGAGCACCGGTCCCAGGGGCTGCCCAGCTGGACACTGCCCGGTTTTTGCCATGCCGTGGAAATGCTGGGTGGCAGGGCATGGGATGGGCTGCAGCATGCTCCCCCAGCTCCACCCCCACCCGTCTGACAGCCTGCGTTTTTGCGCGTGTTGCAGCCAGATTTCGGGCAGGGCTTGGAGCCTGTAGGCCGCCCAGCGTTCGGCACCAAAGATGGTTTCCCTTTCTAAGTAACCTCTGAAAGTCCGTTAGAAGTCCCAGCTCTGCTGCCAGCCAGGGGATGCCAGTTCCTATGCGATTTTGGGGGCCTGTGGAAGGTGTTACCCTGCTTTCCCAGCTGAGCTGCAGCAGCTTGGCTTTTTGAAAATCCCTTCCCTGCTTTGGCTTGCTCCGTCTGCCATGCTAAAATACACGAGCTAAGTTTAAGCTTCAAAAAACCCATCAGCCGCAGAGGGGAAGGCTAGGAAAGCTCTGCTCGCTCCTCACGCCATGCACGGGGGCACTGGTGCTTCAGGCCCCCACCTGCCAGTCCCCGCAGTGGGGGCACTGCCCTAGCTTGGGTGGAAGCTCGCCAACGCGCTGCTCAGCCCCAGCCCCTGCAGTGCGCAGCGGTGCTGGCGCGTGGGCCCAGCCTGCAGACTTACCGGCACGGCGCGGCGCAGGCAGGAAGGGTGAGCGTCCGTGGGGGTGCCCCAGGCAGATGCCAGCTCTGGGCTGTAGCACTCAGGGCTTCCTCTTTTCTGTGGTTGTGCCTTGTTCCAGCCCCTAACCAGATCCTTCCTGCTGGTGTCACACATGCTCTGAGCGCTCCCCCCCACACCCACAGCTGGGTATGTGCCCGTGCCAGGGCGGGATCCTATTGCCCAGTGCCTGTCCCGTGCTGCCCCACGGCAGCACGCTGGCACGCTGGCAGAGGCTCACGGCTCTCTGTGCCTGCACATCCTGCCACACGCCCTCCTGCTGCCCCCCGACTCTCTGGGGGCTCCTTGCAGCAGAGGGGCCTGGCTGCGGGCCCATGGCATGCACAGCTCTCTCCAAAGTCACCCAGAGGCAGCTGACCGGCAGGGTGCTCGCTCAGCTTAGACTGAGACCCGCATCTGCCTTTGTATTTGCTTCAACCCAGAGCTGAGAGGAGCGCGAACAAGCCCAGAGCCTCAGCCTGGCACTGCCACCAGGACCCCCTGCGCCTGGGCTGGGCTGGGGACGATTCCCTCCTGGCGAGGGCTGGGAAGGAGCCCAGGTGTGCGTGCTGGGGGCTCTGCCCGCGCTGAGATGGGCGCAGGCTAGGCCCTGCCCTTGGCCTCACCAGCGTGCCTCCTGTCTGCCACCCTGCAGCCGGGTTGAAAACAGGATGCCAGCCTGATTTTGGCTCCCACTGACTCATCTTGAAACCATCACCTAAAGCGGCACCAGCAGCTCTTCTCTGCTGCCAAGCCCGGGCACCTGCCCTTGCTGCTGGGATGTTTTCTGCCAAAAGGGGAAGTGGGCATGTGGGTGCCTCCAAAGCATCTGCACAGAGAGCTGCTCCTGTGCCTGGGGTCTGGCTGTGCCACTGCCCTGCTGAGGCCGCCCACTTGCATTTCTGTTGTGAGCGGGCATGTGTTTGCATGGCATGACATGCACAGAGCAGGGGAGCGAGGTCCCGCTGTGCCCTGTGCCCCTAAACCACTCCCTGGGGGCCCTTGGGTGTTCGAGCAGCCCTGCCTCCCCCCCACTTTGTACCCTTGCTCCTCTCCAGCCCTCTGGCCACCCAGCTCCTGGGAGTGCCTGCTGGCCCCAGGCCCTACCAGCACAGTGCCCGCAGTGCCAGTGGTACAGCGAGCAGCCAAGTGACCGCGGGCACCAGCTGGTGCCACGCTGGGGACAGTGCTTTGCCGCCACGCTGGAACATAGCAGGGCTCTGTGGTTTCAGTGTTGCCCTCGGAGACCTCTGGGGCCAACTGCAGTGCTGGGGCTGGGTGTTTTTTCCTCCTCAGACTTGTGTCCTGTTTCCTGTTATCTTTTTTCAACCCCCCCCCTCCCCTTTCTGCGTTTCTTCCCCACCCTGATTGAGAGCCCAGGCACCAGGCACTGCACAGCCCGCAGGGCACTGTTCCCAGGCTGGCCTGCCCCAGCCGGAGCTGCTGCTGACAGTCCCTGCTGCTGTCCCTGTCCCCCAGTGCAGCGTGGCACAGGTGGCCATGAGCTTTCCACCACAAACTGCAGAGAGCAGCCAGCGCCAGCGTCAGGGAGCTGAAGGTGGGTGGGTTCTGCCCTCTGCAGATGTCCCCACACGGACCAAGGAGCGAGAGAGCCCTCTGAGAGGTGCTCAGGGCCCACGTCCAAGGAGGAGATGGGCTACCAGGTACCTGGGGCTCTGCTGCCCCGTGTCCCGCTGCTGGGTCTGTCTGCTGCCAGCCCCTGCGGGCACTCTGGGGTCACAACAAGCAGGAGAGCTGTGAAGCTCACTAAGACATGACCCGCAGAAGCAGGATGGAGGGAGGTGGGGGAGCAGGTCACAGGCGCTGCTCCACAGCCCACAGCCCCACCAGCGACCGGCACCGCTGCCCCCCACCAAAGGGTGGGGAACTAGTTTGCTGTAGGGCAGGACTGTATGAAGCGTGGGGGACAAACCACATGCAGCCCTCTGGGAAGTGCAAGAAGCTGGGCATGTGCCTGAGGGGAAGGACAGTGTGTGCACCCCTGCTTCCACAGAGACCAACCAGAAGCTGCTGTTGGAGCAGGACACTGAGCTGGACCGAGCCACTACGGCCCTGCTTCCCCTGGTGCTGCCAGCGACAGGCAATACTGCCGGGATTTCAGAGCAGGAGAGACGCTGGGCGGGTGTCACTTGTCCTCAGCCACTGCCCACCGGCCCTGGGAGGTGACACCCGCCTGGCAGAGATGCCGCACAAGGTTACTCCCAGAAGTTTTTTGAATAATGGCACTTTGTAGCAGGACAACGGCAGCTTTTGTGGTGCCCAGGCAGCTGCTCCGGAGCAGAGCCTGAAATGTCGTCACCCTTAGCAACTCAACTTGCAGCCGGGCAGGCGAGGCATTCACCGTGCGGGCTGCTCCTGGCGCTGGCAGCAGCTCGGAGAGGAGATGGTTGAAGATAGTGGCAAGAGAGGAGAGGGAGCAAGGGGTGCAGAGAGGGAGCTGAGGGGAGACAGGGATGTGCAAAATGAAGCAGAGGAATGGAAAGGAGGGAGGGCTCACAGGGGTGATGTCTGGATTGATGGGAGAACAAAGTAAATAGGGAAGGAAAAAAGATGCCTGGCTGGCTGTCTGGATCGACAGAGGGAAGAGATGGGCAGAGAGCTTGCCTTGTTCAGGGCTTAATGCTTCCTTCCCAGGTTCAGAATCACAGCTGGGCTTGGGCATAGCTTGTTGCCAGCTCCAAGAAGAGACACGGCCGCCCCACAGGATGGGTGGGTAGGAGCTGCAGGCAGCCGCGCCTGAGCAAGGTGGGCAGCGGCCAGCTGGGGACAGCATGGCCACACTCACACGCAGGCCTGCCCCTGGCAGCCTGGGGTGACCCAGGCCGCTCACCCCACCGCAGATGGGCATGATCCCAACAGGGCCCAGGCCCCAACCCGCACGTGTGGCTGTGAGTCACAAGCCCAGCTCCCGGAGCTGTTGCTGCTCTTCCACAAACCCAAGCAACAGAGGGGGCAACCCCTCAGCAGCCCCTCCAGGCCAGCCCTGCCGCAGGAGAGCCCATCAGCAGCAGGTCCGTGGGTACTGCAAGCCACGCTGACCAGCGAAGCAGGCGGCTGCAGTGTGTCAAAGGCAACTGCCAGGAGGAGATGGGTCCGTTCAGACCTCCAAATAACCCGGCCCTCTCCACTGCACCAAGGGAGAGCTCTGTCCCGGGCCCTCCTCAGGGGGAGGGTGTGCACCATGGCTGCCATGGTTCCACTGGCCCAGGCTGCCCGGAGCAGCTGTGGGTGCCCCTTCCCCGGGGGTGCTCAGGGCCAGGCTGGGTGGGCCCTGGGCAGCCTGACCTGGGGGTGGCAGCCAGCCCCCGGCAGGGGCTGGGGGGGCTGTCAGGTCCCTTCCAACCCCACCATGCTGTGATTCCATGGTCCCTGCTCGCAAGGGGGTGCTGGTGCCTCTCTTCCCCCATGGCAGCGTGGCGGTCACCTGAGCCTTCCACGAGCCGATGCCGGCCCCGCTCCCGACCCGTTATCCCTCCCAGGGGCCAGCAGGCACGGCTGTCACCGGCCCCACCGCCCCTGCGGCCCGCAGAAGCTCAGCTCTCCACCGCCCTGGGGCCGAGATCTGCGTGTCCCCCCCCCGGGATCCAGCAGGGTCCCGGGACACAGCTGGCGCCGGAGCCGCCCCTAGCACGGACGCTGCGGCGAGGGGCAAC
>VXAV01006971.1:19798-52030 GCA_013399715.1 Alectura lathami | reverse complement strand
CCCCCAACCCTCAGAGGTTGGTCTGGGAACAGAGGAGGCGGAGGGTGGGGGTTTGGCGCAAAGAAGCGTGCCTGGGAGCAGTGCAACGGCCACCCAGGAGCTGGTCCAGCCAGTGCTGTTGGGGCCCTTCCTGCCGCTGGCCCTTGGTGCCAGCAGCACCCTGAGGCTAGCACTGCCACCAGCCTTTGGCTCAGGGTGGCAGAGGGGGATAATGAGAGTCTTCAGCCAACCAAGGCAGGGATTTCCTCGTCCTCCACCTTCCCCACCCTGCCGTGCCAGTGCTGAGTGCTGCCTGAGGCAGGCTATGAGGAGTGCGGGTGGGCAGCCGTGAGGCAGCGGGCACTGCCTGGGCCTTGTGAAGTTCTGACCCCGTGCAGGGGATGACAGCAGCCAGGCCAGCAGGGCGTGCTCGGTGGCCCTGCTGTGACCAGGGCTGTGCTGCAGGTGGCCTTTGTAGTCTGGGGCACGGCACAGAGGCCAGGGCTGGAGCGCTGTAAGCGGGGGCCTGGGCCAGGTGGTGCCCACCCATGTGCGTCAGCGGCTGGGTCCCTGCTGGGCTGCCGGGGCAGGGCTGGCTCCAGACATGGGGCATGCCTGGTGGGGGTCTGTGCCTGGTTTCCCCTCTCAGGTGCTGTGGGCTTGCCCAGCTCTGAGCACTGCCCTGGGGTGCTGGGGTCTCTGATAACTCTTCTCTTGCAGGGGCTGCATCCTGGCCTGCCTGCACTTCTCGGCTGTAATCCCATGTCTGCAGTAAGCAGATATTTGGCCATGCTGCAATTAAAGTTTGCACCTGGCTTGGCCATCTGGGCACGCACACCTCTGTGCAAGTCCCGCATGGGCCAGCTTGGCAGGGGGCAGCTGGGGGCACCAGTGGAGTTGTCCTGCCAAAGTCCACGTCCCAGCAGTGACCCCTGGGCAGCAATGCCTGCACCGTGCTCACCCCTGCTTGCTGTGTGTCCCCCGCTGCCCACGGCGCTGGCTGGGGGGAGCACGACCCTGGCTGCTGGTCTGGACCCTTTGCTCTCACCCCTCACTGGGCTGCACCCCACAGGACGTGTCCAGTGCTTCCTCCAGTGCTGGGAGGGGGCAGGCTGCCGCCCCGCGCCCTCCTCTCAGCCCCCGTGTGCCGTGCTGCCTGACCCTGTCCATGACCCTGTGCCCGACCCTGTGCCGGCCTGGCTGGGCCACATATGCACTGCATGTACGTGTACATCCCCTGCAGCTGCACGGACCACAAGCAGGCACCCTGCGCCCATGCAAACGCAGACAGCACCGGCGGCCTGTTCACCTCTCCAGCCAGCTGAGGTGGGCGTCTGCCTGCAGCAGGGCTGGTGCCCGTGCGTGGGGTCGGTGGATGTCCTCAGGATGCCCCAGCGGAGCCTCCCCTATTGCTGGCACACAGGCACAAGGGCCCTGGGTCTGCATTTCCCCCCTGCGCTGCGCTTGTCCAAGTGCACGCAGACCTGAAGGCAGAGTCAGGAGGAAGCTGGGAAGGAGGGGGGGTCCAGATGCGCTGATCGGTGCAGGGTTTGGCTGGACAAGCATGCAGAACAGCCATGCTTACACACACACAGCCCTTTCTACCTCTTTATCCATCTTTTTTTTTTTTTTTTTTTTTTTTTTTTTTAACATTGCTTCCCAGTCACCCAAATCTCTGCTTTCCTCCACCTTTGCTTTCTCCCACAGTAAGTCCTGTGCAGCCCTGATACATCCCGCCTGTGCCCCACAGCGTCCCACACCAGCAGACAGTGACAACCAGCTGCTGCAGTGATGGGTGGGTGCCACCCTGGAGCAGTGCCCCTTGCTGTGGGCAGGTCCCCACCCACCTGTGCCTCTCTGTGCCCTGATGTGGGGGACGGGGTGCTTCTAGCACCAGTGAGACCTCACTGGGGCCTTGTAGTGCTTGAAAGGAGCTTATAAACTGGAGGGAGAGTGACTTGTGACACGGGCAGACAGCGATAGGACAAGGGGGAATGCTTCTAAACTAAAAGAGGGCAGATTTGGGTCAGATGTGAGGAGGAAATTCTTCACTCAGAGGTGATGAGGCCCTGGCCCAGGCTGCCCAGAGCAGCTGTGGGTGCCCCATCCCTGGGGGTGCTCAAGGCCAGGCTGGGTGGGCCCTGGGCAGCCCACAGATGGCCTTTGAGGTCTCTCCTAGCCCAAGCCCTTCAGTGATTCAGATCCCCACTGTGGGCAGGGCTGGGCAGGGTGGGGAGCGGGGACTAAAGGGCTCGTGGGACCAGTGGCTGTTTTCCTTGCACCCCCCAGGGTGGGCCCCCTGCGAAATGCTGGGAAACCCTGAAGTCAGCTGTGTGCAGGGGTCTGGAGGGGATGGGGCTGGAGCATGGGCAGCGTTGCAGCACTGTCCGCGTGCTGGGCTGGGTGGCCGGGCTCGAGGCGTGCACTGGGCTTGGGTGAGAGCCCTGGTCTGCTGTGCCTGGCTCAGGTGCAGTATGGGGCAATCCTGGGCCTGTGCCCGAGGAGTGTTCGGCCCCACGTGGACTGAAGGGACGTGGGGACTGATTCGTGTGGTGTGGGCCCTGCTCTGCCGCTGTCCACCTGTCCCCGTGTCACCGCAGGTGATGGTGCGGGGTCTGCCCTGCCCTGGCGCTGCAGGACACGGTGGTGCGGGCGGGTGCCCAGTGCTGCTACAGGGATGGGGGCAGGGGACATCTTTGCTGCCCGGCCCGGTTTCTGGTTTGTTCTGGGGAAGGAGCAAAAGGTCAATGACCCTCTTTAAAAACACAACAACAATAACCAGGCCCCTCCTTTCACCAACAAGGACCAAATAGTCCCAAAGAGACCCGCCTGGTACGGCCCCGGTGCAGGGTGCTGGGCGGGGTGGCGGAGGGACGGACCCGCACCCGTCTGTGCACAGAGGTGCCTTTGTGCGGCTGGTAAACAGGCGGGGGGGGGCGGGCAGCCCGCGGCAGTCGGGCTGTGGGCAGGGCGGGTCGGAGAGCCCCTGCCAGCCCCCAGCGTAAGGACGGTGACAGCGGGGACAATGCCTGGGAGCAGGGCTGCCACGCAGGCAGGGATCCCCCATCTGTGGCACCGCTCCCAGGCAGCCTGGCCTCTTTGGGATGTCCCCATCCCCTCCAGCCTGTGTTCCTGCATTCTCTTCTTCCTCCCAGATCGGTGGGTCCCAGCGTGGAGAGGGCAGTGGGGAGGGTTTGTGGGCAGTGCTGGGAACGTGGCTGGGCCCTCAAGCAGCACCCATGGGTGCGGCCGTGCCCTGCCTGCAAGAGCACCACAGCCATGTATGGAGATGAGGCCTGGAGAGAGGTGGGACAGACCAGCCCTAGGGACCGCATCCAGGTGCCCCGTTCTCAGGCGGCACGGCCCCGGCACGGCCGGGCAGCAGTTGTCACTCCAGGGCTGCCGGGCTGAGCGTGGCGGGGGTTTGCTGCTCTCCAGCGCATCCGACCCCAACCCACAGGCGTGATGTGAAGTTGCTGCATCCACGCAGGTGCCCAAGGGGTCCCCAGGGATCTGCTGGTGTGCGTGGGGCCGAGGCACTCAGCCCGCTCTGCTGGCACTGCTCCCTGGGGGTGTCCAGTGACTGGTGCCCTGTGCTGACACGGCTGGGTGCGTGTGGCCAGCTCGCAGGATGCCCGGGGTTCCGACCCGGGAGCAAGTGGAGGTTGGCTCACCTGACTGTGTGCCTCAGTTTCTGCAACTGCAGTGTTTCCCTTTGCGCTCGCTGGCAAGGGCAGTGGTGGGACCGTGGTGTGGCCTGGGCACTCCTGATGCAAACCAGCAGTGACTGTGCCGGCTTCTGCGGATGGCTGGAGGTATCGGTGCCCGTCCCCAGGGCCTCTGGGCACAGAGCCCAGCCTGGGCCGCTTGTGCTATTGGGGTCAGGGATTCCTGGGGATTTGCTGTGGTTTACCATATGCTGCTGGTGGAAATCCTGTCCAGCTGTTGCTTTCTGGGAGGGCACAGAGGGGGTGCCAGGAGGCTGGGACCCCCACACTGACCCCGGTCACACCTGGAGGTGGTGCCAGGTCATGGCAGCTCTCCTCACCCCGACAGTATGGAGGCTTGCTGCCTGCCTTGGCACTTCAGATAGGACAGGGCTGGGGGCTCCTTGAGGCCCAGCCTGCCATGGGCAAAGCCCACATATGGGGCGGAGGCACTCTGGACTTGCCAGGCCAGCCACAGGAACCCAGCAGGCACAGGGGGACATCATGCCAGGGTGGTGGCTGGCTGGGGGTGGCTGCCAGAAGGGTGCCTGTGGCTCTTCACGGGCCATGGGGACTTGGGGTCATCTCCTCTGGGTAGCCCCCACTGTGGTGGCTTATCTGGCTCTGTGCTCATGCTCTAACGCTCCATCCATCACGGGCCGCCAACCCTGTGGGCTCCCATCCCATCCTGCAGTGCCCCCTGGCAGTGCTCTCCTGCAGGGTGCAGGCAGAGGTGAGCTGGAGAACCTCAGGTGTCTGGGGGCCTGTCCGTCTCTGGCTGAGCTGCGATGGTGCCACCAGCCACCTGCAGGACGTGGGCACGGTGTTGGCACCTCCATCCTGCCCGTGGTCCTCCTTTGTGGCCAGGTTCTGTCCATGAGCATCACAGTCCCTCTGTTTTGTGTCATCTGCAGTGGGTGCTAGCCTTTGAGATCTTCATCCCGCTGGTGCTCTTCTTCATCCTGCTGGGGCTGAGGCAGAAGAAGCCAACCATCCCTGTGAAGGAAGGTGAGTGGGAGTGGGTGCTGCCTAGGGCAGGACAGGGCCACTGGGGAGCTGTTCCAGCCCCCCAGGGACAGGCTGGGGCCAAGGAGGATGCTCTGACAGCTGGCAGGGACCCCAAGGAGCCTTTGTGGGGGACAGTGTAGGGTGGGGGCTGTTGGAGCAGACAGTGGGAGTTAGAGAGCCAGAGGCGTTCCCAGCTAGGGGGTGC
The DNA here is from genome assembly GCA_013399715.1 of Alectura lathami. NCBI lineage: Eukaryota > Metazoa > Chordata > Aves > Galliformes > Megapodiidae > Alectura > Alectura lathami. Next base: position 47,131 of record VXAV01006971.1, on the reverse strand, counting down.
TCCCCTGGGGTCAGCCAGGCCCCAGCAACCTTCAGACGCCGTCGGAAGGGACGCTTTGTCTCTGCTCAGAGGTTCTCCTGGGGGCAGAGGGGTGGTGGAGCTGGGTGGTGCCAGGACAGCCATCGTGCCCCAAAATCCTGGGGAGAGGCTCTGGGAAGCGGCAGGGGGCTGTACACTGTCTGTAGCCCTGCACGTGGCGTCATGGGTGCTCTGGGGCTTGCCGGGGCCGGGGCCAGCCTGGCAGATGGATGGGGCAGGAGCTCGAGGTGCCCCAGAGATGCACAGCTGGAGCCAGTGGGTGCCACGCCGCCAGGAGGAAGCTTCGTGTGGCAGCAGGACACCTCGAGTTGGGTGCCCAGGCGGGTGCCTTTCCATGGGTAGCGGGGCATCACGGAGAGGCACAGTGAGGCCAGGTGGAGGTGCCAGGAGCTCGCAGCTGTGACCCAGCGTGACGAAGCCTGAGCCTTTGTTTCAGCGTGTGCTGGCAAGGGAGAGCCCTGCTGAGGGCGGTGATGGGCGCTGCCTTGGTTCCTGCCCCGGTGCTGACGTGCGCTCTGTGTTGTGTTTTTTGGTTTCTTTTTTCTTTCTTTTATCTCATGTTTTCTTTTTCTTTCCCACCATCACCCCCGCCCGCCTGCCCTCCATGCCTCTACTGCATGCTCCAGTCTGTAAGTTGGTTGGATGGGTGGGTGCCTCTCCCTTCCCTTGCCTTTGCCAGCCAAGTGTTCTGGGGAGACAGAGCCCGGTTTGGATCAGCTCACTCTGGCCTAATCAGCACCTCTTAACTTGTTGCCTTCCTCCCTGGCTGGTGAAGATGAGCTTGGGCGGAGGTGCTCAGGACCCTTCTTCTGCTACCCAGCCTGGACCAGCCCCAGCTGCTGCTTCCAGCATGTTTCCGTCTCTGGCCCAGACCTGGGGCTGGGTTGAGCAGGTGCTGGAGCTGCTCTGGTTGTGAACCTGGCTGTGAAGCTGGCTGGCTGGGCTGCAGAAGGCTTCCAAGGCCAGGCAGAGTCCCCCTTGTCCCTTGTCACCTCTTTCCTTGGGCCAGTCCTGCTGCCTGCAGACTCTGTTGCAGCTCATCGTTGCCGTCTCATGCCTGTGCCCACCCCTGCTGTCCCCAAAGCAGCCAGGCTGGAGGCAGCCACCAGGACCCTGTCCCAGGCCTGCACAGCTGGGACATGGCACGGTCAGGAGCCAGAAGGATGGCAAGATGCCACCTAAGTGCTGCTGTCACCACCTCACTGTGGCATAGCTGCCAGCATGGAGCCCTTCCAGGCTGTGGCTCCATGCTGTGCCTGGCCCCATCTGCCCTGAGCTGGCCCCATCCGTGCCCAGAAGCTCATCTTCACCAGCCCTCCTGTTGTGGCTGTGCTAATGGCACTGACCCACCTCTAACCAGGGGCACTGGGGGGTCCTGCCCAGTGATGGCCTTGGGTCCCCTCGAGAGGGACCCTGTGGGCTGCCCACCTTGCCCTGCCCAGGGAAGGACTGGGGAAGACTGTGGCTGGTGAGGGCTCAGCCCTGGCTGGGGTAGACGTTTGCTGTCTCCTTGCTGCTCCTCATTTTCTCCCTCTTCCCCCTCACCGTGTCTCCATTTCTCACCTCCAGCAGCCGCACATCGGGGCAGCAGGGTTGGGGAGGAGGATGGGTCTTGAGAGGGGCTGGGGGTCCTGGAGGGCTCTGGGGGACAACTCTTCCCTGTTGTATTCTTCCTCCTTCTTTTCCTCTGGAACTCCAGTGGTGCCTCAGAGGTTACTAACATGAGCAGCTGGGAGGCCGGGGGAAGCTGGCAGCACTCCTGTGGGCAAGGGTCAGAAGTCAGCATCATCCTGGGGCCAGGTGGCCACTGCCACCCAGACTGAAACGGGCATGGGCCAGGGGGTGGGAGCCAGGGTGGCCCTGGAGGCGGGCAGGAGCTGCCCCCAGCCCCAAAGAGCCACTGGTGGGGACAGCCTCGGTGGCCACGCAGGAGGGCTGCAGACTTCTGACCCTGTCTGCCCGACCTTCCCCCGGGCCTCGTGGGGCGTGGTGCGTGCTTCTTTCTGAACTGAGTGTCTGTCTCCCCGGTGGCCCCCGCCTGCCCTTGCCTCTCCTCCTTCCCACCCCTGCCTTCCCTCGCCTCTTCTGCGCTCTTACTGGCTCCAGCGTTCTACACGGCGGCTCCGCTCACCTCGGCCGGGATCCTGCCTGTCATGCAGTCCCTGTGTCCCGACGGCCAGCGCGATGAGTTCGGCTTCTTGCAGTACTCCAACTCCACGTGAGTCGTGCCCTCAGTGCACTCTTCTTGGTCCCGCACACATGCACGCACTTGTGCACGTGCACACACATGCACACGCACATTGGCATGCACACGTGTACACACACTCACATGTGTGCAGCATGCCCCTTCTCACACTGGTGACGTCCCACCCCATTCTGCACCAGAAAGTGCAGAAGTCCACGTCCTCTGCAGCATTTGGGTGCGCAATCCCTTGTCCCCAAGGGGCAGGGGACACCTTACTTAGCCCATTTTCCCTGCACTTGCAGCATCTCAGGTGCCTGGTGCCATCCTGGGAGGAGGAAGGAGGTGGCCCTGGGGACACCTCTGCATCCCTGGCACATGCTTGGGTTCAGTGCGCAGCTGCCCTGTGCTCTCGAGAGGCTTGTCCCCCTGGGCTCCGTGTGCCCTGTCCCTGATGCCGCGGCGGTGCTTGGCTCCTTCAGGGTGACGCAGCTCCTGGAGCACCTCAGTGAGGTGGTGGAGCAGAGCAACTTGTTTGACCCGGAGCACCCAGGCCTGGAGGAGGAGCTGGAGTCCCTGCGTCGCCGCCTGGAGGCCCTCAGCAGCAGCGAGCCCAGCTCCATGGAGACCCACTTCAGCAGCTGGGCGGGTAGGTGGGGGTGTCCCCACAGGCGCCCATCGATGTGGCATTATCCGGCCACTGTCCCTCGTGGCTGCATACTGGGCAGGGCCGGCTGCAAGATGTCCCTGCATGGGGCTGGGCCGTGCCCCCGCTGCTCATGGGCTGCTCTGACCCATTGCTTTGCTCCTTGCCAGGATCCGGCTTCACGCTGGGGTGGGCAGCTAAGGACCAGGGTGAGCTGCACCGCTTCCTCACGCAGAACTTGTCCCTCCCCAATGGCACAGCCGAGCTCCTCCTGGGCTCCAGCGTCGACCTGCGGGAGGTGGGTGACAGCGCGGGCTTTTCTGGGCTCTGCACCACAGCAGTGTGTGGGCACGTCCTGGCCCAGACCGAGCCCTGAAGTCTGTACCCATGGGACTCATCCTGCCCTGCCACCCCATCCACCCTGTGCCGAGGCACTGCTGGCAGTGGGGACCCTCTGCTCTCGGCATGCTTAGCAGCCCGCTTCCGTCCCCGGTGCAGGTGTACCGCCTGCTGTTTGGATCCTCCCCTTTGGCATCCGACGACACCCATGAGCGAGACCTGTGGGACTGGTTTGGACCTGGTGAGAAGATCATGCAGCTGGAGGTGAGGAGCATATGGGGATGTGGCAGGCAGAGCTCATCCTCCACGTCCCCTCTGTGCTGGCCCTGCCCTGCATGCACGGTTGCGTGGGGTTGTCAGTCCAAGCAGAGGGGACGTGATGGGACATTGTCAGGTGGCCAGAGCAGCCGTAGGGATGATAGCATCCCATCCTGGTGGTGCCCCTCAGAGTGCTTTGAGGTGAGCCAGTGCCCGTGCCCCAGTTTCCCATGGCAATGGATGATGGCACTGCCAGGAGGAGAGGAGGAAATCATTCCCTCTTGTGCCCCGGGTGCTCTTGGCTGTGGGGACAGAGCCCCATGCCCCGAAAAGGATGGTGCCTCCCCAGATCTGCATGTCCCCATCCTCCCCACTGTGGACGTGGGTGCTGTGGGAGCACTCACACGTGCTTGGGGTGGAGGGGGATGCTGGGGAGCCCCCACACTCCCAGCCACCCTCGTTGGTCCTCTTGCAGAAGAGCCTCCCCAGTGGCTGGAGGAGCCTGCGGGAAGGGCTGGTCCACAGGGCGCTGCGCGACCCCTCCGCGGCCCTGCAGCGGCCAGCACTGCTCCGCCTGCTCTCACAGGCCCTGGGCCTCGCCAGTGCTGCCACAGCTCCCGCTGGCTCCTACAGCCCCCAGGCCTTCGTCACCGAGATGGAGGTGAGCACTCAGCTGCGGCAAGGGGCAGGCATGGCCGCGGTGCCCTCACTGGGGCAACTCGGCCACTGCGCCCTGCCCTACAGGGGGTCCTCTTCACGGCACCGGTGCTGGAGCAGCTGACGTGTGAGCAGAGCCTGGGGACGCTGCGCCGCCTCCTGCGTGTGGCCTCTAGCCAGCAGCCGCTGCTGCAGGCGTACCGGGCGCTGGTGTGCAACGGCAGCCGGGAGATCCGTGAGGAGCGCTTCGCCCAGCTGGCTGCTGAGCTGCGGGACCAGCTGGACACCCCCAAGATCGTCAGCAGGGTGAGAGCAGGGCTGGGGCACGGCTGCTGGAGTGATGGGTGGCGGGGCTGGCATTGGTGGCCCTGGGGCATGGGGTGGGTCACGGGGCAGGGCTGTGTCCCAGACTGCTTTTCTCTAACTGCTGGGGTCTGTGTGGGGATCTTTTCCCAGCCCAGGTTTTTGTGACGTGCTTCGGTACATGGCCTGGCCCCCCTTAACCTGCATGTGCATCCCCCCCTGCCCAGCCCCATGGCCTGCTGGGGATGGCCCTCCTGGTTCCAGGGAGACACAGATGATGCTCCCCTCCTGGCACCTATTCTGGCACTGTCCGCTGGACGTGGTGAGGGGCAGAGCTGTGCTGGATGTCCCTGCGGGGTCTGCCCGGGGCTCCTCTCCCTGGGACTGGCAGTGCCATCAGTGAGCTGTGCCCTCCTCAAGGCTGTCTCTGAGGTTCCAGTCCTCATCCCATCCTTGTCTGATGGACGTGTCTCGTGTACCCCAGCAAGACCCTGCCAGCATTTGGCCATGCTCCTGCTGCCTTATGGCTGCAGTGTGATGAGTCCTGGACACAGCTCCAACCTTTTAAAAAGAAAGGGGACATGCCATCACTTGGGATCCCCCTTGACCTCTTCCCCCTGGACGGCAGGCAAGCAGGTCCACCATGTCCCAGGCCACATGTCACCCCTTGCCCGCTTGTCTTCACAGCTACAGCTGGATGAGGTGAACAGCACAGCAGCCCAGCACCGGCTCCACACCCTCCTGGAGGACCTGGTGGAGATGGAGAAGGTTCTCCGTGACATGGACATCCTCTCGGCGCTGGCCAGGCTCCTGCCCAGGGGAGCCTGTGCCACCAAGGCCCCTTCGCCCACCGCCAACAGCACTGGCTGGGCCGGCGCCAACGCCACAGCCAGCAACGCCACAGCAGAGGAGGAGGGTGCTGAGGGGGGCCCAGCTGGCAGTGACAACCCCCAGGGGCAGTTCTCAGCCTTTGTACAGCTCTGGGCTGGGCTCCAGCCCATCCTCTGCGGCAACAACCGGTAGGAGTCCCGGGAGGAGAATGGGGCCAGGGAACAGCCTTTGCCAGGTGCTCCTTCCATGGGGCTCAGTGGGGGTGAGCCCACCCTGCCCCTTCCAAGGGTAAAGGGGCCTCATCTTCCCTCGCAGAGCACGCAGGACGTGGGTGCTGCGCCATGTCCTTGTGCCACCGCCGGGGGAAGCTCCCCGCTGCGGCAGCACCTCACTGGCGCAGCGCTCAGTGGGACATCCTGCACGGGCAGCGGCTACCGCGGGGCCACCTGCAGTGAGGGGCCTGGGGCTGGAGTGGCGTTTGCAGCCTGAGCTGTGTTTGCAGGACGATCGAACCTGAGGCACTGAAGCAGGGCAACATGAGCTCTCTGGGCTTCACCAGCAAGGAGCAGCGAAACCTGGGCCTCCTTGTGCATCTTATGACCAGCAACCCCAAAATCCTTTATGCACCTGTGGGCACTGAGGTGGACAAGGTCATCCTGAAGGTGAGGGCTTCATCTTGTGAGGGTGCAGAGGCCAGGGTGCCGGTGCCTGTTTCCCTCCTGCCAGCCCTGTCCACAGGGAAGTCCCTGCCTGGGTGAGCTCAGCGGGGATGGGGCTGAGTGGGGAGGAGGGGGCCAGCTGCCAGCCAGTGCCTGCAGGGGTGGCCAGGAACCCCCATGGCTGCTAGGGTGCAGCGCAGCGCCATCCTGGAGCACAGGCAGCCCAGCCTCTTCCCACTGTGTGACCTTCCTCCTGCAGGCCAACGAGACCTTTGCCTTTGTGGGCAACGTCACCCACTATGCCAAGGCATGGCTGAACATCTCCCCCGAGATCCGGGCCTACCTGGAGGAGGGCAGGCTCCAAAGACGCATCCGCTGGCTCCAGCAGGTAGGGTACTGCTGTGGGGATCGAGCCTGCCTTGGCTTGCCCCGTAGGCAGAAAGGGGGTGTATTGCCCCCACGTGCCCCTTAGCGTCTGCATGTGAGGCACTCTGTTGCTCCCTGGGTGCCCACGGTGCTCTGACGAGGACCAGCCTGGTTCCCTGTGCAGGACGGGTGCCCTCCTGCCATCTCCAGAAGGAGCACTGGGAAGTGTTGATCCCATCTGTGTCCACGGGGAGGGCAGCGCTGAGTAGCAGGGGTACTCCAACCTCCCTCTCCCACCTCTTCCTCCCTGCTCCAGTTCACCACTGACCTCCACAAGCACCCAGAGATCCTGAACGTCTCCGACAACGACCTTCTCCACAGCTTTCTCAATGGCAACTTCTCCCTGCCCAACGCCAGCGTGCTGCTCCAGCAGCTGGACACCATTGATAACGCTGCCTGTGGCTGGGTCCACTTCATGGCCAAGGTGAGGCTGCATCCATCCGCGGGCATGCAGGTGCTGGGAGGAGCACCCACTACCCACAGCTGCGTTCTGCAGGGCCAAAGAGGGGTCAGATATGCTCAGATGTCCTTCAGGCCACATGTGGGCTGGGAAATGTGGAGGAGATGATGGCCAGAAGCTTTTTTTTGGGGGGAGATTTGAACAGTGAAGGTGCCCATCTTCTGTTGGTTGTGCGGTCACTGGGGGTGGCACACACCGTAGTGTGGGTGTGGGGTCCATGGCCAGACCCATGGGGAGCAGTGGGACCTCACAGGCCTTCCCCTCCCACCAGGTCAGCGTGGACATCTTCAAGGGCTTCCCGGATGAGGAGAGCATCGTCAACTACACGCTGAACCAGGCATACCAGGACAATGTCACAGTTTTTGCCAGTATGTCCCTGGGAACCAACTCCTTCACAGGGACCCCGAAGCCATGCCCGAACTGTGCCCCAGGCTGTAGGGCGCTGGCTGCTTCGGTGCATGTGTTGGGTGTGCAAGTGTCTCAAGCATGCCAGCTCTCTCTGAGTACCCATCCCTCTGCGCTGTGCCTCGATCCTGGCCGAGGCCCTGCTGCTGTCCTTGCTCACCCCGCACAGGTTCCTGCGGTCGGTGAGACGCCACATGCCACGCCAGGGCCGTGCGCGCCATCCCTGGCCGTTGTAGCTCTTGTCTCGCCCTTGGCTGGGGTGTGCTGAGCCCAGGGTCTGAGCCCCCTCTGTGTCCCTGCACGTCACTGTGAGCTGGCTGGTGTGGCCATCTCCTGTGGTGCCAGCAGGCTCCCTGCCTCTCTGCTGCCCACAGGCGTGATCTTCCAGACCAACAGGGACGGCTCGCTGCCCCCGCACGTCATGTACAAGATCCGTCAGAACTCCAGCTTCACTGAGAAGACCAACGAGATCCGGCGGGCATACTGGCGGCCTGGTCCCAACACTGGTGGCCGCTTCTATTTCCTCTACGGCTTTGTCTGGATCCAGGGTGAGTGCCCGCTCCCTGCCTTGCTGTCACGCCCGTGACCGTGCCGCCCGCTCAGCCTCTGCTCCTCCCCAGACATGATGGAGCGTGCTCTCATCAACACGTTCGTTGGCCATGATGTGGTGGAGCCCGGCAACTACGTGCAAATGTTCCCATACCCGTGTTACACCCGGGATGAGTGAGTAACACCTATAATACTTGGGGAGAACAAGAGAAGCGTGGTAAATGGGTGGCACACGCGTCTGTCAGTGGCTGTTGAACACAGTGGTCTGGATAGAGCACCTGGAGAAGTCCCAGACCTGCCAGCTCTGCAGGGCAGGAAGGTGCCAGGGCAGGCAGGGCACTGGGCTGAGCCCACGCAGCCGCTGCAGGCCTGGCTGCTGGGACCTGGCAGCCAGCACGCCAGGTTTTCCTATGAGCTCGTTGGAGGAGCTCTAAAAATGTTTCTCCCTCCCCATGCGGCAGTTTCCTCAGGTATCAAGTGGAGATGGGAGCAGTGCCTCTTGCAGGTCACTGAGGAGCTGCTGAGGGCTGTAGTAATCCCCAGGTGGTGGGAGAGCACAGGCCCTGTGGCCTGTTCCTGGGCTCCAGCTCTCTTTTCTCTTCCTGCACCCCACCAGCTTTCTCTTCGTCATCGAGCACATGATGCCCCTGTGCATGGTGATCTCCTGGGTCTACTCAGTGGCCATGATGATCCAGCATATTGTGACAGAGAAGGAGCATCGCCTGAAAGAGGTGGGGATGGTGGGGGAGATCCCCGGGGAGGAGTTGGTGTCTCCCATGCCTGGCTGCCCAGGGCAGGCCAGGCGCAGGGACTTGTCCCTGCTGCAGGTCATCCCCTCTGTCACCCTGTAGCAGTTCTAGACAGCAGCAGCCTAGGGCCCTGCCTGGCCCGGAGCTGCCTGCCAAGGGGAGAGCTCTGTAGCCATGCTCAAGCTGCCAGGCGTGGTGCCAGGCTGAGCTGGCCGGCGTCTCCGGGAACGCCAGCAGCCAGGGCAGCCTGCGGGAGGGCACTGACCCCAGCTCAGCCCGCAGCCCCGTCGCTGCAAGCCGTGCCGTGTGCTGGGCACACAGCCTGGCACTGCTGGGGTAGGGATGCCCACTGAGAGACCCCTGCTCCTTCTGCACCCTGGTGCCCTAGGCACGGATCTCACATCGCAGGGCTCTGCTGCAGCTTGTCTCTGGGCAGAGCTTGTCCTTCTGAGCATCCCTGGCACAAGCCTTGGCCAGCACTGGAGGGAGCCGAGCCTGTTGGCACCCTGGCATGGGGTGCTGTGGTCTGGCCACTGCCTAGAGCCCCCGTGGCCTCTTGGTGCTGCCCGTTGCTCTCCTAGCCCCAGGGAGTGAAGGGCTGGGAGACGCGCAGGACGGGGGACAGCCCCACTGAGCAGTGCCGGCCTTGCAGGTGATGAAGATGATGGGCTTGAACAATGCAGTGCATTGGGTGGCTTGGTTCATCACTGGCTTTGTCCAGCTCTCCATCTCGGTCACAGCACTCACCGCCATCCTGAAGTACGGCAAGGTCCTGATGCACAGCGATGTCCTCATCATCTGGCTCTTTCTCGCCATCTACGCGGTGGCCACCATCATGTTCTGGTGAGCTGTCTGGCTCCCTCTGTGGGGTCAGGGTCTCCAGCAGCAGAGTGTCCTTGTACTGTGGGTTGCGGGGTCACCTCTGTCTCGCAGTGGGGCTGGTGAGGTGACGCTTTCCTCCCTGCAGCTTCCTGGTGTCCGTGCTCTACTCCAAGGCCAAGCTGGCTTCTGCCTGCGGCGGCATCATCTATTTCCTCAGCTACGTGCCCTACATGTATGTGGCCATCCGGGAGGAGGTGGCGCATGACAAGATCACAGCATTTGAGAAGTGCATCGCGGTGAGTTGGCTGCAGCTGCCAGGAGGTTCTCGGCCCAGGGTTTGTCCCAGGCAGCCTGTGTCCCCTGCATAGGTGACAGCTAACACAAAGTCATGGGCACCCTGTGTCCCATACACAGGCCACCAAGCCCTAGGCAAACCTGTGCCCATGTGAACTGGCTCCCCACGGGACCTGGGAGGCATCTCCAGAAGGTTTTGTGCCTCCCAGGGTGGGAAGCATCTCCATGAGTCTGCATGGGGCAGGGCCAGATGGGATTTTACCCCAGCCTGTTCCTCCGGAGCTGACCTGCTGTTCCTGCTGATGTCCCTTTTCCTCTTCCTCCCTGCAGTCTCTCATGTCCACCACAGCATTTGGGCTGGGCTCCAAGTACTTTGCGCTGTACGAGGTGGCCGGCGTGGGCATCCAGTGGCACACCTTCAGCCAGTCGCCTGTGGAAGGAGATGACTTCAACCTCCTGCTGTCCATGATGATGCTGATCATTGACGCCGTGGTGTATGGGGTGCTCACGTGGTACATCGAGGCCGTGCACCCAGGTATGTGCAGGCAGGGGCAGCACCTCTGATCCTGCAGGAACCTCCCACTGGGAATGCTGCTTCCTGGCTGTGCTCAGCCCCAATACGATCAGCTTCAGCACAACGTGCCTCCAGGGTCTCCTGTGTGTGCCCTCTTGGGGGCACCTGCATGCATGCCCTCACCCACTGGTGACTCCCCTGTCCTTGGCAGTTTCCCAGGGGGTCTTCAGTCTTGTTTTGGGTGGTCCTGTGTGGAGCCAGGAGTTGGATTTGAGGGTCCCCTCCAACTCAGAGTAGTCTATGATTCTGTGTGTCTTAGTTTACTGGCCAACTGTAGGAAAACACATGTACAGCTGGAGTATTACTCCCTCTTACTGCCCGTTTGAGAAGCAGTCTAGCTACTCTCTTTGCTTTTCTAGTAAAACTGAAGCATGAGCCAGACCCAGCAGCATTTCCCTGACCACTGGCAGGCCCCATCCCGCAGTGGTGTTCCTGAGCCAGGGAAACCTCCCTGCCCATCCCTGTGCCTGTGCCGAGCTCTGCCCCAGCCCTCGGCTGACTCCTGCTTGGACGTGGCACAGGGTTGGCCCTGACTGCAGGGGGTTGTTCTTGCAGGCATGTTCGGCTTGCCGCGGCCCTGGTACTTCCCCTTCCAGAAGTCCTACTGGCTGGGCAACGGGCGAGTGGAGACCTGGGAGTGGAGCTGGCCCTGGTCCCGCACCACCCGCCTCAGCATCATGGAGGAGGATCAGGCCTGCGCCATGGAGAGCAGGAGGCTGGGTGAGCCAGCGGGCGCAGGGGGTGGTGATCCGGCTCTGGGGTTTGGCCCCGGCTGTGGGCGCGCACCCTGTGCATCCCCCCCAGCGTTGTGCTGGAGGACAGCGTGCTTGGCAGGGCAGGATTCTGGGCCAGGCACTGCTGCCTGCCTAGGGGCTGCTGCCCGTAGCTCGGAGCAGGGCAAGGCCGAAAGGCGGAGGGGAAGGCCAGGAGCCAGCAGAGCCACTCCAGGACGGAGCTGGGGAGGTTCACCTTGGCCCTGGCTCCTCACTGCCCCGCTCTCACGACAGAGGAGACGCGGGGCATTGAGGAGGAGCCGACCCACCTCCCCTTGGTCGTCTGCATCGACAAGCTCACCAAGGTCTACAAGACGGACAAGAAGCTGGCACTGAACAAGCTGAGCCTCAACCTCTATGAGAACCAGGTGGTGTCCTTCCTGGGGCACAACGGTGCGGGCAAAACCACCACCATGTGAGTTCCTGCCGGGCTGGACGTGGGTCTTGTCCTTCTGGCCAGCTGTGGTGGGTTGGGAAGGTGCTGCCTGGCCATCCTGGCAGGGTTTCATGGCTGCTGGTGCTGTGCCCAAAGGGAGGTGATTTGGGTGTGGGGGTGGCACAGAAGGGGAACAGAAGGGCAGCACAAAGCCCTGCGCTGATACTGCTCTGCCACATACTCCAGGAAGTGGTGGTTGGGATTGGAGCCAGAGGAGGGCACATGGGGTCTCTCACCACGTTCTTTCTCCATCCATCCAGGTCCATCCTGACTGGCTTGTTCCCTCCGACCTCGGGCTCTGCTACCATCTATGGTCATGATATCCGGACAGAGATGGATGAGATCCGGAAAAACTTGGGCATGTGTCCCCAGCACAACGTGCTTTTCGACAGGCTGACTGTGGAGGAGCACCTCTGGTTCTACTCGCAGCTCAAGAGCATGGCAGAGGAGGAGATCCGCAAGGAGATGGACAAGTAGGCACCCCCAGCTCCTTTTGCCCCCGTCTGTGCCTTTTGCAGAGCAGGTCCCGTCCCACTGACTGTGGTGCAGTGGGTGGTCTGGAAGCAGGGATCAGCCCAGCTGCAGCTCCAGCAAGTGTTTCTGGAAAATTGGTGTAGTGGGCTGGCGTAAGAACCTGTCCTGACTGCCGAGAGCAGTGTGTACCATGTGGGGAAGAGGGGTGATGTGATCCCAACAGGCATCGGTCCCAGGCATGGGCTAGCCCTAGCAGCCCTGGTGCTTCTCTCCCTGTTCCCAGGATGATTGAGGACCTGGAGCTCTCCAATAAACGCCATTCCCTGGTGCAGACCCTCTCAGGGGGCATGAAGAGGAAGCTGTCAGTGGCCATCGCCTTCGTGGGCGGGTCACGGGCTGTGATCCTGGACGAGCCCACGGCTGGAGTTGACCCGTATGCACGCAGGGCCATCTGGGACCTCATCCTCAAGTACAAGCCAGGTGAGCAGGGATGGGCAGAGCCCTGCTCAGCATCTCTGCCATGCCTTGCACCACTCAGGGCATGCACTGCAGTTGCCAGAGAGGGAGAATAGTTTGCTCTGGGGCAGAAAACTGAGCCTGGGCATAGGAACAGAGAGAAAACCCCTGGCTGTCCCTCCTGAGAGGGACCAGATGGGCCTCTCCTGGCTCCCTGCCCAAGCTGTGGCTGGCCTTTCCCCATGTTAGTCTCCCTGTGGTGGTCAGACCCCTCCACACCTGACCTGGTGTACCTGTGAGACCCTCAGGGCATGGCCGGCTCCGTGCTGTCCTTCCCCACACCCCCAGACAGCATGCCTTGCCAAAACAGTGCCTGGTGGGACAGGTGTAGGCTGCAGCTGCCCTGGTGCAGCCCCAGACCCTCTCCTAATGCTCTGTGATGCCGGGCAGGGAGGACCATCCTGCTGTCCACCCATCACATGGATGAGGCCGACCTGCTGGGCGACCGCATCGCCATCATCTCCCACGGCAAGCTCAAGTGCTGCGGCTCGCCACTCTTCCTCAAGAGCACCTATGGTGATGGCTACAAGCTGACGGTGGTAAAGAGGCAGTCGGACACCAGGAACAGTACAGGTCTGTGGGCCCAGCAGGGCGCTGGGGCTTTAGAGGATCCGTAGTGGGACCAGCCCTTTTTGTGCCCCTGAAAGGAGCAAGAGGTCAAAACCCAAATGCTCCCACCCCCAGTCTCCGTAGGCCAAACGGAGGGCGCAGGGGAATAGGGCGGTGTTGCAGGTGGTGGCACTGCACAGCCGTTGTTTCTTCCTCTGTGTCCCCAGTTAGACCCTGCAAGGAGGCGGTGCCTCCAGGTGCTAGTCCTGGCCCAGACAGGGGGCTGCCTGCCGATGCTGCGGGGGTCTTAGGGCCATTCGGCACAGCCGGGGCAGCCAGGAAGCTGCCAGCACCCTGTGATAAATGCAGAAGGAGCCCCAAGGCGCTGAGGGTAGCATGGACGTGGGGGGGTCCTGCTAGAAGGCCAGGTGAGGAGTGACCGGTGCTACCCCTCTGCCGCAGAGTCGGGCCAGCCCCACAGTCCCCCGGGCCACTCCTCTGTCAGCCCCTGCTCCGAGCCCCGCGTCTCCCAGTTCATCAAGAAATACGTGGCCTCCTGCCTCCTCATCTCGGACACCAACACTGAGCTCTCCTACATCCTGCCCAGCGAGGCCGTCAAGAAGGGCTGCTTTGAGAGGCTCTTCCAGGTACCTGACCCACCCACAGCCCCGCTGCCCGCCTTGCTGGCAGCACAGGGGGCAGGATGAGCACAGGCGGGCACGGCACGCCAGCGTTTTCCCTTCCGCAGCACTTGGAGCAGAGCCTGGAGGAGCTGGACCTCACCAGCTTCGGGCTGATGGACACCACGCTCGAGGAGGTCTTCCTGAAGGTGTCTGAGGAGGACCAGTCTCTGGAGAACAGCGATGTGGGTATGTGGCAGGGGGCATGTGGTAGTGCTTTTGGTGCTGGGGCATGGGGAGTGAGGTGAAGGCACTGTGCGCCTTTGCGTGGGCTTTGTGCCTCTTCTCCCCTTTTACACGGCTCCCCTGCAAAGGGCAGCCTGCTGTTTGCAGCACAGATCCGTGCCCTGCTGGGCAAGGCACGGCAAAGGCTGGCACAGTCAGCAGCAACTCCCCTCCTCCTTCCAGACATGAAGGAGTCCAAGAAGGATGCCCTGCAGCCACCTGTCCCTGAGCTGCGCTCGAAGCCAGAGGCCAATGGGGAGCCCCTGGCTGAGGTGGACGTGCCAGAGAAGCCGGAGGTGGAGCTCAGCAACCTGGTGACCTGCTCCAAGCTGGCGCAGTCACAGGCATCCCTGCGCTCGGCCTCCTCCGTGGGCTCCGTACGGGGCGACGAAGGTGGGGCTTATTCCGAGTTCTTTGGGGATTACTCTCCATTGTTTGACAATCGTCAGGACCCTGATAACATCAGTCTGCAAGGTTCGTAATGCCACACGGCGGGGTGTTGCTTTTGCACCATGATGGAGGTGCTCTGGGACAGGGAGAACGGCTGCTCTGAGGCAGGAGCAGAGCTGTCTCTCTCCAGGGAGCTCGGTGCCTGGTGCGCTGAGGACTGAGGTTGTGCTGTCAGCTGAGCCCCCATGGGGCTGAGCCTGTGTTCCAACAGACGATGTGTCCAGGGAGCCTGTGCAGAGAGAGAGAAGGGGAGGTGCAGACCCTGCAGCCCAGGGACAGGAGTCGGGTGGGATGGCTGGAGACTGTTGCTTCCAGTCGGAGTTTGCACCCCTGGACTGACAGTGTGTGCGCAAGGGTTCCCGTGCAGGTGGGGGCAAGCCAGCGTTAGCCCATCCCTTTGTCTCTCTCGAATCCTGCGAGTGCTGACCTGCAGACTCACTCTCACTAACACGCTCCTTGCACTAGCAGCTGCGGGGTGGCTCGGCGCAGTCTGGCACAGGGTGCAGCGATGCTGTGGCTGAGCTGCTGGGTTTCTCCTCTTGGCCCCCAGGCCCAGCCCTCCAGCGCAGAGCTGTCCTCCAGAGAGCGGCTTCGCCCTCCAGACCCTGGCACGGGTTCAGGGCCATCCCTGCCTGGATGCTCAAGTTGCAGAAGCACAGAGTGTGCAGACAGGAGCCCAAAGGCTACTGTTTTATTCACAGATCCTTTTCTGGGTTATCCCACCAGCTCTTGTCATGATTAATTCATTGCTGTCTCAGCACTGCTGAATTTGGGTCAGCGGGAGGCAGAGCAGCAGCAGTGTGGCACTGCAGCTGGGCTCGCTGAGTCCCAGCCTCGAGCTCTGTGCATCACTGGGTCCGCGCACCTCTTTTGCTTTTTTAAAAACTATTCTCACCATTTCCCATTTTGGGCCAAGAGAATCCCACCAGCCAGCTGCTTTGCTTCATGCTGTGGTAACACTGTGGCTTGGTGTCCCCTTGGGTTGGCTGTGCCCGAGTGGCCGCAGGCCAAGGCAGGGAGGGCATCCCTGGGGCTCCGTGGGAGCAGCTGTGCTTACATCCTGCTCCTTGCTGTCCCCTCACTGCAGACCAAGAGGCTGATGTGGAGGCGGAGGACAACGACCTGGCTGGGCAGGGGAGCTTCAAGCTGGAGGGCTCGTGGCTGAAGCTGCGCCAGTTCCACGGGCTGATCGTCAAACGCTTCCACTGTGCCAAGCGCAACACCAAGGCCCTCTTCTCTCAGATCCTCCTGCCTGCCTTCTTCGTCTGCGTGGCCATGACTGTGGCACTCTCTGTGCCCGAAATAGGTACCTGCAGGCCCTCCTATTGGTGGTCTTGGGAGGACAAGGGAGTGTTTACCCTGTTCCCTTTCCAGGGCCCAGGCTCATGGCCTGGCACCAGGCCTCCTCTGCGTTGGCAGCAGCTTGGAGGAGGGCACGGGTCCCATCCCGCTGCCCCCGAGCCAGCCAGGTCTCGCTGGCCCAGGCGCTGGGGACTCCTCTTGGTCCCTTCTGGCTGCCACGGTGATTCTGTGGGGGGCTTGAAGGAGACAAGAACAAGGCCTGTGGGCACTTGGCCAGCAGGCCTGCGAGCGTGGGGCTGCAGGGGCAGTGGTGCTGGGGCCACGAACAGGTTCCTGCTGATGTCTCCACAGGTGACCTGCCACCCCTCATCCTCTCGCCGTCGCAGTACCACAACTACACCCAGCCCAAGGGCAATTTCATTCCTTACGCCAATGAGGAGCGGCGTGAGTACCGGTGAGAGCCGCCGCTCGCTGGAGAGCAGCACCCTGCACCCTGACCCCGTCCCCAGGACCACAGTGGGGTGGGGGAGGGGCAGTCCACAGCGGGTCTGGTGCTGGGGCTGGCTTGGGCTTGGAGCAGAGCCTGGCCAGCGCAATGTCCCCATGCACAGTGGCCTCCATCTGACCCCAGGGTGTCTCTGGGAGAGGTGCCAGCCCTGAAGCTGACAGTGAGCAGCTGCTTGGCTCATGCCAGGCCTGGGCTGAGAGGGTACCCAGGGCTGTACGGCCATGATGCCTGTGCCTGTTCAGCCATGACACGTACTGAGGCCACAGGGATTTCCCCAGAAGAAGATGACAGAGGAGGGAAGTCCCACATTTCCTTCTTCTCATTCCTCCTAACCCGCTCCTTTCTCTCCAGCATCAGGCTGTCTCCTGACGCCAGCCCCCAGCAGCTGGTGAACACCTTCCACCTGCCGTCTGGTGTGGGGGCCACCTGCGTGCTCAAGACGCCCTTCAACAGCACGCTGGACCAGCCCATGCAGACCCTGAACCTCAACAGCAACGAGTCCAAGATGCTGGCGGCCAAGTACTTCGACGCGATGTGCATCGACTCCTTCACCCAGGGCCTGCCACTCTCCAACTTCGTGCCACCGCCTCCATCCCCAGCCCCTTCCGACTACCCCATGTCGGTGGATGAGGATCTGCTGCGTGCTTGGAACTCCACAACCTTCTCCTCTGCCATCAAAGGTATCAGCTGCAGCTGGTGCCTGGGTCTGTCTGGGTGGGGGATTCATCTCCAGGTGGGGCAATGTGTCCTCCTCACAGGAACGGCTCCGGGGGCACCTCCGAGTGCCCGTCAGGTGCGGTTTGGCCTGGCCATGGCAGAGCATTGCTTGGCTGCACTCCTGGCTCAGGGCTGTTGCTAGGTCTGCAGCACTGCTCCCCGTCAGCTCCAGAAGCCCTGGCAGAGCTCTCAGGGCTGGTGACACCATTGAGACTCTCATGGCTGGGATTGCTGGGCCGGGTGTTTGGTCCCCAGCCAGGGAAGTGGTTGCGTTACTTACCGCCTGGCCGGGACCCCCTGGCTGGGCCTGCAGGGTGTCAGGGTGTCGCTCCGTGCGCCCCTCTTGTCTGGAGCTGCCCGTGCGTCACCCCACGTGGCTGCTGCAGACGGGGCTGGCCATGGCCCACCTGTGAGCTGCCTCCTCTACCCCACAGAGACTGTCACCTCGGCCCCTGCCCTGCCCCACATCATCCATGAGCCCATCAAGTGCACGTGCTCCATGCAGGGAACAGGCTTCTCTTGCCCCAGCGGCGTGGGGGGTCACCCCCCACAGATGAAGGTGGTGACGGGGGACATCCTGGCAGACATCACGGGACGCAACGTCTCTGAATACCTGCTTTACACCTCGGACCGCTTCCGGCTGCACAGGCAAGAGGGAGGCTGGGGGGCTCTGCCCTGCGCTGTGCCGCAGGACCTGGGAACTGGGGCCTCTGGCAGACCCCAGGGGTGCTGACAGGAGCCAGGGGTGCAGTTCAGTGTGGCCCTGCTCCTAGATGCAGGGAACAGCAGTCACACCTTCTGGAGGTGCTTTGTCCCACAGGTACGGGGCACTCACCTTTGGCAATGTCCAGAAATCCATCCCAGCCTCCTTTGGGGCCAAGGCCCCTGCCATGGTGCGCAAGATTGCCGTCCGGAGAACAGCCCAGGTAGGAGCATGCTGAGCCCCGAGGCAGCCAGGAGGGGGGTGGGCAGCAGCAGCCCCAGCATGGGTGAGGAGGAGGAGGAGGGAGGCGGCGCTGCCTGCACACCGGGGCCCGCTCGTCCACTGCTCTGCAGCCGTGCTCTCCACCAAGGGATCTGGTGGGGCTCGCACCCCGTGGAGCACTTTGCAATGCTCACAGCGCAGTGGGTCAGACCCAGCGTGGTCAGCAGTGGCCTGCTCTCCTCGCAGCCTTGAGCTCAGGAGCCATCTGTGGCCACCCCATCCCATCCCTCCTATCCAGCATTCCTGGCCTGGGCCCAGCCCTCCTGCTACCTCCCACCGCTCTTCTCTGCTCCTCCAGGTCTTCTACAACAACAAGGGCTACCACAGCATGCCCACCTACCTCAACGCCCTCAACAATGCCATCCTGCGAGCCAACTTGCCCAAGAGCAAAGGCAACCCTGCTGCCTACGGTGAGGGCCTGGAGGAGGAAGCCCAGCGGGAGCAGCCTTAGGGCATGGTCCAACAAGGCTCTGAAGCGCTGTGTTCCCCCTTGGACCAAGCAGGCCAATGCCCACCTGGGGCAGGGGGCTCACACACCTTGGTTACGTGGGGCTTGACATCTGGCTGGGGCAGTGCCTCCTGGGCTTGCAGTCTTATCTGAGGGATGCTCTCTGCCAGCTGGTGAGGGGGAGGGCTTGGCCCTAGATTGCTGTGTTTCTTCTGGGCTGGAGGGAAGTGAACTCGTTCTCCTGCTGAGAGCCAGGACCAGGCAGGCTGGGGCTGGGGCAACATTTTCTGTTCTGAGCCAGATTTCATTCTCTGATGTTACTTTTTCCTGCAGGCATCACAGTCACCAACCATCCCATGAACAAGACGAGTGCCAGCCTGTCCCTGGATTACCTGTATGTCTGGGGTGCTGGTTTGAGGGAGGGTGGCTGTCATGTAGAAGGGGAGGGAGCAGAAAGCTGAGGTTTCTGCTGTCCCTGCTCCGTGGGGAGGGACTGGGAGGCTGTGACATGGGGATCTCTGCACTGTGCCCTGTCCTGTGTACGGTGCCTCACACCAGGACGGGCAGCTGAGGATGACGGTGTCTCTGCTGTCCTCCCTCTTGCTCCTGATGCAGCCTGCAAGGCACGGACGTGGTGATTGCCATCTTTATCATCGTGGCCATGTCCTTTGTGCCAGCCAGCTTCGTGGTCTTCCTGGTGGCTGAAAAGGCCACCAAGGCCAAACACCTGCAGTTTGTGAGCGGCTGTGACCCTGTCATCTACTGGCTGGCCAACTACGTGTGGGATATGGTGAGCAGGGCACGTGGCCTCACCGGTCAAGCTCCCAGGGCTGAGCAGGCAGACAGCCACAGACGCTTTTGTCTTCTCCAGCTGAACTACCTGGTGCCAGCCACGTGCTGTATCATTATCCTGTTCGTGTTTGACCTCCCGGCGTACACCTCTCCCACCAACTTCCCAGCCGTCCTCTCGCTCTTCCTGCTGTACGGGTAAGTTGCTGAGGCAGGGTGAGCAAGGCAGGGGCTGAGTCGTGTTGCGGTGTGGCTAAGCAGGCAGGATCTGGCCCCGAGGCTGCCTGTCTGGCTGTTCTGCAGTTCCTGTAGCTGGTGGGCTGCGAGCCCTGGGCTGGGAGACCCCAGGGAGGACGAGGCTGGGAGATGGGCGATCCCAGAGCTCGCCTGTTGGTGCTGTGGTCCATCTCCTGCCCTGCTCATGTGCAGTCCTGCTGCTTGCCTCCCCAGCTGGTCCATCACCCCCATCATGTATCCTGCCTCCTTCTGGTTTGAGGTGCCCAGCTCTGCCTATGTCTTCCTCATCGTCATCAACCTCTTCATTGGCATCACGGCCACCGTTGCCACGTTCCTGCTGCAGCTCTTTGAGCACGACAAGGTAGGGGCTCCACAGCTCTGGCTGGGGCCACCAGGAAGGGAGAAGGTGCCTCCCTCAACTTGGGGAGAGGGGAGGTGCCCCTGGCACAGTGCAAGGAGCCAGGACACTGTGACAAAGCCATGCAGTGGCTGGTGATGGTGCCTGCTTGCTGCCAGGGTGACCTCAGGGAGACCTCAGGAGGTCTCCAAAGTCCTGCTCACAGCAGGGTCAGCTGTGGGGTCTGCTCAGGCTGCATCTTGGTAGGGGTCCTGATCCTGCCACGTGCTTACAGCCCTGACAGGTGTTTCTCGTGGCTGTATTCTCTCTGTCCATCTCCACAGGATTTGAAGGTGGTGAACAGCTACCTGAAGAGCTGCTTCCTCGTATTCCCTAACTACAACCTGGGCCACGGCTTGATGGAGATGGCCTACAACGAATACATCAATGAATACTATGCCAAGATCGGTATGGCCTCTCCTTTCCTCCCTCCCTTGCTCCAAGGCATGTTGGGCCGGGGGGGGGATCACTGTGCTGCACGTCCCCTCCGACCACCCTGTGGGGCTCTCCCAGGGCCTAGAGCAGCCTGGATGTGAACTAAAGGGCCCAGGAACAGACACAGTTGAGGGTCAGGCATGTTGTGGTGCCGGTGATGCTGAGCACAGTTCCTTGGGGCATCCCGAATACCAGCCCCACAGAGAGCAGAGGCAGGGAGCCCTGGCAGAGCCGTGCGTTTCACAGAAGCAGGACAGTGTCGTGTCAGGCCAGCTTAAGGCGTACAGCGAGCGTGGCGGTGAGACCACCACTGGCTGCTGCTACCTGGCTGTTTTGCTGCTGACCCTCTGGCCAGGGGCACTGCCTGCGTTATGTCCAGTTCGAGAGCTTTTCCTCGTGTGGGGGGAGCTGAAACCAGGGACTGGGAATGTCCGTGTCCAGCAGCGCTGCCACGTGGTTGCGGCCAGAGCTGGCCTCCCTGGGCAGGGCTGCCACGTGCTGTCAAGCGGGCTTTAGATCATTTCAAGGCCAGAGTGTGGCAAATTGTGGACACCTGCTCGCTGCAGCAGTTCCCACTGCAAATATTTACTGCTGCACCCAGAGGGTATTTTTAGGTTTTGTACAGCCTGTGAGATCCTGCCCAGCAGTTGGGTTAGTGGCCCTGGAGAAGAGCTGTCACGCTGGGGCCGTGTGGGCTGGATGTCCTCCTGGGGAGCTGCCCCCCAGCTGCTCTGTTCTCTTCATCCCACTCAGGGCAGTTTGATAAAATGAAGTCGCCCTTCGAATGGGACATAGTGACGCGCGGGCTCGTTGCCATGACGATCGAAGGCTTCGTCGGCTTCTTCATCACCATCATGTGCCAGTACAACTTCTTCCGGAAGCCCCAGTGAGTGCGTCCGGGAGCACGGGGCTGGGGCGGAGCAGGCGATGCCCAGCTGAGGGCTGCCCTGGGTGTTTCCAGCAGAGCGAAGCAGGGCTCTGCGGGGCCACACTCCTGCTAGCGTGCAGCCTCCCCAGTGGGCAAAGGGGCAAAGCTTCGCTTGGGGACGCTTTAGCTCAGGGCTGCCCCTGCCGTCCTTACCCAGCCTCCGCCTCCTGGAGGGGCACAGCAAGGTGGCTTGCTGGCCTCTGCCCACGCCTGTGCCCACGCTGTCCCTTCCTCAGGCGGCTCCCTGTTTCCACCAAGCCCATTGAAGATGACATTGACGTGGCCAACGAGCGGCACCGTGTCCTGCGCGGTGATGCTGACAACGACATGCTGAAGATCGAAAACCTCACCAAGGTACAGCAGCCCCAGCCTGCCCTGGGCGCGTGGGCACGTGGGGTGCTCTGGGGCATTCAAGGGATGTGGGCTGGGCTGGGCGCCGGGTGCTGAGTGCCCCGGCCCGCGCTGCCAGGTGTACAAGTCCCGCAAGATTGGGCGCATCCTGGCCGTGGACCGGCTGTGCGTGGGCGTGCGGCCCGGGGAGTGCTTCGGGTTGCTGGGCGTCAACGGCGCGGGCAAGACAACCACCTTCAAGATGCTGACGGGGGATGAGAGCACCACGGGAGGAGAGGCCTTCGTTAATGGGCACAGGTACAGGGGCACGGGCTGGCTGGGAGGCAGGGGCTGCCCTCCTGCTTGTGGACGGGATGGGGACTGCTTTGGAGCCTCCCATGAAAACGCAGCGTGAGCCTGCCTGTGAGGCTCAGTGGTGCAGCCCCATGTCCTGCTGGACCCACCCTTGTCTGTGGGGCGTCCAGTGACCCACTGGACTCGGCCATGTCTGCCTGTTGTGGTTGGTGTGGTATAAGGTGCTCCACTATAAAGGAGTGTGAAAGAGGGATGAGCAATGGGCGTTCCCAAAAGGAGAGATGGGCCAACTGCAATTCCTTCTCCTCATGGCCCCTCTGTCCTTCCTGCAGCATCCTGAAGGAGCTCCTGCAGGTCCAGCAGAGCTTGGGCTACTGCCCCCAGTTTGATGCACTCTTCGATGAGCTGACAGCCCAGGAGCACCTGGAGCTCTACACCCGCCTGCGCGGCATCCCCTGGAAGGACGAGGAGCGGGTAGGGCTTTGGTTGGGCATCTGCCAGCATCTGCGGGCTGGTACTGCACCGTGGGCTGTGCTGGGAATGGCATCACCAGGCACCAGCGGGGACCAGAGCAGGTGCAGCCACCGTTACGAGTCTGCCTGCTGCTGCCCAGTGGCAGGGCGTCATCAGCACTCAGGGGCACTCAGCGAGGCGCTGCCATGGGGCCATCTGCCCTTTGCCCACTGCCAGCTCTTCACGTCGCGTCACCAGGGGTGTTTGGGGCCCTGGCGGGGTGACCGCAGCCCTCTGCACCTTGCAGGTGGTGAAGTGGGCGCTGAAGAAGCTCGAGCTGACCAAGTATGCTGACAAGCCCGCCAGCACCTACAGCGGCGGCAACAAGAGGAAGCTGTCCACAGCCATCGCACTGATCGGCTACCCAGCCTTCATCTTCCTGGTGCGCCCCGAGCCACGCGGCACCCTGTGGTGCGGGATCCTCATCCCACCCCATCAGACCCACACTGCTGCTCAATCCCATATTCCTGGGTCTGGACTCTAGCATGTGGCTGTCCTGGATGAAACAGGGCCCTGGATGGGAGCTGCCTGCTGCGAGCGTTCCAAGCTGAGGGGCGGGGGAGCAGAGCTGTGCCCATGCGGTGGGAAGGAAGGGAGTGGTGGGGACCCCCAGCGAGTACCTTGTCTGAGGGTGCCATCTATCTCACAGGATGAGCCTACAACAGGGATGGACCCCAAGGCACGGCGCTTCCTCTGGAACCTCATCCTGGATGTCATCAAAACAGGCCGCTCCGTGGTGCTCACGTCCCACAGGTCCGAGGGGCTTTGGGCTACACCTGCAACACCTCCAGGCACCTCGCACACTGTGCGGGCAGATGGCAGGGGGAGTGGGGCTCTTTGGCCTCCAGGGGACAGCATATGGCAAAGGACACAGGAGCAGAGAGAGCTGGGGCACCCTCCTGCTGTCTCTCATCACTGATGGTGGTGTCAGCACAGCGGGTGAAGGCCTGGGAAGCTTGGCTCCCTGTGTGCCCCAGCTTGCAGCCCCTTGCCAGCAGAAATTGCCCCCTCTGCCTGTGCTGTGTGGCCTCCAGCCACCCGGCTCAAGCCTGCCCTGTCTCCCCAGCATGGAGGAATGCGAGGCGCTCTGTACCCGCCTGGCCATCATGGTGAACGGGCGGCTCAAATGTCTCGGCAGCATCCAGCACCTGAAAAACAGGTAAGAGCCTGGTGAGGGTCCAGCATCCTGTGTATGCCACGTGCCAGGAGGTGCCGGTCCTCACACAGCAGGGTGACAGTGTGAGTTCCACTCCAAGACTTCAGCCTGTTGTGCAGGTGCTGCTCTGGAGGGTGGACAGGGGGACTGGGGCTGTCCTGGTGGGTGCAGTCACTGCCCGACGAGTGGCATCCCCAGCAGGCAGCTTTCCGTGGGGTCAGTCCTTCCCCGCAGAGGTGCAGGTGGGGAGGTAGGGCCTGACAGGGTCCCTCGTCCCTCTGTAGGTTTGGAGATGGCTACATGATCACAGTGCGCACAAAGTCCAGCCTCAACGTCAAGGAGGTGGTGAGGTTCTTCAACCGCAACTTCCCTGAGGCCATCCTCAAGGTAAGGTCCCTGTGGTGGCAGTGCCAGCTCCTGCCACAGCCTGCGTGTCATAGTGGAGGCAGCCTTCATCTCCCAGGGGACTGTCCCTTCATCTAGGGGGATGTGAGACCCCCATGTAGGGTGATCAGATGGGCTTTGGGGTGTGAGGGCTCCAGTGTGACCTCGATGACCTTCGCAGGAGCGGCACCACACGAAGGCCCAGTACCAGCTCAAGTCGGACCAGATCTCGCTGGCACAGGTCTTCAGCAAGATGGAGCAGGTGGTGGACGTGCTGGGCATTGAGGACTACTCTGTCAGCCAGACCACGCTGGACAACGTGAGGCCTGGGATGGCACGAGAAGCTGGGTGCTCAGTGCTGAGGGAGGGTGACAGTGCCCAAGGGAGGGTGACAGCGCCCAAGGGAGGGTGACAGCGCCCAAATGCCCATCAGAAACCTCCTTCGGGACAGGAACAAGTGCTGAGCGGGGGGTACACAGGCTCATCTCAAGTGGGAGAGAAGCCGGGTGAGGGGTGGCCTGGGGCAGGGGTCTGCGCCACATTGCTTGCAGTTTCTCACCTTTTTCCTGCCAGGTATTTGTGAATTTTGCCAAGAAGCAAAGTGACAACCTGGAGCAGCAGGAGACGAGCCCCAGCTGCACCCTACAGTCACCCCTGGAGCGTGTGCTGAGCCTGCTGCGCCCGCGGGCTGCCCCCACGGAGCTGCGGGCCCTGGTGGTGGAGGAGCAGGAGGACCTGGAAACGGACGACGAAGGCCTCATCAGCTTCGAGGAGGAGAGGGTGAGGCAGTCCCAGGATCGCAGTGTGCCCGGTCTCAGCTGTGTCTGTGTCACGGGGCACTGGGGCCAAGCCCTGGCATCACACTGGGCACTGTGGCCTGGGACCTCATCCGGGGAGGCAAGGCCCAAGGCCTTCAGGGCAGGGGCCAGGCAGGAGGGTGCCATCTGGGAAGGGAGGCTCTGGGTGCTCCCCCTGCAGTGCCCCAGATCTTGGTGTGCCAGGCAGAGCAGGCAGCCCTGCTTGACCAGACGCTGAGCCCTGCGATCTCTGTGCCCGCAGGCTCAGCTCTCGTTCAACACGGACACGCTGTGCTGAGGAGCCGAGCAGGGAGCCACGTCCCCTGGCTGTGAAGCCACCGAACACTTTTCGCCTCTCCCCTCCCTTTGCGGACGCGGATGGCCCAGGGATGCGGGCGGCTTCCCCCCCTGCCCCGCTGCGGGGGCGGACGCGGCGGGTGCAGCCCCCGCCTGGATGGACCCTGTGAGCCACCGGCCACCAGCTGGCCTTTGTCCCCTGCAGCTCTGGGGCAATGTCCCCGCGTGGCGCCAGGGGCTGCCGTCCTCACCAGCTCAGCCGGCTGCCGCGTGCCATGGACAGAGACTGTGAAGAGAAGGACACGATGCCGGTGCCGCCAGCCCCACATGGCGGGAAGAGGCCTGTGAGAGAGGTGCCTTTGGCCAGCCACATTGCACCCACCCTGGGGAACCCCACCACGGGGATTCCTCTGCCCCGTCCTGGCATGGCCAGAGGAAGGACTGCTGCTTTCCCCTCGTTTCCATCACTCACGGGGCTTGGCCCTTGTTTGTGGCACCGTGGGGGCTCAGCGGCCCAGCGCTGCCAGGCAGGAGCTCTGGTGCTTCACCTTTGTTTGATTTCTGTTGCTGGTGCTGCTGACAGGATGCTACTGCCTCCTTACACCTGCCGGGACGGGGGCTCGGCCCTGCTGGTGCTTCCAGCCAGCTGGGCTCTGCCCAGCACCGAGCTCGTTGCCTTGCCCAGGCTGCCCCTGCCTGGTGCTGGTGCTCAGCCCCCTCTGCCCAGCCTTCCCTTGCTCGCTCTGGGCACTCGGTGCCATCCCCAGGGCAGGTCACCGGCACCCACGCCAAGAGGCACGTGGTGGGGCAGAGGGGTATTTCACAGGGTATTTCACATGCTGGCACCAGCTGTTTCTCCCCTCTGCCCCCAACCGCGTCCACGAGCCCCTTACCCTGCCCTCCTGCCTGCCGTTGCTCCCTGCTCCCCCTGCCAAACAGCAGGCACAGGGCATCGCTGCAGCTGTGCCACCCTTCTGCCGTCACCCATCCTTTCCCCGCTTGCCATGGCCCAGTATGGGAGCCACCTGCACTGGTTTCTTACTGTTGGTTCACTGGGGTACTGGGAGAGGGGACTGCTGCACCGCGGGGTGGCTTTTGAGCCTGGAACTGGGGTGACCTCAAGGTGTGAGGATGAGGCAGCGCACCCGGGCACTGGCTTAGCCTGGCAGAGGTGCCTGGGCTGCTGGGCAGGGAAGGACAGAGGCTGGCAGCGGGGACAGTGTCACCTGGGGCTGGCAGCAGGCACCCCTTGGGTGCCAGCACCCCTCCTTTCTGCAGAGGGTCCTCATCACCCGTGGGGAGCTGTGCCCAGCCCTGCAGCACCCCTTTTGGCAACCCGCAGCCATGCCCAAAGCAGCAGTGACCACCGAGCCTGTGCCACTGAGGCTGAGCACCCACCCTGCACCCCAGGGCTTTTGCAGCACCCCGAGCCCTGCGCTGCTGCCCGTGCTGCGTGGTGCCAGCTGGCCTTCCCGGCCTCCTGCCAGTCGAGGAGAGGAGCAGCAGCACTGCCCTGGGCTCGCTGCAGTGGGGGCAGTGCCACAGGGGGATGGGAGGGGATGGGATGGGATGGGATGGGATGGGATGGGATGGGATGGGATGGGATGGGATGGGGCTGCCGCTGGCTCTGCTCAAGGCCAGGGCAGCAGGGTAGGACCAGGTGCCACCTTGCCCTCTGCTGTGCCCAGGCACTGCTGCGGCTCGCCAGTCCTGTATGCCACCTGCTATAGATTGTGATACAATATACAGTATTTTCAATAGGGGAAGAATTGGGGGGAGATGAGCTCTATTTTCAGATTTTTCAGACCATATATTTTTTACGGCATACTGGAAACTGGCAGGTTCCTGGCTGGTGCAGATGGCAGGGGCGGGTGCACCGTGCTGTGCTGGGTGGGCGCTGGGGGACAAGCAGACTGCGGGTTGGTCCTCTGCCACCAGGGTGAGAAGGGATAGTGTCACCTGCAGGCTTCCATGTGCCACCTTGGAGGTGGCACAGCTCAGCCCCCCTGGGCACCCAAGGGTGGCCACGGCACCCTGCCCCGCTGCAATGGCCAGGCTGCGCTTTGTCCTCACCCCACACCTGTTCCTTCGGGGCTCCTCAGCAGCCCTCACCCATCCACAGAGCCTTGCCCACCCACTGCCATGCTGCTCTCCCTGGGTGGCCAACAGCAGCTTTTGTGCCCCTTGCAGTGTGCCCAGCAGAGCCTGGGGGGGGCCATGTCTCCTCCCTGCTCCAGGCGTGGGGCTGCCCTGGGGCACCCTGGGGTGGCTGCGCAGACGGGTGCCCCACGGTGCTGCCCAGGGCGGGGTGGCCGCTGCCTTAACACTATTTGCTTTCTTAAGTTTGGCCCCGCTTCCCTCCTCGTCTCCCTCTGCACTTCCTCAGCCGCCAGCTGCAGGCACAGCTCCTGTGCCATGCACAGCCCCGAGCGTGGGGCATCCCGATGGGTGGGGATGCTCTGGAGGAGCCTGTACATTGCTAGCAAAAGGAAAAAAAAA
>VXAV01006971.1:0-13043 GCA_013399715.1 Alectura lathami | reverse complement strand
GCGGCGCTGGGTGCTGCAGGGAGCGTGGCCCGCTGCAGCCTCAGCCCCCTGCTCCCGGGTCCCTCGGGGGCGCCGGGGACGCTCCGGCCCTGCTTGCAGGCCGTCGCAAGCACCCTTGTTACCAGCGCTGTCGGGAAGGTGCCTGCATCCGGTCTCTTCAGCTGCAGGGTCCCTGGCCAGCTACATGGTGACCAAAGCGGAGACACAGAAATGCTCCGACTTCTGGATTTACTTGGAGACAGGCAAGTCCCCGCAGGAGCACGCTATGGCCGGCAGGGTGTCTCAGCCCACAGGTAGGTTTTGTGGCTCCCCCTGCTGCTTTCCCTGGGCTTATCTGGCCTGGTTCGTCCCTGCCGCGGCTCTTGGCTGTTCGTGCCTTGTAAGTAAGCTGGCGTCTGTCTGCGTCTGGCAGAATCCCTGTTAAAGTCCCATGGTGGCACCCCGCAGCTGAGGGACCCCGCTCTGGTGCGGCAGGAGCAGCCCACTGGGGTGGCAGCAGTGCTGGGGCAGCCGGAGCTCCCCGCCTCATGTCCTGCTTCTCGTGTCCCTCAGTGCTCTGGGCCCGTCACCTGCTCAGCAAGTACCTGAGCAGAGTGCTTGCGTCTGCTTGCGGGCCTGCCTGTTCGGTGGGCTCAGGAGAGCTCTGTTCTGAAGAACAGGGCAGGTGATATGAGGTGAGCTAGCAAACCTGTCCACGCTCGTGCTTGAGCCAGGCTGGAGAGAACACCAGGACAGCCACCACTGGTGGTTTCTGTGCCTGCCTCTTTCTGTTTCCCATCAGTCTCCTGAACTCCTGAAGCCAGGCCAAGCTGCAGAGGCGTGAAAGACCTCACCAGGGCTCTGTGCTTCTCTGCTCACCCCTGCCAAAGATGCTGGGATGATCTGGGGTCCAAGAAGCTTGTTCTTGTCTGTTGCAGAAAATCTGCTCAGCCCAGAGGACACAGAGACAGTGACACCACCTGTGAAGAGAAATAAGTACGGAGACATTGTGGAGTAGCCAGTGGAGCACAACGTGCTGTGCCCGTGTCCTGCTGCTGCTGTCTTCAACCCTTCCTATCTGCTTGATGTGCCCGTGCTGCGTGGGAGATGTCTGCAGTGCCAGGGAGCTTAGATGAGTCAGTTCTACGGTGTGAGTGTGGTGGAGACCCAAGACTCCCGGGTGTTTGTGTGTGAGCATTGTGCATGGGGAACGCAATAAAAGCTGTGGATAAAGTAAAGGCTGACAATGGGACAGAAAGAGCTGGAGTGCAGGTGGTAGATGTCACCTGGAGGCATCCCTTGTGGTGCATGTTGGAGCAGAAAGATTTGCTCTGAGGCCATGGGTCTCACAATCCAAAACTGCTGGGCTGGCTGTGAAATGTCTCCAGGCATGGACACATCTAGGCTAGGCTGTGAGGGGGCAGAGCTGCTGCCACGTCCTCTGTTTCTTCAGCATACTCACTCACAGTCTCTCTGTCCTCCCAACAGCAAGGCTTTTCTTGCCTGCCCGGGTGGTCCTGGCCCAAACCTTGCAGCCACACAGCCTCTGGGTGTGCTGTCTGCCTCCACAAAGAGAATGGGGGATGTGCCCAGAGCCTGTGCTGTGCGGTGCCTGCCTGGCTCGCTGCGGGCCGTGTCACCCAGCCAGCCTCAGGCTCTGCATCTGGATTCCACAGGGAAGGGAAGGCTACTTGTCTGAATCTCAAATATCCAGAGAGGCATGTGGGAAGATCAGAAATGTTTTACTTGTTGGTTTGTTGGTTTTTTTTGTTTGTTTGTTTGTTTTTTTCCTAGTTGCAAACTCCAAATCATGACTAGGTTAAACTGGCTGCTCTTAGTGAATGTCCAGCTCTAAATCAGTTGCAGCTGAATTTCTTAGACAGGAAAATCTGTGTTGAAGCAAGCTGAGTGGCAGCAGAAATGCTTGTGTGTGAGACCTGGAAACAGTCCCTGAGGCTAGCCGCGGGAGGGAGCTCATGTGCTGGGGAAATGAGAGACTGTGAAACAGGTTTTAGGGCCTTAGAACATCATTTGAACTAGAATCCTGCTTGCTTCTACACAGAGGTGGGGAGCAGCCGTCACAACAGCTAAAATCAAAGTGGCTGCGAGAAGAGGGCAGGTGGAGCAGAGCACAGTGTTACACGAGCTCGATCAGAGCAGGAAAGGATGTGAGTGAGCAAACCCACGGAGCAGAGCTGGTACGGACTGAGAGCAGGAGGTCAGCAAGCAGCTGCTTCGCTCTTGGGGCACGTGGAGGAATGCAGCAGAGGCAGCAGACTGCTGCTGAGTGGGATCAAAGAGCTAGGACGGACTCTGCACAGTTGTCCTGCTGCTGGGCAGGCGCTGCAGTGGCTCTGTGAGCCTGGCAGCTCAGAGCAGCTTGCACTGACAAATTGCTGAAGCCCTGTGGGCTTCCATTCTGCCCTGTCTGGCCATCAGAGCCCTTCCTGTGTGTCCTGGGGCAGCCGTGAGTGAAGCAGTGACTGTGCAAAACGGAGTGAGCTCGAGCACTGCTTGCCTGCACCTGTGGTGTGACCGGGCTGCCACTGCTCAGGAAGCCTGAACTTCTCAGCTGTGACTGGCTGAAACTTCCAGGTGGGCCTGAGCCTGTAGTGGAGTTTCAAGCCCATCTTGGCCTGTCTTGGGGGATCCTGAATGGTGGCAGAGCATACAAAACATGGCTGTGTCTGAGCACTGGGCAGGCTCCAAGGGAGTGAGTCCTTCAGGGGAAGCTCGACATGCAGTTGTGTCCAAGTGGAGCCCAGCAGCGGCTCTGCACCTGCAGGATGGCCAGGCTTTGTCATCCTCTTTCTATGACACTGACAAAGCCATAGGAGTGGTTACAAAGATTTATTTCTGATTATATAAAAGAAAACAAAACAAAAACAAACAAACAAACAAAACCCACAAACCTTTCTGCACATTCCCATGGTCCTGTTTTGAAGGCACATCCTCACAGCTGTCTAGCTTGGGGTGGTGCAGGGTTCAAATCCTAAAGCAGCACAAAGCCCTGCTCCTGCAGAAAGCCCGTCGCCTCCACCAGCACAGCCGTACGCCAGGCACTCTGAGGAGGCACTGGCTGTGGCGAAGGCGGGACTGCCTTAGGAACCACAGGGATGAGGAAGGCACTGCGTCTGCTTGCTGAAGGGGGGCCGGGAAGCTGCCTGCTCTGATTGTAGCTAAGCCCCCACCCAAAGCCCCTCTGCTGAGGCAGGTAGAAGTCCGGGCCAGGATCCGGCCCTCAGGAAGCTCGGTGGGGTTTGTTCATCAGCCAGAATGACCGCGCAGGTTCTGGGTGATGACCAGAGCTCCCCTAATGGCTGGGCTGATTCTCCAGGGACAGGCTTGTGAGGTCAGCTGTAAGGACTAGCATAGTACTCCCCACCCTCCCCGTGCACATGAGAATACAGTTGTCTGGACTCACTGGCCCCGTCCAGCCCAGGTCAGGTGGCAGAAAGACACCCAGATGGGAATGTCCAAACCTCAAGCCTGCTCCAGCATCTGTCCCTGAGTGGTGCTGGGAAACCCTTAAGACATTCTGCTGCTGCCCCGCAGGGTCAGCAGCCCTCTTTTGTCCCCCTCTTTCTGCAGCTTTAGGCAAGGGGAGGGTAAAAAGGGGCAGCTTTCCTTCCGGGGCAGACAGCGTCATCTGTCAGAGGAGGGGTGTCTCCAAGCACTTGCTGCATCCCAAGTACTCAGGCCATGGATACTCCAGCAGGAGGGATGGCGCTGGCTCCTGCGGGGAAGGCCTGTCCCGTCCCTGTGGTTAGATCGCGCTGGACTTGCTGCGCCGGAGCAGATAGACGGCGGTCACCAGAGCTGTTAGGGTGGTGACCACAAAGAGCAGGATGAGGATGACCCAGTAGTTGTACAGCATGCTTTTGTGGGAGGCAGGTTTCTCTGCCGGGATCATGTTGGTGAGGTTCAACATGTAGCCGAGGGCCCAGCCGATGGAGGTTTCTCCTGCCTGTGGAAACAGCATGGCGTGGTCACCACCCTGGCCAGCCCAGCTCCATGGACCTCAAGGGACCTTCCAGGGAGCATCTCACTGTCAGCCCAGTGGAGGAGAGAAGTCTGGGGGAGTTCACAGCACCCTGAGTCCTTGCTCACCTGTGGGTCTGGCCTGTGGGATCTTACCTGCTTGGGTCAGTCCTGACCTTGGCTGCCCTTCCCATGGCTTGTGTAGGTGATGGGACTCGGCAAAGCTGGGATCCTGCCCTGGGGCCATTTCCCTACAAGCCTATGTTGTTTGAGATCACTGGTGTTTTGAGGGCTGAAGAGGAACTGGTGGATCTTAAAATTCCTGACTCGGTGGCCACCCTACTGTCAGCTCTGTTCATTTCTGTTGAGCTCTCAAAATACACACCCCAAAACTGGGAGTCCCATCCCGCTGCCGCTCCCCTCCCTCACACATTGCTTGGCTCTTGGTGTGGGATCATCTCTCTTGCAGTGCTTTTTTTTAGTGCCACAGGATGGCTCTGGTGTTACTCACCTTCTTCTGGAAGGCGATATTTGGGAAGGAACGGTTGTTGAATTTGTAGCCTTTGGTGGTGAGCAAATAAACGAACGTGCTGGTAGCGCAGTAGTCTGGCAGCCTCTTCTCCATCTTGGGAGCTTTCCGGAGTAGCTGAATGGGATGCAGGGATGGACAGAGAAAAGGGGTCAAGCCAGCAGGATCCAGGCTTTGTTCCTGTAGCCTGAAGCTCTGGGTGGTTTCATCCAGCTGGATGAGGCACTGCTCATACCCACCTCAGCCTCTCTTGGTCCCGTGTGGGAACCATCACCAACCCTCTTCCTGCTGCATGGGACAGCAAGGTGCCAAGACACCCAGACCCCTCTAAGGGCTGCTCATAGGCTGGAGGATGCCCCACATGAAGCAGCCCTCTCCTCCCCAGCGTGCTTGAGGAGCCCACCTCTTCCCATCTGGTGGCACAGATGGTCTCAGCAGCATCCCTCAGGTCACTGGGCAAGTGCACAGGTCGCTCCATCACCGTCTGGATGAAGTCCACCGTGTAGAAGAAGGCAGAGAAGGCCTGTTGGAGGAATGGAAATAGTTGTAGGACAGGCTGGGAGCAAACCCTTTCACCACAGAGAGCTGCTGTGACCAGTGTGGTGGCCTGTGCAGACCTGGGGTCTGGCTTTGCTGCCGCATGACACCCAACAGCCAGGCCACTACCCTGCTCCGTGCTGAGACTTACAATGAAGTTTCCTGAAACATCAGGCTGGAAAATGCCATCGAAGGAGCAACGGGAGAAGGAGCAGGTGGTGAAGTCAAAGAGCTTGCCAACATACAGAGCACAGAGGTTCCCGTTCCCGGTGCCGGCCATGGTGACGGTGGTGTTGAGGGGAAGGCTGGGCCTCTCCTTCTCGGTGCAGGGGCTGTCGTAGACGCTGCTTAGTGACAGGTCCCTCTGGTAGCCTGTGGGCCAGCAGGGATTGGTGATGCTTGCTTGGTAGCTCTCAGCCTGCCGGAGGAGTAACACACGAGCCCGTCAGCGGGGCCATCAGCCTGGCTCCGCTGTGCCGCAGCAGCCCCAGCACCAGTCTGCCTCTGGTTCCCACTGGAGAGGGGTTGCTGCGCCTGGGCAGCGGGATGTGGAGGAGCACAGAAGCAGACAGTGGCCTCAAGATGGTTCGGGCTGTTTGGCGTAGGCTGAGTGGTGTAACATCTTTCAGAGAATGGGGGACGAGAAGCCCTGGGGCTGTGGAAGAGGCTTAGGGGGTGAAAGCCAAGAGCTGGCTGGGAAACGCGCAGCTGACCCCATGAGGTGTCCTAGAGAACAGCCCTGAGAGAAGCCTGCAGAGGAAGCACGAGACCTGGCAAAGCTGCTACCTCTGCAAATCGCCCCCTCACACCCCAGCCCCACGGCTGAACCCAAGAGGCAATCACAGGCCCAAAGCAGGGCGTTTGTCAGGAGCTGGGGTGCAGCACCTCCCACGCTGCATAAATGCTGGGGTGGTGATAGGTGAGCACATGCCAGTACCTGGAGGAGCTTTGAGAGCAGCCTCTTGAGGACCTGGTCCCTTCCGTAGCAGAGGAAGCTGTGGGTGTACACTTTGTACGGCTGGCCATACAGCTTCAGCATCACCTCATTCTTGGGGTCTTCAATGGTGTCCCCAGTTTCAAAGGTGATCTGTGTGGAAGCACCCCCGAAGTCCATGGCCCCCAGGGTCCTCTTCTTGGGCTGGATCCATTCCCCGAGCCACCCGCGCTGGGCAAGGAGACAGCAGTGGGTGCAGGAAGCAGTTAGCTGCGGGACAGCCTGGCCACCGCGGCCGGCCCTGCTGCTTGCTGCGCGCCCCTGCCCACCTTGATGAAGTTCTCCAGGAGGTAGTTTGCCGTGACCCAGCCGAACACCCCCTCCTCCTCCCCTGACAAGATCTTTGCCCCCCGGAAATTGAAGGGGTACGACTTCAGCGTGGCCATCACCGCGCTTAGGACAGCGTTTGAGGCCTGGATGTTTGCAATGCTGCGGGAATGAAGGGGTTGACATTGAAGGGGTGACATTGCAGCTGTCCGTCGCCTTATTGCCCCCCCCCAACAGGGGGACGGAATGTGGGGGTGGCATGGCAGGGCCACCCCAGCAGCACTGGGGCATCAGGCGCAGCCAGGACCTATGCTCACCTGAGCAGGCGCATGCCAGCCGTGGCACCCAGGTAGAGCGGGGTGCCTGCATGCTTCTCCCTGGGCACGTCTCTCAGAGCTTGGTTTAGGCAGTGCTCTAAGCTTTTTCCAGCAGCTGGAGGGTTGGAACTGTAGCTGGAGATGCCAGGACCTGTGGAGAGGGAAATCGCATCGCCCTGCAGCCGTGCGGGTGGTGGGAAGATGCTGAGAGCGGCTTTGTGCCCCACAGCGTGGTCAGAAGGGCTGAGGGTTGCTGTGGCATGGAGCCAGCTGGGGAGCCAGAGCTCAGCCCCATCTCCCCCGCCCACACCTTGCTGAGCTAGGCAGTGAACTAAACTGGCTTTGCTCCCGTGGCTGGGACAACCCTTACCTTCCACATCGCACATGCTGTGCTCGCTGACCACCCCAGTGTCGTTCTCCTTGTCTGCAGGCCACTTGTAGACGAACATGGCCGTGTGGGAGGACCCGGCGTCCAGCACAATGCCGTACTGCGGGCAGAGAGCCAGGGGTCAGGCCAGAGAGCCCCCCCCGGCCACCCCCAGCCGCCCCAGGGGAAGCGACTGCAGCCGAGACTCAGCTCCTGGGGGCAGGAGCCCCCTCCTGCAGGGCCAGCATCGCTCTGCCCGGTGCGCACGCAGTCCTGCCAGCGCACAGCAGGCTCTTGGCGGGCCGGGGACACCGGGGGGAGCGGGGTGCTGTCCCCGGGCAGGGATGCTGGCCGCACAGGACACTGCTCGGCACAGCAGGGGGACCTGGTCTTCGGGCCCGGCCGGGCGGTGCTGCCCCCACTCCCACCCCGCAGCGCTGCTGCTCGTGGCCGGCGGGAGGACACCTGGGAGCAGCCCCTGGGGACGCAGCGCTCCAAAGAAGGGCGGCCAGCCCCCTCGTCCCTGCCTGCCCTTGTAAGGCTCGGCCATTCTCCAGCTATAAATATCCCCTGCTCCCTCCTGCCAAACGCCGTTACCCAGCTCCAGGAGGAGCCACCCCACGCCAGGCAGCCTGCAGCCCCCAGACCCCTCCGCCTCACCCGGCTGCCTGTGGGCACGGGGCTGCCTGCCTGGGCCACCCGCACCCCGGCCAGGGCTGTTTTGCCAGCGGACAGGAGGCTGCTGGACTGGGGCTGGGAATGTGTCTGCCCCAGCTGAGCGGCTCCCCAGAATGAAACAAGCTAAGGCCTGAAAGATGGCTTCAGCTGCGTGCCATACAGCCCTGCCACCACCTGCATGGACCTCTGGGCAAGCTGCTCCTCTCCCGGCACCTTGCAGCCGTCCTGGCCCTGCCCAGTGGGGACAAAACCCAGCTGGCCCTGTGGTCCATTGGCTGGCTCTGGGCCACCGCCCTGTCCCCAGCCTCGTCCCCAGCCAGCAGCAGGGGCTGCAGGGCGCAGTCTGGGGCAGCGCCCTTTTAGCTTGGCAGAGGCAGCAGAAGTGAAGTCAGGGCATGGGAAGGGTCGCCCAGGGCTCCCCCCTCCGAGGTTACCCCAATTCCCACGTGAGCCCATTGCCCCACACCAGCGGTGCTTCCCTGCCCCCGTGGGAACCATTTCCAATAAGTGACCCCCAGTGCTGCAGCCTCCCCCTGTGCAGTTAGCAGGCAGTGATTTGCCCTGTGTCCTGGGACAAAAGTTATGAGCCACCAGGGAATCCCCCTCTGCAGCCAGGAGGGGCTGCGAAATGGGGCTAGCAGGCTGAGGCACCTGCAAAAGGGAGCAGCTCTGCAGAGCGGGGGTGTCTTTGACAGCGCCCATCTCTCAGCTCCTGCTCCAATGTGCAGATACGGGGAGCAAGACCCCCAGTTCTGGGCTGGGTGCTTGGAGTTGGCACCCTGGGACAGCCTCAGGAAAACCCTCAGCCTGCCTCTGCGCGGTGTGCCACTGCCCACACCTGCCTCAGTGAGTGTAGGAGCTGCTTGTACCCAGCGGGGACCTGCTGCCACCGCCCGCGGCACCTCAGAGGCAGCAGGACAGCCGGCACTGCCCAGGGTCCCCCATGGGAGCCAGGAGACAGACCCCCGGCTTCCAGACCCCTCAGCACATCCCCATCGCTGTCCCAGCCCTTGTGAGCAGGCGCAGGCCCAGGAGGGGGCTTGGTGCTGGGCAGGGGTCCCCAGGAGGGTCACAGCCAGGTGCTGCCCAGTTGGCCACTTCCAGACGTGTGGCCAGCATGCAGGGGGTCAGCATGAGAGGGCACCACACCATCCATCCATCCCTGCCGTTCCCAATATCACCCTGAGTGACATCAGTGTTAGCAGGGAGACAACTCTCCCCAGAAGGGAAAGCACCAACGGATCACCCTCAGGCCCCAGGGCAGCCTGGGGGTTGGTGCTGCTCCCGTGTTACCGACACAGACACCGGTGCGGTGCCGTGGGAGGCTGCAGCCTGCAGCGGGGATGGGCTGGGAACAGGGACAGCTGAGGGGCTACGGAATGCTGGCGCAGGAGGCAGAGAGGGTGAGTGCTGAGCACTCGCGGCAGCAGCAGGGATGGCCAGTGCCACAAACCAGGCGTGCAAACAGCCCAGGGGGAGCAGTGCTGGGGACGCCAGGCTGACCCCACGCCACGGACAGACATGGTCGTGTCAGCTCAGACCCACTGCCAGGGCTGGGTGGGCAGGGGAAGCACATCCCAGGAAAAAGCACAGCATGGGGCTGACTTGGCAGCCTGCTGCCAGCCCCTGGAGGGCTGCTGTGGGCGTGCGCACAGGGAGGTGCACGTGTGCATGGGCATGCGCAGCTGCAGACACACACGTGGGCACGTGTGATGCAGATGTACACGTGGGGGGGGTACACGCACTGAGAGTGCAGGCATGCGTTGGTGTGCACCTGGGCGCTTGTGTGTGTGTGCGGGTGTGTTTGAGTGGCTGTGCTTGTGTCCTTGCATGTGTGTGTGTGCGTGGGCACACGTGGGCATGCGTGAGAGGTGCGTGCGTGCCTGGGGCAGCGCTGCTGCCTGCGCAGGCCCGCACAAAGCCAGGCACAGCTCAGTGGGATCCCGTGGCCCTGCTGCACACGCGGGGCGACCCGGGGCGAGTGGCAGCACCGACCCCACACCCAGGGCGAGCCCTGAGCTCTGTGGGCGTGACCGAGACAGAAGCTGGCTCCCACCCACACCGCCCCCATTAACTCCCTTTTTCATCTGCAGGTTTCCTCTGTGGCCACCCTGGGCAGAAGCTGGGGAGCGGCACTACCTGAGAGCACAGATTTCACTCCTGCTTCTGTGCATCCCTGGCCCAGCTACAGCCTGGAGCAGCTGCCCTGCGTGTTGCTTCAGACTCGGGTCACAGTGCTGGGACAGTCTGCAGAACCCATTGCCCCAGGTGGGCATGTCCCTGTGCCCTCCAGGGGCAGGGTCACTCCTCTCGGACCCCAGCAGGGCAGAGCCGTCTAGGCCCAGGGATACACGCTCCAACAGCATCTGCATGGCACCTGGGCACAAGGTCTGCTGCCTGCAGCGAGGCTGCCTTGGTGCCAGCCCCGGCCCCTGCCCCAGCCCCGGCCACATGCTCCCCAGATGGCCTGGGGGTGCTAGGAGCTCGGGCACCCGGCACAGCGCTCCCCTGACAAGGAGCACAGAGGTGAGCTCTTGGCTCCTTGGCCCATCTGTGGGGCCGTGCCTCTCACCATGCAGCACAAGCTGCGGAGCGGGCGCGTAGCCAGGGGCTGGCAACAGCACCGGGTGTCTCCAGCAGGTCACCTGCAGGGCCCTACACATGGGAAACCCTGGGAGAGAGAGAAGCCCAGCTGAAAGTCATCCCGTTAGTGGTCTGCAGAGTAGGCACTGCCCTCAGCGCTTCAGCCAAGATGTCCTGTGCCTGCCAACGAGCAGGACACGAGGACGGAGGGACACAATAACGTCCTGGCATTCTCCTGCGCTGGTGCCTCGCTCCCACCAGCCCTGTCCCGCTCAGCTGCCAGAGCCCCAGGGCGTGCAATGGCTTTGCACATGTGACTGCAGCCCTGCCGTGGCCCCAGAACATGGGACTGTCCTGCGACACGACAGCAGCATCTCCTGGCAGCACAGGGACAGACGATCCTTCTAACCACAGGATCCGCTGATCCGATCCCAGTGGTACTGCAGGGCCAGGGCAGCCCCAGCACAGCCCCACGCCACGGCCCTGCGTGGCCCCTGCTCTGCTGCAGCACCACTCAGCCTGGCCACAGCCAGGGTGGCTCAGTGGCTACAGAGGGGACGCAGATGGCGGCGACATCTCCAAAGGCCACACGGCGAGGCTGCAGGTAGGGCTGGGGGTTCCTGCTGAACACGAGGCTCCATCCACTCGGTGAGCACAGCCCAGCCCCAAAGGCTGCCCAGAAATGTCTCATAGCCCTGAGGGGGCGAGAGGCACTGAGAACAGCCCCACTCACCGCAGCCCAGTGCAAGGCTCCGTGGCTGTGCCCCATGGCTCCAGCCCTGCCCGCCCGAGGGCTCTCTGGGCTGCTTCGCCATGTGGCAGGGGGTCAGGGTAGCGTGGGTTACAGCACGTCCCCTTCTGCTGCAGGAGCCCAAGCTGTCCCCCGGTTGGCTTACAGGGAGTGAAGAGATTTGCCAAAAGAAAGAAAAAAAGGGAGGTTTGTAAAAGGAAAGAAAACAGCTCAGAGCTGTGGGGCTGTGGTGCAATGAACTCAGCTGTATACCCATAAGGGAAGGAGAAGACGATGCTCCCAAGATCAGTGCCTCAGGCAGCAGAATAAATAATCTAGGGTATTTTTAGGGCTGTATTCCAAGCCAAGGACCTAGAAGGGGAAGAAGTGGAGCTGTGGGTTAACCTTAGCTCACAAGTGAACCGAGTTATCGTCCAGCAGTTACTGCTAACATGGACCAAGCCACAGCCATGGTGGAACAGGAGCGGCCACCACCATGGCTCCACTGGCCACCACCTAAACCTCATGGGACAAACCAGCAAACCAGCCTGATCCTGGGTCTAATCCTGAGGTTGGCAGGATCCCACGGGGCCCGCCCACACGTGCATCTTCACCCTGTGCCCGCCGTGACACAA
Source organism: Alectura lathami (assembly GCA_013399715.1). Taxonomy (NCBI): domain Eukaryota; kingdom Metazoa; phylum Chordata; class Aves; order Galliformes; family Megapodiidae; genus Alectura; species Alectura lathami. The sequence goes on along the minus strand of VXAV01006971.1, from coordinate 1,446 downwards.
GCAGGTGGCAGAGTTGCAGCCGGCTCCTAAGCATAGCCCGGGGCAGGGGAGCTGCGGGGTTGTTGTGGGGCTGGCATCTCCCTGGTTGTCCCTGACTCCTGCAGGGGCCGGCTGGACACATGCCACAGGCTCACGTGGCACCCCCAGCCAGATCTAGCCCCTCAGTCCCCAGGGCACAGGGACAGGAGGAGAGGAGGTGGCCATAACGCACTCCGAAGCAGCACTAAGCTGGGGCCTGCCTCCTATGTGGACAAGGGACAGGGATCAGGGCCGGGCCCTCCTTGTGCTGGAACAGTTGCTGGCAATGGGTGAGGAGCCCAGCACAACGTTTGGGACAAACCTTGCAGCTCCATGGCACTCAGGCCACAGCCCTGGGCTGTCCAGGCTGCCAGCAGAGTCCAAAATTAGATCTTCACCCTATGTCTCTCCTCTAAATCTTGTTGGGACATTTTGGGCTGAGTTAGAATAAGTTAAATCTTTGCATCCCCAAAGTAGCCCTAAGCTTTGTGCAAAACCAACCCTCTCTGTGCCTGCCCAGCCCCAACCCCACAGGAAAAGGCATCGTGGTGACGGTGGTCCTGAGCTCCCACAGGCGGTGCCTCACCACCGTCACTGCGCTGAGCCACGTCTGCGCTTGCTCCACGCAGGAAGGGGGCAAACCCTCAGGTCTCTGGGCTGGGCTGCTCAGCCTTGGGCACCTCTGTGCAGCCCCAACCCGCAACGCTGCTTGGAGCCTGGGGCACCCAGAGTGAGAAGCACCCCTATGAGCACAGCTGGCTTAAAGCTTCAGCAAGGTACCAGCTGCAGGAGAAAAGCCTTCCCAGACTGAGCAGAGCACTGCCAATACAGGCAGGACTCAGCAGTGGTTGATCTGCTTTGCCTGTGCCCAAAGAGGCCACATTAGCTAGGAAACCAAGTATGAGCACAGCCCCAGGTGCCACAGCACGTGGCAGTGGATGGCAGAGAAAGGTGTCACAGGGCAGGAGTTAATCACTGCTGATTAGGACAGCCAGGGAGTCCTAATCTTTATGACATTGGACAAACCCAGGGAGATGATAACACGGCTGGCATTCAAGCCGGCTCAGAAGGTTTCCAAGCAAATTGGTTGGGATGAGAAAGAAAAGGTTTGGGATGAACCGTTTTCCAGAGAGGCTGCTCTCCATGGACTGGCTGTCTGTAGCTGACAGAAACTAGACCTCTTTAAACAGAAGACTTGGGCAGCAAGAGAGTGAGCTGGAGGACTTTACCAGCGAGAAATTGTTTGGGAAGTTCCTTCAGTGCCTGAATTTACAGTGGAGGAAAAAAAAAAAAAAAAGGAGCGGCTTGTTCGCACAGGCAGGAGCCCAGGAGCCTCTCTCGTCCCGCAGCGCTCGCTGAGGCAATGCAGCTGGAGGAGAGCGAGCCGTGCCCGGCCGGGGCCCCGCGTCCCGGGCTGTGCGGGGCGGG
>VXAV01006966.1:38204-49734 GCA_013399715.1 Alectura lathami | reverse complement strand
GAGAGGAGAGGAGAGGAGAGGAGAGGAGAGGAGAGGAGGAAAAGGAAAAATTCAGTCTAAGGAGAAAAATGAAATGGTACATTTAATGTCATAAACCAGTTCTGGATTCAGTTTCTTGTGTTTGCTACTACCTGATTTCTGACTAGATGTCAGTAAAGTTCACACCAATACAAGTAATTTGTATTCTACATCAAGGTCATTGTTAGAAACTGAAGATATGAAAGAGATGACTGAGACACAAATCAATAGGGATAGATCTGCAAAAAATACTTTGATGATGACTATTTACTAGAACACATAAAAGCTGACTTTGATGAATTGCCAGTCTATTACAGATAAAAATTCCTGCCAAAAAGGAGTCATGCTTTCAGGTAGCAATGTTAGACATGAAAGATCTTTGTGTTATTTTTTATCTATCAATCTACCTATCTATTTGCCTGCCTGCCTGCCTGCCTGCCTATCCATCCATCCATCCATCCATCCATCCATCCATCCATCCATCCGTTTTATTATATATGTTTACACATATATAATTCCATTCTATTCTACTCCTGTATTTTTAAAAGTTTGTGCATAACAACATAACACAAATATCCTCTATTATTCTTATTTTGAAAGTGTATTAATTTGCACAAATAAACATTTCTCTTGGTTTCATACAATTTGTAGAAAAGCTCTTCCTATGGACAGTTTATGAGAGCTATCTTATGAGCTATGGTTTCTGACTACTATTTGATATTCTTTAACAGGAAAGACTCTGGATCTCTTTGGAGTTATTAATAATAAAAGATTACAATAAAATTTAGGTGTTTTTCATTGAAATACTGCTTTCATTAAAATGAACATGTTAAACTTAAAAGAAATGAAATTTAAGGCTACAAAGTGTGAGAGGTAGCAATACACAGCATCTTGGCTTCTAGCATTTAATACATGAAAAAGAACAACTTTTTTTTTGTAAATCTTGGAGCAATGACACTAGTAAATATCATAAGAGTGTTCTGGAGAGTTGTTGAATTTCCAAGCTTCCTTTTCTTACAAAATCCAATTGCTTCAGAAGAAATAGGCTTACTTACAACCTGGATATATGTTCAGATTAGAGGACTGTTTTGTCCTGAGACAAATGTGCAGCAAAAGTTCTTTCAGTTACAGACCTGAATGTGGTCTTCATAGAATCATAGAATCATAGAATGGCTTGGGTTGGAAGGGACCTCAGAGATCATCTAGTTCCAACCCCCCTACAGTGGACAGGGTTGCCAGCCACTAGCTCACTGTCTTCCTACAGCTAAGGCAAGAGTTTAATTCTGAGATTGTTTAAGGGCTTTCCAGAGTTTTGCTTATTCTAGTAGTAATAAACATGGACAGACAAAGACAGTATTTCATACATCTCTAGTAGAAAAGAAATCTAAAACTGAGTTGAAAGTTTTGCTTTCAACTACCAAAAAATAAAAATAAATAAATAACATAAAAAATAATAAATTTCTTACATGGTATTAGCAATTCTAGCTTTTGCCTTGGCATTCAATTTTATTTTATTTTATTTTTTTTTTACTGGCTTCTAGTGAATGTATTATTGACATTAAGGAGCAGAACTTTACGTAAATAAAGAACATCACTTTAAGCATATATTTAAAATGGTCATCAAGATTTCCATGCCACCCAAAGTTAATGTAATTGCAGTTTATAGCAGGATGAAAAGGGGAAGGGAACAGGAGGGAAGGAAAGCAAAGGGAAAAAATAGAGTATGATTTGTGGATTTAGTCTGAATTCTTAGATACTTACATGCAAAAAATAAGGTAATAGATGAGTATGCCTCAACTTGTTTTTTATTCCTATAAATTGTATTTGATTCCTCACACTTTTTCAGTCATAGAAGTTGAAAGGTTTACAATAAAATTAGAATAGTTTATCACCTCAAATGTCTTTCAGTTAAATAATATCTTTTAGTCGTCAAGCAGCTGTCCTGTAATACATTTAAGAAGTAACTTCAGCTACTTATAGAATCATAGAATCACAGAATTAGATAATGGTTTGGGTTGGAAGTGACCTTAAAGATCATCTAGTTCCACCCCCTCTGCCATGGGCAGGGACACCTCCCACTAGACCCACTAGGTTGCTCAGAGCCCCATCCAGCCTGGCCTTGAACACTTCCAGGGAGGGAGCATCCACAGCCTCTCTGGGCAGCCTCTTCCAGATTCTCACCACCTTCACAGTAAAGAATTTCTTCCTAATATCTGGGTAAATCTCCCCTCTTCCAGTTCATAGACACAACCCCTCATCCTATCACAACAGGCCCTTATAAAGGGTCCCTCCCCAGCTCTCCTATAGGCCCCCTTCAGGTACTGGAAGGCCACAATGAGGTCTCCACAGAGCCTTGTCTTCTCCAGGCTGAACAACCCCAACTTTCTCAGCCTGCCTTCATAGGGGAGGTGCTCCAGACTGTCATCATTTTTGCGGCCCAGCTCTAGAAAAAAAAAAAAAAAGCTTGATATCCTTCTTGCGTTGGGTGCCCCAGAACTAGATGCGGTACTCCAGGTGAAGTCTCAAGAGAGAAGAGTAGAGGTCAGAATCACCTCCTTCATAGAATCGTAGAATCATAGAATCACAGAATGGCTTTCGTTGGAAGGGATCTCAAAGATCATCTGGTTTCAATCCCCCTGCCATGGACAGGGCTGCCAACCACTAGATCACTAGATCAGACTGCCCAGGAACACATCCAGCCTGGCCTTGAACACAGCCAGGAACGGGGCATCCACAACTTCTCTGGGCAGCCTGTTCCAGCGCCTCACCACTCTCTCAGTGAAGAATTTCTTCTTAACATCCAACCTAAACCTCCTCTCTTTCAGTTTTAGTTCATTCCCCCTTGTCCTATCATTATCTACCTGCATAAAAAATCACTCCCCCTGCTGCCTATAAGCTCCTTTCAAGCATTGGAAGGCCGCAATGAGGTCTCCCTGGAGCCTTCTGTTTTCCAAGCTGAACAGTCCCAATGCCTCACCCTTTAATCACAGAAGAGGTGCTCCAGCCCTCTGATCATTTTGGTGGCCCTCCTCTGGACCTGTTCCAACAGCTTTGTATCTCTTCTGTACTAGGGGCCCCAGGCCTGGACATAGTACTCCAGATGTGGTCTTGCAAGGGCAGAGTAGTTGGGGACAATCACCTCTTTGTCCCTGCTAGCCACCCCTCTTTTAATTCAGCCCAGGATGCCATTGGCCTTCCTGGCTGCAAGAGCGCACTGCTGGCTCATGTCCATGCCCTGCTGGTCACGCTTCTCTTGATGCAGCCCAGGATTCAGTTGGCCTTCTAGGCTGCAAGTGCACCTTGTCGGCTCATTTTGAGTTTTTCATCAACCGACACACACAAATCCTTCTCTTCAGAGATGCTCTCAAGCCATTTGCCACCCAATCTGTATTTGTGCTTGGTATTGCCCTGACCCAGGTGCAGGACCCTGCACTTGGCCTCATTGAATTTCATGAGTTTGGCATGGGCTCACCTCTCAAGCCTGTCCAGGTCCCTCTGCATGGTATCCATCCCTCTAGCATGTCAATGGCACCACCCAGCTTGGTGTCTTCTGCAAACTCACCGAGGGTGCACTCAATCCCAACGTCCATGTCACTGACAAAGATGTTAAACAGCACTGGTCCCAGTACTGATCCCTGAGGGATGCCACTCATCAACTGTTTCCATTTCAACATTGAGCCATTGACTGCAACTCTGAGTGAGACCGTTCAGACAGTTCCTTATCCAGCAAGTGGTCCGTCCATCAAACCCATGCTTTTCCAATGTAGCAACCAAGATGTCATGCAGGACAGCGTCAAATGCTTTGCAAAGGTCCAGGCAGATGACATCAGTTGCTCTTCCCTTATCCACTGATTCTGTTACTCCATCATAAAAGGCCACCAAGTTTGTCAGGCATGATTTGCTCTTGGTGAAGCCATGGTGGTTGCCACCAATCACCTCATCTTCATTATCCATGTGCCTTAGTAGATCCTTCAGGAGGATCTGCTCCATGATTTTGCCAGGCACAGAGGTGAGACTGACTGGCCAGTACTTTGCCGGATCTTCCTTTTTCCCTTTTTTGAAAATGTGGGTGATGTTTCCCCTTTTCCAGTCAGCAGGAACATCACCAGACTGCCATGACCTTTCAAATACGATGGACAGTGACTTAGCAACTTCACCCGCCATTTCTCTCAGGACCTGCGGATGGATCCCATCAGGTCCCATGGACTTGTGTACCTTCAGGTTCTTTAGACGGTCTCGAACCTGATCTTCACTTACAGTGGGCAGATCTTCCTTCTCCCAGCTCTCGCCTTTTATTTCTGCAACTTGGGTGGTGTGACAAGAGCCCTTACAGGTGAAGACTGAGGCAAAAAAGTCACTGAGCACATCAGCCTTCTGCATATCACTTGTGACCTGCTCTCCAGTTTACTTCTTGAGAGGACCCACATCTTCCCTAGCCTTTCTTTTATCATTGACGTATCTGTAGAAATTCTTCTTATTCCCCTTTTTGACCCTGCTTAGACTTAATTCTGTCTGGGCTTCGGCTTTCCTAACGTGATCTTTGGCTGCCCGCATAATATCCTTGCATTCCTCCCAACGAGCCTGTTCTTGTTTCCGCTCCCTATAGACTTTCTTTTTACACCCAAGTAAGTCCAGGACCTCCTTGTTCATCCACGGAGGCCTCCTGGTGTTCTTGCCTGCCTTCTTATTTCCTGGGATGCACTGCTCCCAGGCTTGAAGGAGATGGTCCTCGAATACTGGCCAGCAGTGCTGGGCCCCTCCTCCCTGCCAGGCTTTGTCACATGACACTCTGCTAAGCAGATCCTTTGATCCCTTGACATCTTTGTCTTACCCATAGTGCATAGAAATGAATATTATAATTCATTGAAGTTTTATTAAATATAAGTTCATTGTCTGAATCATAAGATTCTTACTAGCCATTGTTAACATAAAACATACAAAAAATCCATAAAATATTAATCACATTCTAGTAATTTGTTATTGAGAATAATTGCTTCAAAAAATACTGCAAATAAATCAACCTTTAATTTTCCATAGACCTTGCGCTGGCACCGAGCATATAACATTGATTATATTTAATCATGTAACCTTAAAGACTGAAATTAAATCATAAGGGACTGTTACTCAGAATACTTAAATCGGTTATTGTCTTCTTCTGTTATTCATTATTCATAGGATCTTAGGCAGCATTTGGATGTCCTTTGAAATTAAAATAACAAAAATAAAGGCTGGAGGTTTCCTAGCAGTTTATCATCCCCTTTCCCCTCTTCAAATGAAAATTTCAGCTTTAATTGTTTGTTGTTTCCTTGTACTGAAGATTTGACTCGTTCACTCTGGTAATAGAAACAGTAATGCAAACCATCAATAAATAATATCATTATTCTCAATTGCTTTATGTTGCTGAATAAAGTAAATATACATAAATTTCTACCAGTAGGAGACAAAAAAATCTGATCATCACCAACATTAATACATAATTATCAGACTTTATGCATTCTAAAGTAACAAGAATCTGGTATAAAGTGAATGAAGATAATTGCATGTGTAGGCCCAGAGAGTTTTACTCTAAATGATCAAATCACTGTTAGTAATTCATACTTTTAAAAACCTTCCTCAAGAAACAGAACCTATCTGAAGAAGAAAAGACCTAAAAGGCCTGGACACAGTACTCCAGGTGAGGCCTTCCAAGGGCAGAGTAGAGGGGGACGATCACCTCCCTCTCCCTGCTGGCCACCCCTCTCTTGATGCAGCCCAGGATGCCATTGGCCTTCCTGGCTGCAAGAGCGCACTGCCGGCTCATGTCCAGCTTTTCGTCAATCACAACACCAAAGTCCTTCTCTGTGGGGCTGCTCTCAAGGAGTTCTTCTCCCAGTCTGTACACATACCTGGGATTGCCCTGACCCAAGTGCAACACCTTGCACTTGGCCTTGTTGAACCTCATCAGGGTCTCATGGGCCCACTTTTCCAGCAAACAAACTCTAGCTTTTAAAAATATATATTCATGATGGTCCTTAATTTTTATACCTCAAAGGTTTCTAGAAAGGAAGTCACCTCATTTAACTTTGTTCTAAAGAGTAAAGAAGAGATAAACTGAGGACAGAAAGTGATGAAAATTCAAAAAATATATTTTTTTTAAAATCAATATATAATGGAATAGAAGTATATCTTTACTATTTATGCTATGTTGATAAATACATGCACTTTAATTCAGTATGAATATTCACATTTCTCAGGACTTTTTTTTGCTTTGTTTTGTTTTGGTTTTGGTTGGTTGCCTGCTTGCTTCACTGTACATCTGTTTAGCGGTGCTAAACAAGGTCATCAAAATGGTCATTTACCTGTATTTTTTCTCTAACCACCAAGCTGAGATTTGAACAAACATTTCAGATTATTTCTGTAAATCCTTATTTGTTTGCCTGGAGTCTTGTTTACTCTTTAGTCATCAAAGTTAACATCTGTGAACCTCCATCACTCTCAGCTGTACTTTTTGTATGTTAAGAGGTACTTTTGGTGGAATGTAGCTTTATGATAGCTATAATGCCTCTCCATAAAATGCAGATCTGTTCTGACAGACTTCAGCATCTGACTGGCTCCTTAATAGTTGGCATCTTGGGTGAGATTAGTTTAATCTCTGGAATGTCACATTAGAATCTTTCCTAGCCATCAGAAAGAATAAGTGCCTCAGGATGGCAATTTATCTCAGTCCAAATGCATACTCTAAACAGATCAGATGAATTAGACTCTTGAGAGGCCTATAAAGTGATTCCATGGTGATATTTGAGACCTTAGATTTAGACATCTACCTTTTAGAGTTGGTTGTTTTTTAGGTGTTTTATGTTTGTTAATATGACTTTCACGTCAGCTAGTTTTTCCCACTTAATAGATCCTTAAAATGAGACATTGATTTTAAACATTTTCACTCTGAAGGTCTTCAGAATACAGTTTCAATGACTACATAGGAAAGCAGGCACTTAGTTTCAGATGCATGTATTCTATGTGATATAGTCATTGTCTCTCAAGAATATAATTATTCTGCTCTATTGCCGCGTGTGCTTGAGGAGAAAATGACTAATACATTTAATATTTGACTGTACCTTCAGTAAAGTATAAGAAGAATTAATCACAACAAAACATAACTTAATTTTCAATAAATTTGTAAGCCTTATATAACCAATAATTTTTATTAACTTGCAAAAGTAAAAGTAATTAATGCATGACCTATAAGATTATCAGTGGAAAATAATATATATTCCGATGGCTATACTTGTCAGTATTTCACAGTTGACCCTCTGCTCCCCAATACCTGAGTCATGTTAAACAAATAATTATCAGTCCAATGTATTTCATGAAGCCAAAATTTCAAGAACATATATTATGAGATAGAGTCTGCTATACATTGTAAACTACAGTTAAAGAAAAGAAATAACTTCAAGAATATTGAGACATATGGTATCCTTTTAAGATTATTTTTACAAGAGTACAAAAAGGATGACAAAAATTTAGGACAGGGGGATAGGAGGTGAATTCCCAGGTGACTGGAAGAAAGGCAACATTACAGCCATTTTCAAGAAGGGTAGAAAAGAAGAGCCAGGGAACTACCGGCCTGTCAGCCTCACTCCTGTGAAAGGGAAGATCATGGAACAGATCCTCCTGGAAGCTATGCTAAGGCGCATAGAAGACAGGGAGGTGATGCGAGACAACCAGCATGGCTTCACCAAGGGCAAGTCCTGCCTGACCAACCTAGTGGCTTTCTACCCTGGTGTAACTGCATCAGTGGACAAGGGAAGAGCCACTAATGTCATTTGGACTTAAGTAAGGCCTTTGACACGGCCCCTCATAACATCCTTCTCTCTAAAATGGAAAGATATGGTTTGGATGGGTGGACTCTGATGGATGGTTGCAAGATCATACCCAGAGAGTAGTGGTCAATGGCTTAAAGTTCAGATGGACATCAGTGATGAATGGTGTCCCTCAGGGGTCCATTCTGGGGCTTGTACTCTTTAATGTCTTCATCAATGACATCAAGCATGGGATCAAGTGCACCCTTAGCAAGTTTGTGGATGACACCAAGCTGTGTGGTGCGATCAATATGCCTGAGTGATGGGGTGCTATCCAGAGAGACCTAGACAGGCTGGAGCAGTGGGACCAGGCTAACCTCATGAGCTTCAACAAAGCTAAATGCAAGGTCTTGCACCTGGGTCATAGCAACCCTGACTATATTTTGTCAGGGTTTATTATTTATTTTATTTTATTTTATTTATATTATATTTTTGTACAAGTTGGGGGATGAAAGGATTGAGTGGAGCCCTGCCGAAAGGGACTTGGGGGTACTGGTGAATGACAAGATGGACATGAGCCAGCAGTGTACCCCTGCAGCCCAGAAAGACAGCTGCATCCTGGGCTGCATCCAAACAAGTATGGCCAGCAGGGCAAGGGAGGTGATCCTGCCCCTCTAGTCTGCACTGGTGAGAACCCACCTGGTGTACTGTGTCCAGATGTGGAGTCCTCAGTACAGGACAGACATGGACCTGTGGGAGCCCATCCAGAAGAGGGACACAAAAAAGATTCAAGAGATAGAACATCTCCCCTGTGAGGACAGACTGAGAGAGTTGGGGCTGTTCAGTCTGGAGAAGAGAAGGCTATGGGGAGACCTGACAGTGGCCTTTTAATATCTGAAGTGAGGCTACAACAAAGATAGGGACAGAACTCTTTAGCAGGGTCTTTTGTGATAGGACTAGGGGAAGTGGTTTCAAATTGACTGAGGCAAGGCAGACTCAGACTGAATATAAGGAAAAAGTTTTTTACCATAAGGGTAGTGAAGCACTGAAACAGGTGTCCGGAGAGGTGGTGGATGCCCCATCCCTGGAGACCTTCAAGGTCAGGCTGTACAGTGCTCTGAGCAACCTCTTCTAGTTGTAGATGTCCCTGTTCACTGCAGGGAATTTGGACTTGATGACCTTTAAAGGTCCCTTCCTACTCAGACTATTCTATGATTCTATGATTCTATGATTCTATGATTCTATGATTCTATGATTCTATGATTCTATGATTCTATGATTGGGGAAGTGAATCCACAATAAAACTAAAATAAAAATTAAACTAATATAAACTTTGAGAGGTCACTGGATTCAGGGTATCCTGAATGTATTTTGATTAAATAATTAAATTCAAAATTAATCTTTCCTCTTCTTAAAATCTGGAAACCTATAGTCTGCAATTTCATAAAATCATAGAATCATAGAATCATAAAATGGCTTGGGTTGGAAGGGACCTCAAAGATCTTTTAGTTACAACCACCCTGCCGTGGACAGGGCTACCAACCACTAGCTCACTAGATCAAACTGCCCAGGAACCCATCCAGCCTGGCCTTGAACACATCCAGGGATGGGGCAGCCACAACTTCTCTGGGCAGCCTGTTCCAGCGCCTCACCACTCTCTCAGGGAAGAATTTCTTCCTGATGTCCAACCTAAACCTCCCCTCTTTCAGTTTTAGCCCATTCCCCCTTGTCCTACCATTATCCACCTGTATAAAAGTTGGTCCCCCTCCTGCCTGTAAGGTCCCTTTTAAGTATTGGAAGGCCGCAATGAGGTCTCCCTTGAGCCTTCTCTTTTGCAAGATAAACAATCCCAAGTCCCTCAACCTTTCCTCATAGGATGAGGCAGCCTGTTCCAGTGCCTCATCACACTCTCTGTGAAGAATTTCTTCCTAACATCTACCCTAAATCTCCCCTCTCTTAGTTTAAAATCATTCCCCCTTGTCCTATCACAAGCAATCTATGTAAAAAGTTGTTCCCCCTCCTGTTTATGCTCCTTTCAAGTAGTGGAATGCTGCAATTAGGTCTTCATGGAGCCTTCTCTTTTCCAAGCTAAACAATCCCAACTCTCTCAGCCTTTCCTCATAGGAGAGGTGCTCCAGCCCTCTGATCATTTTGGTGGCCCTCCTCTGGACCCCCTCCAACAACTCCACATCCTTTCTGTACTGGGGGCCCCAGGCCTGGACACAGTACTCCAGGTGAGGCCTTACAAAGGCTGAGTAGAGGGGGACGATCACCTCCCTCTCCCTGCTGGCCACCCCTCTCTTGATGCAGCCCAGGATGCCATTGGCCTTCCTGGCTGCAAGAGCACACTGCCGGCTCATGTCCAGCTTTTCGTCAATCACAACGCCCAAGTCCTTCTCTGCAGGGCTGCTCTCAAGGAGTTCTTCTCTCAGTCTGTACACACACCTGGGACTGCCCCGATGTGTGTGTACAGACTGGCAGAAGAACTCCTCAATTTAGATTTCAGCTGTTGTTCAACAGATTCACTTTGTCTATGTGAAGAGAAACTGAGTATGTTAGTTCATAAACACAGAATTATTAGGATGTGGATCTTAACATTTTTATAAAAGATGAATAATGAAAATAAATGATAAACCACATTTGCTTCAAATCATATGATTAATAATTTCTTTCAGCTTTGTAGTACTAAAGTCACAGTGTTCTTGTTAACTGAATATGGCACATCAGGACTGAAGAAAGTAGAACAGTGCTATTTGTTTCTGGATATGTGTTCTTGGTCATGCGTTTTAATTGGGTTGCTAATATGTAAAACAGGTGTGTCATTTCCTTCTCTAGTTATGTCTCTGAACAAAAGTCATTTAATCTGATGTTCTATTTACTGAACACAGTCACATTACTTATAAGTGCTAAGAGTATTTCAAGCACATTGATTCAAAAATGTTTGAGACCAGAGATCATTAATCCAAACAGCCATTAATGTGTTGAACTACTCATTTATTCTGCTGTCTCCCCTAGCACCTCAGAAACAATGTACTTATAACACAGTTAAGGTATGATAAACTCCATTTCAGACATCAAATTTAGGTGTCTGTTAGGAGAGTCAGCTGTGTAATCTCACAATGTAGTCAATGGAGTCCTTTGAAAAAAAAAAAAAAAAAAAGAGTTCAGAAACTGATAATTGTCAATGTAAACAAGACAACTAAATTTTGTCAGCTGACTAGCTCACTAGTCTCAACCTGATGCAAAGACTAGACTTAGTTGAACAGAGGGGGAGCACAGAATTATTTTAGATATCCACATTGCAGTTAAGTGGTTAGATTTATCTTTCTCTTTATATACATCAAGTGTAACTTTAGTCACTGTGGGAAAACTGTCTTGACTTCTAATATTTGGTTCAAAACAAACAGGTATCCATAAGTCCTGTAAGTATGCCTAAGCAAAATCAGTAGGCATTCTAGGAAATGCAAATGGTACTACATTACTATACTGAGGCAATAAAATATCATAACTGGTGTGTGAATGAAGACATGAATCTCAGTCCCACCAGAGATGACTAAAGAAGATTTTAGAGAAAAAGTCAGTGGAATCTCTGACACTCTTCAGCATTTTAGAGTTTTAGATATTAGTACTTTGGTATATTAATTATATATACCAAATCATTATTTGGTATATATATATTATTATTTTATTATTTTTTTTTATTTTATTTTTTTTTTACCATTTTATTATTTTAA
>VXAV01006964.1:90738-112048 GCA_013399715.1 Alectura lathami | reverse complement strand
AAAGGATTCCTCTCATCATCAGTTGGCTGCTGTGTCCCTCACGTTACGCAACACGAAGGAAACTAGTGGTGCTCGGGTTGCTGAGCTATGACAGGAAATGTGTTTAAAGCATTGTATAAGCGCACGGTGGTGCAGAAACGATGATTGGTGGGGCCTGTTTCTCTGTCACACCGCAGGGCTTGTGAAGGGTTCCTGTAGAGGTGAACAACTTCAGCACAGCCTTTGCTTCCGTGCAGCGTGATGCAGCAGCACGTGGGCTGTGGCACAGAGACCCTAAGCTTCTAGGCCCGCCCAGCGAATGCGTGTTTCTTAGCTACCTTTCATAGGGTTCCGGGGATCTAGGAATGAGGTTGAAAAGCACTGGACTGAAGAACTCAAACCTACATTCCTTTGAAAAATAGATAGTGTCATTAACACTGAGAATTAACTAGAAGATACAGTAAGCGTCTTCTCAGCTGTCCATATTTGGGCTAATACCTACAGGCTACCCAGAAAGGCCTGCTGACAGTAACAAGGAGACACACAAATATGGCCAGGATTTTCAACATACTCCCCAAACAGAATAAAAAGTGCTCCTTAATCAGCCCATTGCTGTGACAGTGCAGTAACTGCCCAGCTTCAGCCTAAAAACTGTCACAGACCAGGAAGAACGCACTGAGGAGTTGCAAGTGTGATAGTAGGAGGTTATGACGGAGGAGGACCACAGTATCCGCCTATCAGCAGAAGATTGCTCTCGCTGCATGACGTGTAGTCTTACTGCAAGCACATTTATTTTGCCTTCAGATGACTTTTAATAGTTGTAGGTTAATCCCAAAGCCGTTTGTCACAACTTGTTTTCCAAGGTGTTAAAAAATGTCAGTTCTGAGATGTCTGTGTGTTTACATAGTGTCTTGTGAGTCTACTTTAGAATCGGTTGTTAGCAAGTAAAATAAAATATCCATAAAAGACAGGAAGCTTTTTGCAATTCATAGTTTTTATTTTAATATCAGAACTCTCTTAAGAGGTTAAAGTTGTACCTAGGAAAAGAAGCCACATTTATTTTGACATAATACAATAATGTCAGAAACAATTTTTAGCCAGTAAGTGCTAGACTACACAGCCTTTACAAAATGGGTCTATATACACATGAGCAAGTTTTAGGGGTAAAATGAAAATGCAAGATGACATGCTGTGTAAGGCTGCTGTAGGACCTAACACAAGACTACAGCTGGTGTAAATCTGAAATTCCTTTTGCAGTATTAGGCGTTGTTAGTGAAGTGGGTAAGAATCTGTCATCCTGGAACCAGAACAGTTACGGATGACTTTGGACTTCTAGTAACCTCATAAATGGTTCATTTGAAGGTTGATCCGTAAAATCATAGAATCATAGAATGGCTTGGGCTGGAAGGGGCCTCAGAGATCATCCAGTTCCAACGCCCCTGCCGTGGACAGGGCTGCCAGCCACTAGCTCACGAGATCAAACTGCCCAGGAACCCATCCAGCCTGGCCTTGAACACAGCCAGGGATGGGGCAGCCACAGCTTCTCTGGGCAGCCTGTGCCAGCGCCTCACCACTCTCTCAGTTCCTTTTCATATGCTGGGAAAGTGGGAATGATACTGAAAAACTGTGCCTTGCTACTTAGCAGGGTATTGCAGAACATGGTCGTAGTGTTTTGCTTTAGAAAGAGTACGTTGTCCAGGACCTCAACGAGACTTGCTTCTACCGTTGGATGGATTTTGAGAGCTCTGTGACCTCGGTGAGCCATTGCTATCTAGAAGTTTACCTGTATGGGTCAAATTGCAGGCTTGTGGCATACCTGCAGTGCTTTAGGACAGAAGAATTTGAAATACCAGTATTGGGATTTTTTTTTTTTTTTGCATATTGAGAGCTTTTTAGCATAATAAAACTCAGGCATTAATAGGCTTCACAACACCAATTGAGGACCAGTGGTCACAAGAAATTTGCCAAAAAACGAGGCGTGCTGTTATAAAAAAGAGGCATAATGTTTCCAAAATATTAAATAAAAACGAGTAATAAAGGAAGCTTAAATTTACAACTTTGCAATGGAGATGAGAAGAACACATGGGAAGCAAAAAAAGAAAATGATAAAAGGAAACAAGAGAAGACATTATTGGTAGCTTTTTGTTTATCGATATACTAGCATCAGAACATTCACTAGAAAAATCCTGGGTGTGTCTGGGAGGTGACTGTATCTACAGCCTGGAAGCTCTGTCAGGCGGTGGTCTCCTTGCTGAGTTGGCACTGACCTGATAACCCCGCAGAGATGGAGTTCCCTGCCCAAGCAGAGGAGACATTGTTTCCTCTTTCTTGACATCGCCTACCAGCCATACTGTATCAGTATGCGACCTGAATACACTAACCACGACCAGTTTATTATTAAGGAGCCTTGCCTCTTTCTGGGCTGCCTGTGGTACACTGCAGGCCCTGTGATCAGTTCCCAGTCAGTTTCCTGACAGGGGCGTGTTGTGAGTTGAGCTGTGTAGATAGAGAGAAAGCAACACTGGTCTGTACACAACGAGAATAACTCCACCAGATTCCAAAGTGCTGCCAGCTCGGGTCTGAGACACAGCCTTTGCTGTGAGTAGCAGAGGGGTTCAGGAGAGGAATGATGCCTAGCAGATTCTGATGAAACCTGGGGGAAGGTTTTGAAAGACCATGCAAATTGGAAGGAAGGCTACAACCAATGCCTCTCCTGTCACTCAGTTTTAAGCTCGGTGCAGCGTTTGGCGACTGTAACTAGATCTTGTTGGTTTGAATCTTTGACTTGCACAAATGCAGAAGGAAGTGCACCAGCTAGCACAGCTTCCATCGCGTGCAGTGCCAGCAGTACATGGAAATGTCTTTTCTGTCCGTGCACTCCTTTGAAACTTGTGACTTACAATACATAATTTCTGTTTTTAGGAGGCCCCTCTATCAATGCACCTGCCTTTACAGAAAGGGGTGTATTATTTCAGGATTGGTGGTACGTGGTGCAGGTTGGTTTTCACATCCGTGTTGCTCAGTTCCTCTGTAAAGCAGTGTTTTTGTCATACTGAAGCCTAGAATGCAACTGGACAAGATGGGCAGGAATGCGCGCTGGTGTAGTGTATTGTATTCTGTACCACCGCAGAAGCTGGAACTTGGGTTGTTTGAAAGGCTGGGATTTCAGTTAAGGTTAAAGAATTGGCAGGGGTTTGATTCAACAAGGTGCGTTAAAACTAGAGGGACAAAAAGCAGAATATCTGTAAATCACATGCCTGAAAAAGTAACTAGGACACAAAAACCAATTCAGAGTCTTTTGAATCTGAGGTAGTCCACTCACCTGTGTAAAAAAATCAGTAGAATCTGGAGGCCATATGTTTTAGGCTTTAAACCGGATATTTATGTGGTACTACTACAGGGAAAAAAAAAAAAAAACAAGATAATGACAGTGTTCTGAATCAGACTCATTAAATTTACAAGAATTCAACTTACTCCTGAATTTTGGCCTTCCTCTTCAATTTAAGCCTTAGCAGACATGAAAAAAAAAATTAGCTGCTATTCCTAGAGGTTGTGTTCATTTTCTATGTCACATGTAGACCTGTTTGCTTAAGAATAGTGGGAGATCTTAAGGCAGGACTGCAGGACGGACTGGCAGGTTGACCTGAGAGGTTTCTTGAGTCAGCATGTGGTAGCTGGAGGTAGTTGCGTGACTGCAGCCCTGTTGGATATCAACAGAAAAATGATTCCTTGCCTGGTGTAGAATTAGCAAGGAAGCAGCGATGGTCAGAGGAAGGTGCTGGCTGAGGTCACCACCCCCCAGAAAGCACCTCCCGACCATGTGATGGGTGGCTACTGGAGCACAAATACTGCAGGGTGGGAGCAGGCTTGAGCAACAGGTGTGTCTGGCCAGGAGCTGAGCCAACCTAGCAGCTCAGTGATCTCGCCATAATGTAATCAACTGACAGATATGCCAGAAAATGAGCGCTGCTAACATACTGCTCCACATTGCAAGCTGAATTGAGTCAAATGGCACAGGACTGGACAGGGCTCCACGGGTGGGGGCAAATGAGGAGAGGTGGCACTCTCTTCAGCAACACAAAGCAGATTAGCTCAGGGCGTCAAGCGTGCCAGACTGCAAAGGAACTTGCTTTTGGCTATGTTCATGTGAAGCGTCTGTCAGTTTTCTTGGCCTCTAGAGGAACACAAACAGTACTTGAGAGCATCGGAAAAGCCTTACGATTGTAGTCTGCTGTGCAAGTGGAGTAGTATGCAACTGTAAACTTGTGAAGGGCAAATAGTATTTATTAAAGGTGAAATTGGATTTTAGCAATTCTTTTGTTTTAAATGATGAAAACAATTCTCAAAATACTAGCTTCTGTCTGGATGTCTCCATTAAATAAAAGTCAAAGAGAAATCTCCAGTACCTGAATCCAGCTGTTGGCAGAGCAGATATTTGATTCCACTGGTGTACTCACATCCAGTGGGAGCTGTTCATGGGATAAAGGCCTGGCAAGCCAGTGGACGGTACGGTTCACAGCAGTAACATACCAGCTCCAGACACTCTGCACTCACCTGAAGGTCTGAGACATGCAGCCTAGCCACAGAAGAGGAAGAACCTGTGAATCAGTAGCCTAACCACCCAGTCCATGCACACAGATCTAAAGGCCAACACAGGTGACAGATCTTCAAAGAATGGGGCCAACAGAAAGTTCGTCCAAGCTCTGCACATGCCAGTGTATGAGGACAGTCATCAAGAACATTGTTTGCAGCACAGTCACTTTATTTACAGATTTTTTTAAGCAATTAGGACCGAAAGGGTCATGTTGCCTTTTAGTCAGAAATCCTTCCTTGTTCATTACAGTTGTAACTCCCTAGGTGATACTATTTCTGTCTGTTCTGCCAATTGTCAAATTCCACGAGGATATCTGCTAGTATTTGACTGGTAAACAGGATTTGTCCTTAATAGGATGTTAGAGAAAACTAACCCTGCTGGGTTTAATTTCTGTAGCATTAAACTGCGTGACCAAGAGGAATTTAAATGTGCTATGCGTGTGTTGTTTTTTTTCCCCATTAATTGTATTGTCTTGTTTTTATTTGTGTATACATGTAAATAAAGAGTGTATTGTTTGTATCTATTCTGTAAAATTTGGGTGTTTTTTAATTCAATTGGCAACCTATTCCACCTAAGGACATTTTTAATTAACAAAATTTGTTTCTTTCAAGTGGAAACATTCATCTGATCTTTCCCGTTTGGAGAGAGGGGGCAGGAAAAAGCAGATAGGCACACAGAGCTGAAAACTTGTCATTTAGCAGGTAATGACACTGAAGAGAGGAAAAAAAAAAAAAAAACTTTTATTTAGCTTCACCTAAATGAGAAATACGTATCTTGTTTTTCAAGCTTCCTAAAACACACTACAGTTGAGCCCCATCATTATCCTGTTTATGCATAATTCCTGTCCTCCAGGGTCATCACAACAGATATAATTGAATTACAGAAATAATTGGGGAAAAAAAAAAAAATGATCCTTTAGGTAAGGTTAGTAAAACTGTTCAGAGGAAAAAACCCATAACCATGACTTGCAGAATCAGTAATATGGTCTCTAAGGATCCTTCTCCATAGCCTGTCACAAGGTCAGAATGGAAATAAATAGATAAATAGATAGATTCAGCAGAAGAAAAAACGTTAGGTACTTCTTGTCTGGCATAATTCTGTCTCTCTTCCGATTTGGCATTTTACTTTTAATAATACTGATAGCACAAAATTAGGCCATTGTGGAAATGAAAGAGACTGGCAAATTATATATATGCACATATGTTTACTGAAAATTTGAAAACTTAATAGCAGGAATTATGTACTCTGAAAGGAAATATTTTTAGAGGGATGAGATTCCTAAAAATAGCGTCACATCAATCTGAATTCCAGTTGCCAGAGCAGGATCAAGCAGGACGCTGTGGCTCCCCCGAGGAGAAAGAAGCTTGGGGCTACAGTCCGGCCCGTCCCCTGCTGGCGCTGGCAGGTCTCAGGGCTCTTGGTGAGAAGCCCCAGGTCCAGCAGCCTCAAGGCCAGAGGGTTAAGGTGGTCTCAACAGCGAGGGATAAATAAGTGTGAATTTGTTTTTTGTCTACAAACCTGGGTAACAGATCTAAACTCTTTCTTAGCTTTGGGTGAGGGAGTTTTTTTGGTTTCTTCAAAAAAATCCTTGACGGGATCTTTGGAAGAAAGGTTGTGGGCAGCTACTTCCAGAAGAGGGCTCAGGGCCACGTGTGGCAGGAGAGCGTTCCCTGGAGGTGCCTGTCACGGGAAGAACCCTAACCCCCAGCAGTTCCCAGCAGTTTGCTTCAGCTGGCCCTGGGGACTGCTGAGCAGCACATGCCGCCTGCAGCCGGGTTGGCTGGGATGATCCCCAACGTGCCTGCTCTGCTCTCACTCTCCTGCGAGCAACCCCAGTTGTTCAGCGTGCTTTCTGGCATGACCTCAGTGGTGTGTGAAACCTTTGTGGGCTTTGCTGCAAGCATTATTTCATTAAAAGGAGACATAAGCATCAAAAGCAACAGAACAAATTAGGTTTGTGCCTTCAGCTTACCAACTTTTAAAGAGGAAGTGGAAAGTTCCATGGTTCATTGCAGGTTTTCCTGTCTTTATATGGCAGAGAAGTAAAAATTTAGAATTTGGACAAAACAATGGTAAAAGAAATGTTTACCTTATTTTTCTGCAGAATCACAGAGGAGGATTACATCAGAAATAGCAAGGAAGAGAAGCCTGGGTGAGGTTTGAAATCCCAGTTACAGTCATACAAAAACTTTCCAGGAAAGAGAAGCTTACTAAAATTTATCCAAGAAACACCTCAGTAAAAGAATCATCAATATTTCCGCTTAAGTGAGATACACATTTGAACCTTAAAACGACAACAATAAACACACTGATGGTGCTGACATAAAATCCCAGTAGATGCTTCTATTTAACCTGAGGCTTTTATAGACATCTTGAGAAACCACACACATCTTCATTGCCTTGTTTGCATCTCACTAACAATCACATCATTCATGCTGCTTCTCAGGCCCTGCTGCAGATCACTCGTGGTCCTTTTGACCCATTTTTGTTTCAGAATTATACTACACAGCCTTTCCAATCTAATGACACTTGCTAATGTCTGTACTTTGCCGCAGGTGTCCTTCCTATTTCTAAAAATTAATTAACATAAGTTAATTATTTTTTAATGTATTGTTTCTCATGCGTCAATTAATATCTGAATTATTGAAGTGGATCATTGCTACTAGTTTTTAGAAAGTTGAAAAATTCAGAAATTCCACTATCATCTTAATTACTTACAACTGAAGGGTAAAATGCATTCCTATCCGTGGCAAAACTCCAACAGATTTAACGGAGACAGGATCTGATGGCAAGCTTAAGTTCCTTGTGCGTTCCTCCAGTCTCAGCAGGACCACTCGAGCACTGAAGGCTAAGTCTGCGTGCCCTGCATAAGCATCAGAGTGCAATTCCAAGACAAGAATTCCACTACATCTTTTACTTCACAGCAGTAGGGGCAGATTTTCAGCAACACACAATGTTTAAATGAAGAGGTAATTGAATATTCTATCTGCCACCAAAAAAAAAAAAAAAAAAAAAAAAAAACCAAAAAAACANTTTTTTTTTTCCCCTACCCTGGATTCCTACAGAAATTGGAAGTTTTTTTGAGATCATTATCTCTTTGTAGGTTTAATGAATCTCTGTGTGCACGCATGCGTGCACACATACGTGCATGTACATACTTGCACGTTATGCAAGAGAAAGGGGAACAAGAACAAACAGTAGCCAATTTTAACCACATCTGACAGAGCAATAAAAGGCCCTAAAATACTGCATTCTTATACATTTCATGAAAACAGGCTGCTAAGTAAAAGAGATGAGGCCCACTGCAGCTTGAGTTACACCCTTATTAAACACCAGGAAAGCTGCAAAGATGAAGGATGTAATGAATACTCACCCACAGGAAAATCTACAGTCAGAGCCTCTAACCTGCTAGACCTGTGAGGATCCAAATAAGAGATCACCCAAGGGAAGCCAAGCCCCGTCAGATCTGTAGCTCAGGACTACCTGTTTATGTGGGGTTTCTAATCAATTGCTGTCAGCTCTGAAGGTGACACAATTTTTGCTCTAACTTTCAGGAAGAATAGATCTTTTTTCGTCCTGATTTCTCAACCCTGATGAACTGAAACACAAGATGAAAGGAGGGACCAGAGTTCCTTTTCTGAGATCCCATGGGGGTTTGTCACCAGAGCCTCAGTGATCCACATGCAGCACACTAGACAAAGACAAAACAGCATCTTCAGGTTCTTCTGGACAATAGAGACAAGGTTCAAGCGCTGGCAGCAGGACTTTGGTCTTGTTTAAGTCAGCAAGCGCCAATGCCGTTAAAAAAAAAAAGCCTTTAGCCCACTTTTTAACCCATCACAACACTGATGTCCCGGTGTCTAACCATTCTCAAAAGGTTGGCTAAGGGATACACAGCTTAGGGCTATTGACTTACCCAGTTTTTCTGCAGATGCGTTGACCATGGAGAAGACACAGCTGGAATAAGTCAGGCTTCACTGCACTGTTGTCTGCTGCCTGTGCAGCATGGACCCTTGTCTGGGCTGTTCTGCAGATGTGGGTGCCAGCACCGTCGTGTAAGTAGGATGCAGGGGCTTGCTCTTGTATTCCTGGAGTCCAGGACTGATGCAGTGACGAGTCAGGTGAGCTCTTCTCAGGGCTGTTACCAGCCACTGCCATCTCCTCTCACTTGAATGCCAAAGGAAAACAGAAAGCAAGCGAGGGTCCAAACTGAGTACTGCATAATGTACAATGAACACATTGCATTCAAGATGATGCTTACCAACTGCAGTGTTTGTGTTTTGCTTGCCTTTCCTCCCCATCTGTAGCTGGAGTGTGTTTGACAAAGCTTATTTACTTCACCTCAGAGTTGCATGGTTATCACCCATCAGTCACACATCCAGGGACAAACTATTTTACTCCTGCATTCACAATCCCTTCTGGATGACTGCCTTCCACTTTATGTTCTAGCCACAGTTAACTCATCTTTCATCTCTAACTCTTTTTTTGTACTGCACACTTCAGTTCTTCCTTTGCTAGGCACGCTCACATCTCTAAAAATATCATCCAGGAACTTTTTATTATTCTTAATGTTGTGTAGCAAGACAACTTGGCTCTCACGATCAGCAATCTTACTTGTAGTGCTCAGGAAATCAACGTGCATAGGCTCCCTCGGATGCCTGCAGCCATACCTAGCAGTGCTCTGATTCATGGTCCTCCGTACCCCACACAAAGGAAGGAGAGATAATGGAAGAATTCAGCAGCCAAATCCTGCTATGTCCTCCTTCATCCCAAAAAGGTTAAGTCCAGGAAAAACAGAAGTGCCCATTCTCGTCACAGAGTGACAAAGGTGTTTGTGTGGCATTATTATTATTCTTGCTGCTACACATGTCTGAGGTTAGCTTGAGGTATTTTAAATGAACATTTAGATCTTTTGTTACTAAGAGAATAATAATGACCTGGCACAGTAATAAGAACCTCCATGGCTTGGAGCAATAAAATTGTTACAATCTTATAACTAGCTACATTTTGCAATTCTATGGAAGAATAAATATTCATTCTCTTCAGT
Source organism: Alectura lathami (assembly GCA_013399715.1). Classification (NCBI taxonomy): domain Eukaryota; kingdom Metazoa; phylum Chordata; class Aves; order Galliformes; family Megapodiidae; genus Alectura; species Alectura lathami. The sequence continues at coordinate 102,428 of VXAV01006964.1, read as the reverse complement.
ACATTGTAGTTGTCGGTCTCTGTTTTTCCTACACTAATCTAAAGTAACTGAGATGAGTAGCGGCCTTTTTCTACTGTCATTCATTACTTAGACATAATATAAAGTTGGAACAGCATGTTTAACAAACAAGTAAATATTTAACACTTTCACTTACTGTTTCACTTACATTTTGACTTTCACTTTAACAGTATAAGGGAACAGTACCATAAAACCTTACAAATTCGTCAGTGCTCTTTTTTTTTTTTTTAAACATGACACTGAAGTCATTCATTGGAGCCATTATATTCCCAGGTGAACGATAATTCCTACAGTAGGACAATTCAACATAAACACACGCAATAAAACAGGTCAATTAAATCTGCGAGTTAATTCTACGCGAGAGTGAGAAGGCTGCTGTGTTACCCACTGTTCCCGAAGGAGTTAAGGCCCCAGGGCAGTAGGGCTCTGCCTGGGCTAAAAGTTACACATGTGCTTGATTCCTGAGCTGGGATCCAGATCCTCCCAGGTCTGTAACTCACTACAACGCCCGCAGCTGGGAGGTGCTGTTGGCAATAAATGTTTTCGTACTCACGTGATTTTCAGGCTTCGGTGAGGCATGCTGGGAAGCACGTCTCTAATGGGAACAGGGGAAAAAAAAAAAAAAAAAAAAAAAACTGTTTCCAAAGGATCCCTGAAACTTTGTAATCTGCCCCCAGGCTTTCAGTGGGGAAAAGTAACCTGTTTATCAAAGTCGGTATAAAGACACTCAGTTTGGCTTCTGTAAAAGCTGTGAGTTGGATACTACTTTTGGCAAACAGAAGTCAATAAGAACTAAAATATGTTAATGATTTCCCTCCGGGCCATACAACCAGCCCCTCAGGCATCAGAACCAAGTGTCAGGCAATGCAGAGGTGAGCTCATACTCATTCATCTCCTCATCAGTTCATCTACTGTTTGCCCACATTTGATACAGAGCTCAGCAACACCATGACTACAAGCACAGAAGAGACTTCACAGAGAACACTTCCTGCTCTACCCTGAGCGAAAAGGCCTCAGCCTGCCCGGTATCTGGTCTTTAATTCAACTCCCACTTGCAGTCTGTATGAAGCCATATCAACAGAGTCTGAGAACTCCAAACTGGTGACTATGAGAAATATTTTCATTGCTGCAGCTAATCTGCAAAGACAAATATTTTCATGTTTGCACAGTGAAAAACAAAACATCTTTATCTCCCAACATAAAACATTTGCTCTTGGTTGGATACCAGTACTGTTCAACTCCAAAACTGTTTGAAATCCTGGCTTATGGCTTATCTAATTCAGTGATACCCATTATAGGAATGGGAGCTAGTTCTCTGTGAGCACTTCAGTCAGCTAGGGATGTTCTCCTCCTAAACTCTCTGTTAATCATGGGAGAAATTACCCCCATTTCACTGACATGAGTCTGATGTGCAGGAGTACTAAGAGCCTTGCCAGAGGTTACACACCAACACTCGTGGCAGAAATTGGTCACCACCTTCCCACCTTAAAGAAGAGAAGCATGACAATGTTTTTCTTTGCCCTCTGGTTTAAGTAAGAGCCTAATTATTTGTCCACTGCTCCATTTTGTTCTTTGGAAAACACTTTTCCACCCTATTGTAGATTTTCTGCATACATGTGCATTCACAATTAGCCAGTTGGTGCCACCGGTCCAGGTTCTGCCTGCACCACCCACCTGTAGATATGCAGAAGCCAAACAACTCGAGGCATCACTGTGGGCCCTCCAGCTCACAGGCAGTAGGAGCGGCTCCAAATCCCGCAGCAGCTCAGTTTCCCCTTGGGTGCTTCAGGGTCTGAAGGGGGAAGGCTGCAAAGCCAGCACAGAGCTGCTGCCTGGCCCCAGCTCCCTGGGTTGGACTGTTTCACACTCATGTCTGTAGGAAGCGTACCATTACAGCCCTGGGCATTATATCTAACCTGGAGCTTTTCAGGCTGGATGTTAATAGAAGCCATTCTCAACATTTAGTCAGTGCTATTGCCAAGGTACTGGGTGGAGATTAGAGCCTATTCAGAACTTGTTTTTCTATTCTTTATCTCTTTTTTTTTTTTTTTTTTAATTCAAGGTTGTGCTGTACATAACAAAACAAAAGCATTTTTTTCCAAGTCCACCTGTGCAGTATTAGTGTTTCCTCATGGGACAGTGCCCCTCTCTCAGTCATCTCTGTACAGTTTTCAGTACTTGCCACCCGCCCATCCAAGTTGTTAATTCTCTCTGACATATCCTTGTATCTTTCTTCCAGAGAAGAAAGAGGCCATTGAAGAATATCGTGTGGAGAGTCAAGCAGCTTCCGAATTGATCCCTCAAGGCTCAGGCCAGTGAGAGGGCAGCCCAGCTCAGAGGCAGAGCCCGGCAGAGTTTGTTGAGGAACCTTTGAGCCAGCAGCACGCCACTTGAAAAGCCCTTTTCCTTCAGACATGTTCGTGCCTCAAATCATTACCAAATATAGAAAGTATTCTTTAAAAGATACTACTTTCCCCACATGCGGTATCTAAAACTGTTGGAAAAAGCAAAGCTGAAAAATACAATGACACCCGTTGCCATATATGACACACAATTAAATCAAAATTCCCCCACAGCCTGAATGGTGGCCATACAAACCTTCCCTTTGCTCCTCTGAGTAGGTTTATGAGATACAACCAGCTCCTCACATGTGCACACGGCCACCGGCGTGGCTCCTTGCACACCCATTTGCCTCTAGGAAGGGGCATTCAACACAGTCATTGTTAATAACAAGAAGATACTATCCGTGACCAAAAGAGAAATGTAAAATTCCCTTATCCAGATGTACCATGAGTCTTCCAGTTGCTGCTCCCGCTGTTGTCGTATCTGGCTGTTACAGAAATAACCTGTCACAGTATTCTGCTGTGGTGTAGAAAACAGCATTATTGGCTCTTCCGTCCGATTGCCTCCCACCAGGGCTCCAGGCACAGCCATGGAGGGTCTCTTGGTCCCTCACCCTTCTGCCTTGTCCCGCTCTGGCTCCCTGCAGGACCTGCTGCAAGGCTGTGCCACAAGCATCACACACACTCCCTCGTCCAGGAGGCAAAGCAAGAAAACAATTTTCAAGGTTTATGTGACATTTTCCATCAGGAAAGGCTCCCAGGAAAGGGTTAGTTAAGGATAAATAGGAGAAACCTGAAGTCCTCCCTTCCGCTACTTTTTACACCACCACCGCCCTCCTCAGCCTGACCTTCCCTTCCCATTCCAGAAAGTAGGCTGCCGTTACGTGACAGGTCTGGATCTAAAAGCCATCTTAGTTTACTTCGCACAGATATAGTTTCTGCCTCATTGCTTACAATGTACGTCTGTTTTAGCCCTCAAAAGCAGGAGGGATAACCCTCCCTACTTTCCATCCCTCATTTCTTTTCCACTTTCACCCAGTCTCTGCCCTCCTTTCTTCACAGCTGAACTCATCTGTGTTTTTCTCTCACATCTCATGAGTTACTCACACCTTCCATCACCTGTGCATTTGGCACACACGTGTTTTCCATAGGCATTTGCTTAAATGCTGAAGTCTGATGTATGATCTATTAAAGCAGCCCAAACCCACTGTATCTCAGGTGTCCAAAGCCTGGCACAAGGGGTGCCACCCCTGCTTAACTTTTTCCCTCTTCAGGTGCTTTCTCGATGCCCTTTCCTACACTCCAGGTAGGGATATATCTTCCTCTTCCTCTTCCTCCACCTCTTCTCCCAGTCTTGCACAGTCTTAGAGAAGCTAAGTGCTTCGGGCTGATCCAGGCCTTGCTGTGGGTGCCCAAACCTTTCAGAGCTGGCAATCCCAGCTGGGCTTCTCTGCTCCTTCCCACAAGAGTGACTGTGAACCATGCACCAGGAAACAACAGTCCTGGAGGAAACACGCTGTTGGTGTTGCAATACATTGCATGAGAAGCAAAATCACAAGTGCCACAGCACTAAGGCATCCTGTATTTTGATGTGCATTTGCTTGGACATCCAGATATTGCAGCTCATCTGAACAATCCTCTGACTTGCAGAGAACATTTCCCTTGCTGTTTCTTTTCTCACGTGTGAAGACAAACCACGAATGAGGCCCTAATCAGACTGCAACTGAAGTCTATACAAGCAAAAGAACAGTTCCCCTGCTGTGCAATGTCTAATGGCCGTGGAAGCTGAGCCCTAAGAAAATGGCAGCTGTTCCCTGGGAGTGGCAACTGTTCTCTGGGAGTAGAAATAGATGAAGTCAGTCATAGTATCAAGATGCTTTTTGTGTATAGCAAAAAGCCTGTACTCTATGTTGCGTGTGGTTGTTGCAGCACAGCACGTACATTTTGCAGCAGTAAGTGCTTATGCTGCTTGGTTGAATGAAGGAAAAAATGGAGGGGAGGAGGGAAAGCAAACTGTCACCGCTCCTCTGGTCAGAGCCCTGGCACTGCCCATTTCATTGCTCTGCCCAAGCACCTGAACATTACAAGGCTTGCACTGCTGAGACACAAATGCAAATCCATCCCTTCAACACCGGCCAGCTGATCACTCCCATCTTGTAAGTTTTGTGTATTCATTGTAGTATTCTTTCACTATAAGGCTGATAAACGCAATCTCAAAATTGAGGAAGTGGGAAGAGCAAGCATTCTTCCACACTGACGCTGTTCCTAGTCAGGGCAAGTCTTGCTCCCCAGCAGGAACTGAAGGATAACCTTGGTTCACATTTTTGGTACCCCAGCTTTACAGATGGAACACACACCTCTCATGGAATTTTGCTCAGGGCTATTTTGCCGCTTATGCTCCAAGTAAGACCCCAGGAGGTGCAGTGCGCTTTCATTACAGTTGGAGAACAGCTGTGGGTCAAGAAAATCAGAGGCAGAAGGGGCATGAAAACTATTTTCTGACTCATCACAAAAATCAACAGAGAAAGAAATTCTTTAAAGTCCTCTCAAGATATTTCAGTATTAAACATTAAGTTTTACAGACTTGATACTTACAAGTCGCACTCAAACAAACAAGAACTTTGCAAGGACCTATTAGAACAGTATGCAGTTTGTAGCAACGCTGTTAAAACTGCTAAAAATATTTACAAACTTCCCTTTTAACTCCAGGGTGTGCCACAACACAAAAACGAATTCCCTTAACAAGAAAACTTACAGAGGAAATAGTTGTACTGTGAATTTCCCAAGCTGTAGACAGTGGACAAGCATTGGGATCCTGCTTGTTCACGTACACCATTTGAGCAGCAAACACCAGATTTAAACCAAATGGGTTCAGCATGGGAGAGATGCTCCACAGCTCCCACTGGCCATCCAGCAGCAGATGTCTCTCAGCTTGCTCTGAGCCTGAACTGATGCTGGTCTTACCACCTACAAGGGTGTAAAGAAAACCAGTCCCTCTCCAAACTCAGCAAGGATTTAATGCCAAATGCAGAGCTAACGGTTGAGCAGAAGGTAAAATTAATCTGTTTCACTGTTACAATCGGACCACATTTGGGATGCTGGGGGAAGCCTGCCTAGGACTTTCCCTTTTAACACAAGTCCAGGATCCAGGCATCTCCTAAGGGAACTAGGTCTTCTGGTGCTGCCTTCTGACCTGCTGTACTGGGTTAGCCATGAGGGACTGCAGAAGAAAGCATCCAGTTCCAATCAGGCACAGAAGAGCAGGCATTTGCTGGGGTACCAGGGTCACATTCAGCTAGCTGTGCAGGGAAGAGCAGCACAACAGCTCATATTTTGTCTCATATGTCTCATGATTTCTTTGTATCCCACCCCAAAATTCTTGCTTCACTTCCCTCAACGTCATCTTTCCGTTCTCTTCATCCTTAGCTATGCTTAATATTTATAGTTTTACTTCTCCTTTTTTAGCTTTGTTTGTTCTGTCTTCTTGTTCTCAACAACACCAGATTTCCACCAGAAACTACATGTTTTTTCCCTCCTTGAACATGCACATTTGGAACAAGCAGCACACACACCTGAGCTCTGCACTCGTCTTCACACAACAAGGGAGAAGAAGGGCAATTGAGCAGAAACGAGCAGGGCTAGTCCTCCCAGGCACCCAGAGCCACCAACCCACTTCACACCAGAAGCAGTGACTTCAGCAACCCAAATATCGCACAGCTTCGCATGCAGGAAAGAGCTCGCTCCACCAAATAACACCTCCAGCGGATCTCCCCTGGATCTGCTGAAATGCCAAGCAACTGCAGTGCTTCCAACAGAGCTGCACAGCGAGCACGTGGCTCCCTGGGATAAGTCACCTTCTTTCCCAGCACTTCTGCTTCTGAGGTCCGATGAACCCTGGTGGCCTCAGCGCTGCACCCAACAGCAATTCCAGCTGGCACTCTGCAACTACGCTGTATTGGTGAGACCTGTGGGGAAAGCTCCTGTGAAAGGTCCCTGTGCCACGCAGTGCTGATGTGTGGGAAGCAGGTTGCAGCCTTTGACTGGAGGCCTCCAAGTGCTCCTCAAAGACCCCAGGGAGATAGGCCTTGTGAGCTCCTGCATGCACCTGCCTTGGTATGATTATGGGCAGACCAGTTCCTCCCTTCCACCCCTTCATTCAAAATCATCTTAGAAATTCCTTTTAATAACTATGAGCAATTTTTAAGTGTCTGGTGTCTTTCAAATACTGAGTGATATCATGTACAGAGAGTCACAGCAAGGTTTTTGTCTTTTCAAAAAGCTTCATCTCCTGGAGCACATTATATCAAAATCCCACCCTACGAGTCCCTTCTGTGCAACACAGCTCTCCTTGTTAAAATTCTGCACAAGCATATTTCCTCCCCTCTCCCTTAGGTACCATTCTCTCTATGTACACTACAATAACAACTGTGCCTTTACCTAGATTGAACACAATAACCGGGTCTTTGTAAAGGATAATTAACAGCCAGCAGTGAATCTTAGCATTTATTCAATGGAGTATGAATGAGTTATGAAAATTCTTTTCTACTGGGGAGGTAATGGGATATCGTTACGTTTGCATATGCTTTGCCTCTCGCATGATAGCATATTTATGGGTTTCAAGTCTGAAATGTGTACACAGATATTTTACATTTGCATTCAGGCAGTTGTGGTTCAACATTTGCCTCTCCCTCTGTCATTAATGAAATCCCCACTCCATCCGCGTCTAATCCAAATTCCTTGAGTCCGCTCTGAGCTGGATGAGTGGACCTGAGCCTGTCCAGCTGTTCCAAGAGATGCGAAGGTTCATTTCTGGCACTGAATTTCCCCAGTCTGACGTAAACTATCTAGATTAGTGCCCTCACATCGGATACTTCACAGAGTGCTCAGAGGTAAATACAATGGTATGACACAGGGTGGAAATACACGGAGCCCTATATGTGTGTGCAAGCTTTTCATTTCACAATAGAAAACTGTCATGCTGTTCTCTCCTATTTAATAGCTAAGCAACTCCCAGTTTTAGCACATATGTAACGCATATACATACACATATATATATCTAAAGAATGTATTCATACACTTGTAGCCAATGTATATATATAATACAGAAACACCTCTCTAATCTAAGACTGAAAACAAACTGTAGGAAAATGTAAGTGAGAACAGAGTCTTTTAAAGTAGAAATACTAACAACCACTCATAAAAAAGCAAAAGGAAGACAAAATGTCCAGAGGCATTAAAAAAATAATTAAAAACTCCAATGTTTTACTGGGACTGTTCCCAGCGTTCACAGTTTCCGTTCACATCCAAGCTATCAGGACAGTTCGTCTCTCTACTAAGAGGGTGCAAGTGCGCTCCTGCATCAGCAGAGCGTATCGAGGCACGATTGCTTAGGCGCGAGGGCTGGGTCACAATGCAGTGGGCTTTTGTCACTGCTATTACTCAGCTTTGCATTGCTGAGATGCACACAAAAACTTGGTAATGCTGCCAGAAACTGAGCCTTGCAACCTGCCCCCAGGCACGCGCGATGGCTGGCAGTGCCATAGTGCCATTGCTATGGCACATGGAATGCCAGGGAGCGTACCGGGCAGCCCAGGCCGGCAGAGGAGTCTTGTCTCCAAGCGGACCATGACTGGGAGCCTTCCATTTTTGACCAGGGTTTGCTGAAGCTGGAAACATGGCTGTGTGCGGGCACTGGGGATTAGCACTCCTGACAGTGAGCTTCATGCCATTTCTGTAATTGTTACTGAAGAGGGCTTTTTTCTTCTCCACTGCAACCTAAAAACCCCCTTTCAGTCCAGCGAGTCATTCAAACTGAAGGGCTGCTTCCAAAGTGGCAATCTGACGGGACGATGGGGAATAAAAACATCGCAGCCCTCGGCTGCAGCACAGCAGCCATCATAGGTGACCCACAAAGGGAGCCCACGAGCCTCTGACCTCTGTGGCCCTTTTACCATATTTTAAATCTGTCTTGATTTTTTTCTTTGAAAACTAGCAGGGATAGTGGGGAAGGTTCTGCACGATGGTTTGTTTGTTGTTTTCCTCTCAAAATGTAGGCCCCATCCCTCCTAGAAGGGGTTCTGGCCAACTGGACAACTAATGAAACAATAACATTACTTGAGTCGAGGGAGTCAGTCTAGAGAGGAAAATGCATTTTTTAAATGTTTTGGGTTTTCGTTTGTTTGTTTGTTTTTAATCTGGCTGCTTAGCATTCCTCCCTCCTAGTTAGCATCTATGGGAGTTCAGTCATAAACTTACATGTTGGAGAAACAAGGTTTCTGTGAAATGGTCAAGAGCTGTGCTCCTCCTTGCACGAAACACCCTTCTGCCAGCCCACGAGGCGTCACTTCAGGTACTCAGCTATCAATGTTTAGAGGTTAAACAAAGCAGAAAAAAGGGAATGTCTTTTAACTAACTTTCCACTGTCTTTTTGACCACTCTGTGAAAGAAAACAAAACAAAACAAAGTTCATGTACAAATCACCAGTGGGCAGCAAATATGATCATTTGGAGAGCTTTAGTTTTGTTCATTTGCAGGGATTTCTTCTAACCACCACAAAACAAACACATGCTCTGCGGTCCTTAGCTCGCACAGCCTGCACCACAGTAGTATCAGTGAACGTGCAGCGTTCCTGCGTGCTGCCCAGAAGGGCACTGAACATGCACTGTGCATGGAGTTATTCGTTATTCATTGCACAGACGAGTGAAGAATGAGTCTGCTTCTGCACAGGTGCAGAAAACCGCTCTTTGTAAGGGAGGGCTTCCTGAAGTTAAAAGAGGTTCAGTAGCTGATGATGGAGATGCAGATAATGAATTTGTAACAATGGGGAAGGGAAACACAGCTTCCGACCCAGATAACACCGGACGTGGTTTGCTGCCGTCCCACCCTGGCTCGCAGGACGAGGGCTGCACACCAAGCCCCAGCAGTCACACTCCAAGCGCCAACACACGAGCACCTGTCCCAGCTCCCAGCAGCCTCAGAGCGAGAAGCACAAGCACGGATTGCTACACCAAACACGTCAGGCTAAGTCAATAGTTTAATAACCACTATTAAGGCTTTTCCAAATCCATTTAACAACTGTAAATTAGTCCAAAATAAAATAGGCTCAGCCAATCAGCTGTGCAGTCACCCACCCACAGTGCTATATGCTCATTTCTCAATTAAGCCAATCTCCACACCCCAATTGGGTTGGCTAGTTTTGCATGTTTGTGTGGCACAAGATGCAATGTACAAATCCCCGTCCCCAGGGGCCGTCCCCAGTGCAAAGCACAAGCTACTCTCACCGCGTGTGATGCTGCTGCTGGACAAACCCCTGCGTGTTGATTGTCCCCTGCTGTCCCCTCCTGCTGCGGGCCCTGAGCTGGACTGGCTCCACTGGAGTATGGGACCACCCTAAAAACTCACGTGTATGTGCAAGGAGAGGGGTCACTCACCCGCTGCCACCGTCCCGTCCTCTGCCGTGACCAGGAGCTGCCATTCGGCTGGGCCAGGGATGCTGCAAGGGGACTAGGCCCAAAGCCATCAACCAGGGCATGCCTTCAGAAAGCCAGGCAGCTCCCCGAGTCAGGGCAGCCACCCGCACCTCTTGGGCTGTGTCCAAGCCCCTGTTGGGCACCAGGGCTCGCCGGGCCCCAGGACGTGCGGTGGCAGCGAGGTGACGGGGCAAGGCAGCTGCTGCCAAGGAGCCAGTGGCAGCGCTCACTTGTTTAGAGCCAAGGAGCTGACAGGAGCCAATCAGCCTGTCGGGGGGAGCGGGGGGAGCCCGTCAGGCGCAGCAGGAATAATTGGAGGGAGCTCCTAATTAATTTGATAATAACCCTATCCTGTACTAACACACTCCACATGCAAAAATGGGTAAAAAGTGCCAATTAGTGGTGGAATGGGAAGGAAGCATGTGGTGGGGATTCGGAGAACAACACAGCCAGCTCCTCAAGGCGCACAGGTGCGCAGGGCCTGGCACCGTGGCAGCCGCTGTTCCACAGCACTGCATCGAGCGGCCTGGGCAGGGGGCAGCAGCTGCCCCCCTGCCCCTCAGCGCCGAGACACCACGGTGACCCAGCGCCTGATAGCAGGGGTACTAGGGCGTCTATGCAGGTATAAGGGCATCCAGACGGGTTTCCATCAAAGGGAAGGTTTTTCCCTCTAGTTGTGCAGTTCATGCAGTGTGAGGTCAGGAGTCCCAGGCAGCACAGTGAAGGAGGCTCTCCCACCCCTGCAGTCACCTGCTTGAATTTTCATAGCCCATCTTCTACAATCTACCTCTCCCATGACACAAGCTAGCATCGTTCAGTACTTAGATCCACAGGTGGCCTTGCAATACACTTCAAGGGCGCTCTAAACTGCTTCCCTGGAGGGTTTTGCAAGGCCCATGTGCCTGCAAGGCCCAAGGGGGAGCGCAGCTGGCAGAGCAGGGTGCCAGCACCCACAGGAACAGGGCCAGAGCTGCATGGCCGCCCTGGGCATCGCCAGGTGCCACAACCCTCCCGCGGTGGTACCGCCAGCTTGCAGGCCACTTGCCCAACCCAGGAGGAGGCTGGGGGTGCTCGGAGCGGGGCAGCCCTCCTAAGGCCCCCGCCAGTGTCCCCGTCAGGCTCATGTCAGTGCTCTGGTGGCTTCAGCTGAAAGAGTCAACGCCAAACATTGGATTTAGGATCTGATTTCTAAATAGCGATGTTGGCCTGCCACCAGCATCTCAGATAGCTTTGTGGTCATTTTTTTTCTATTAGTCAGTGACAAGCTGTTTTGTATTTTCACTCCTGAATTTTCCCAAAACTCTCAGCATTCTGTATTATAGCCTAATCACAGAGCAAAATCTGGTGGAAAACACAAAACTTGGACCTAATTATACTTTGTTAAATGCTTTAACAGGTATCTCCTACTCACCACTGCAAAGCTCCTGTAAAGCACGCAGCTATAATAAGCAGCAGCTTGCTTTCTGGGGAAATATGTACAATTTTTTAGTAATGTTTGTGAACACAAACACAAGTCCAAGCTCCATGGATGCTATTGTGATCGCTGGAACAGACAGGTGGTGTTCAGTTTCCTACTTTTTGCCTTGCAGAGCAGAAAGCAAGTACAAGAAGCTGCGCAGTGGTTTGTAAAGCTGGCAGCATGGCGAGCTTCCGAGCACACAGAGCCTACCAAGGGCAAGAGCACAGAACGGGGATGGCAGTGCCGTGGGCTGGCCTTACAGCTGCTCTGCATCCAGGGAGAGGGGGCTGATATCCACTCGAGGAAGCCCAAGATGGGGCCAAGCAAGGTGTCCCTCATCACATGGCAATGTGCTTAATAGTGGGGCCAAACTTCAGGGTTAAAATGAAGCCAAAAAAAAAA
>VXAV01006964.1:72533-90724 GCA_013399715.1 Alectura lathami | reverse complement strand
AAAAAAAAAAAAAAAAAAAAAAAAAAAAAAAGGAAAAACAATCAGCCCTCCCCCCACGCTCATAAACCACTTTGAAACACACCAATTTATAACAAAACACAAACCTGGCACCTTGCCATGGGACTGCACAGCTTTTAACTGACCCCATATGTAAAGTCAACCTGAGCAAGCTGTGAAATGCTTTAATCCAGCCCTCCAACCCCCTAGAGGCATGTTTCTCCTGTAAACTGTGGAGCCAAACTTCTGCAAAAGCAGGCTTTAGATCTGGAAACATTAACTACCCTCCCATGTAGTCAGAGAACAAAAGTCTTCACCACGGTGTAACAGTCAACCAAACGCACCAGTTGCCGGTAAGGCAGACTTTGCATCTTGCTGCCATGCAATTGCGACTTTCAAAGTGGTGTGAGTCCTAAACCCTGGCCCCCAGCAGCCATGGGAGCAAGCAGGCTGCACTAGGGACCACCCACCCCCTGAAGAGGATCTTGCTGCAGGGGCTGCAGTGTTCACACAGGATCTGCGCTGATAGGGTAGCTCACAAGATCTTGCTTCAAACGCATGAAAATGACGTTTATAGTCAATAAGGATCAGCAGTGCAGATCAAATTAATAACCCAAAGCAAGAAGGACAGAAAGCTCTCCTAGCAAAAGCTGATAAAAATCCCACGTGCCCGTGTCTTGTTTCGGACACACTCAGCTTTACTACAGAGGTGCCTGACTCCACTTTTCCCCATTTCAGGTCAAAGCTCCCTACCAGCTACCTTCTCTGTCCCACCACGTGCACCATTGCCAGGACCCCTGGAAAGCCTCTGCACTGCCACCGTCCTCCAGCCAAGCACACAGCACAGAGGGCTCTGCCCTGCACCCTAGTAACTTACTTATTTGCACTGCAATAGAGCAGATCCACCCGCAGTGGATCGTTTGAGGCAGTGTCTTCCCTTAGAGCAGGGAGCAGAACTGACCCATAGGACATGCTCACTTTAAAAACAACCACAACTTTGATGTACCTGATGAAGGAAATGACGTGGTTTCTCTAGCTACGTCGCCATGAATTCTTAAGTGAAAGATTGCTTCCAGCAGAACTCCCTGATCAAAACTGAAGAGATTTAGCAAAAAGTAAGATTTCAAGGCCCAATTGATTTTCTGATTAAGAAGATGGTTAAGAAACTGGGAACAAGCAACTGAGATTGTAGACTTTGTCCCTGAATACGTTTCTGTTCATTAATGAAGTTTCAAAAAAACAGGACAGAATAAAAGGCTGATCTTTGATGTATGTGATATGCCATAAACTAGAACCAGTCCTCCAGATTTTTGCTTGTCAGCTTTGCATTTACTAAACAGAAGTTGCATTTAAGGATAATTTAACATGATTACAGGTCTCTCTCTCAGACTGAAGCTCTCCCTTAAATTAATCTATATACATCGCCTCTTTTTTTCCTCTAGTACGCCAAAAAAAACGCCTGAAAGTTTTGAAAATCAGTGCTTCCTGCTCTTCTCTCTTCCTTGGAATCCCAAAGACATCTAAAGTCTTGTCCTTCCTTTTTTTTTTTTTTTTTTTTTTTTTCCTGGAGAAAGTTTTAGGTGATCTGGGCTTCTCTGTGAAAGGAGAGGGTCTTCCTTGCTCCTGCAGGAGAATGGCAGTTCCTCACAAAAAGAGCTTTTCTTATAAAAGTATTAGTAATTATCACAAAAATGAAAACAGCCTAAATAAAAAACATTTCCTGGCGCTGCATTCGGATATCACCCACTTGAAAGCAGCGAGCCTGCACCAGCCAGTCCTCCCATCAGCCAGAGCCATGCAGAACAGATGTGCTACTTCACTGTTTAAAAACATACAACTCACAACCAAAATCTGGCCTTCTTTCAGTCTTCTTTACACACCAACAACCAAGCAGCACAGTATTTTCAAGTAATAATGAATAACACTTATTTCTATGGATCTGTGTTCCTAACAAAATACAGTCCCCCTAATTTAAACCTTTGACTGAAAACAGGGAAAAGAAGCCAAACTTTCCCCTGGATGAGTAGACTTGAGAGATGTACCCATGGCCAAATCAGACACATACAAGTCCTAGAACACAGGGTTATGCAAAAGAGTAAGGGGAAAAAAATCACCCAGGAGTAAAGTAGACTACACTGAGAATCCAATATACTGCAGGTAGTGAAAACTGTCTAACCCCCTCAAGTTTGCAATGCTCATCTAAAGTACTGTATACTCCGTAAGTAAAACCTCCTGCCCCAGAAATCCAAGGGAGGGTGAAAGAACTCACTTGAAGGTTTTTCTCTTTGAAAAAGACCTGAGGAAAGGAAAAAAGGTCCATTCCAGGGCTCGCAGAATAAGTGTATTTAGATACTCCTCCTTAAGAAAGGACCCAGATGCAAGCAGGGTTTGTGCCATAGTTTAAATCCAGGTTCCCAGAAAAAACTTGCTTACAGAAAGATCAGAAGATCTGAGGATCATTACTGCAGAAGATTCTGAGAAATTATCTCCTAATACACAGTTGAAGACAGAACTAGTCTTGGTCTCTCTTTGGCTTGAACCTCTACTGAAATTTAATGCTGACAAATCAAAAAGGGATATATCCAGAATCCGTAACCCTGATAAAAATGGGAAATCTGTATCATCTTAATCAAAGGATATGCCACCCTGAGCTGGGTCTGTGTCTTGTCCCTTGGCCTCGTATGACTCCTGCGTGCTAGAGGTTAAGGGTTTGTTAAAGAATATGGGTTTTGATTAAGTGTCACATACGGTGTAAAACATCCTCTTTATCATTGGAAGTGAAGGTTGGGGGCCAGACAGTGCCTTTTAGAGAGCTTCTAATATAAATTAGGTGTCTTAGGTAATGGGTGGTTTTCAGACAGGATTGATCTTTCTGTGGTCCAGCGAAAGTAGGTGTGTTTGGTGAGATGTCACAAAAGCAAGCTTCCTGGCACCTATACTAATGGGCTGGTTACCCCTTTTGGAGTAGGACTTGAAAAATATAACACAGGAACCCCCCCCTCCCCCTTCTTAACTTTTTCATTTTCTTGATGTAATGGGCAAAGGTCTATATATCCTTTACTCCTTTGGTATTTCAGTCCCTGTATTTGCAGTATCACTCAGTGAATCGTAAGCCACTCTTACTTTTAGTCACTTACAGCTCCCTAAACTTGCATGAACTTAAAGATGAAGCTGTTATGAGTAGACTGGGTTACTTACTATTTTTTTTTATCAACGTACAGCCTTTAAAGAAAAATGTATCAAGTACACCATCACCACCACAACCAAATGATTTCTCTTCCCCATTAAGTCCTCTGTGGAAACTTTGATTGCACAGAGACCTAGAAGAACTGTAGAGATGTTAAATCCAAAGATCCCCTGCCTCAAAAATAAGAGCAAACATGCATTTCTATAGACTTCAAAATGCGTCTGTATTTTCCTTTTTATGAAGCAGAAATTCTCTCAGCTTTGTGCAAAGAGTGTCATGATCAAAAGCACAAACTGAGCACATGAGAGCAAGAAGCTCTAATGCAGAGCCTAACCGTGGATCTCAGGTAAAGAGGGTATATACAAAATAAACCTTCTCTTTATAGTTCATTGACATGTTGTAGCTAAAACTTTCCTGAAAAGTTTCCATGGATTTATGAAGAAGTGAAAGCATAAACGAACAGTTGGTATTGCAGCCTCATAACCCCAGCCAATGAACAAAATTTTTAGGCCTTTAAATATGCAGGAATACTTAAATATTAAAATATTTTCAACATGTTTCCCACATACCCGCTCATCACTGGTAAATACTAATTAAAAAAAATATTTAGATAATCAAGATACATAAATTTATTCTAATTCTCACTCAGAAAAGCATCCTTGGTCCCAATGTAACTAACCAGGATAACCAAGACTCAGAACACAAACATCCTTAATTTCACAGAACCACAGAATCGTAAGGGTTGGAAGAGACCTCTGAAGATCATCTAGTCCAGTCCCCTTGCTTATAGAAACAGACTCCTCTTCAGGTGAAGACTTACGCACATACGCAACTCTAAGCACAGAAGAGCTTCACTGGATACAGTGGGATTACTGAAGCTGCATTTACCTGCAAACCATAACCAAACCAAGCCCGAGACACGAGACATTCATTGCCTTCCTGGTTTCCACGGCACTGCGGGCAGTAAAGGGGGTTGTTAGAAGTCTTTTAAAAAGACTCATAGGAGTGACAATGCATCTGCTATTACGATTTTGGCTTGATAGCAGGTTTGCTCCCCACTCCCAGCAGTGACAGATACATACTCTGCCCGCAGCTCCGCTTCCAGACGCAGGGCTGGGACAGAGCTGCCCACAGGAGGCCGCTGACCGAGGCTCTCCTCCACCCTTGGCAAGATGTGCTTCCTCACAGCCTGGCAGCTGCTGAACAAAAGCACACCCAGCAAGGACACGTGGCGTATTCCCACCGCACCCTGCATGACAGCAGGGCTGAGGCGAGGGGCCTGCAGGACAAGGGGCAGCCTGGCAGTGGTGTGGGCCTTGCTGGGGCCTCACCTTCAGGGCTGGGCGATGGCAGCATCGTGCTCTGGCCCACCCTAACCACAGGTGGGTCAGGGAAGCACAAGGTGGCATTCAGCGACAGGCAGTTCATTTCCCCTGTGCCACAATGAAATTGCTGCAAAGACAGAAAATGGAGACATTTCGCTAATGCAAAGAAGGATTGTAGAAAAACCGGCGACTCTCTGCCGTATTCCACTTGCAGAGACTTTGTGCCTCCTGTGCATTCTTCAGTTTATAAGAAAGGAGAAGCACTAGAAGTCTAACATTGGGCAGAAGTTGCCTGCAGTGCGAAGAGGGGACGCCTGTCCTGCCTGAGGACAACACGTGGGGGGAAGGAAGGCTGCCAGCCCACTGCCATGGGAGCCCATCGGGCCCTGCTGGCGGTCACAGAACCACGGAGTACCCCGAGCAGTAAGGGACCCATGGGGATCTTCGAGTCTAGCTCCTGGCTCCACACAGGACCACTCAAAACCAAACCCTATATCTAAGAGCGGTGTCCAAATGCACTCCAAACCGCGGCCAGCCCGGCACCATGACCACCTCCCTGGGGGGCCCACCCCAGTTAAAGGCAGAATGGCACCGCATACTTGAAAGGCAGCAATGCATGTGAGCAAACGGTGGTGGCAGAGCACACGGGAGAGGTGAACAAAGGGCTTTGGCAGCACAGATCTACTATCAGAGCAGTCGGCTTGAAGGAATGACATCAAAATCATGACAAAATCGGTTCCCTCACTCCTTGCCCTACAGCACCAGAACAGCAGTTGGGGACACCTGTCCTTTCCACCCCTGCCTCCGAGGGACCTCCCCTGCAGGGCCTTCCCAGCACAAAGCCCCCCGGGCGAGGGGCAAGCGGCACCTCCTGCACCACAGCCAGCGCACCGAGCGTCGGCGCGCCCATGAGCACCGCGCAAATCCCGTTCCTAATCCAAACTGCTTCTAATAAGAACAAAAGCCCTGCACAAATGAGTATTTCCATCTTATTTCAAATTCTAGGTTTCAACTGCAGTATTAATGCTATTTTACAGTGTAATTTACTTGTAATAATATGTCATTATTGCCATTTTACAGTTTTCTCTTAAAGTAGTAAAGAAAATGTTTTAAAAGGCACAAATAGCTGCAGCACAAATCTCCATTCAGCTTAAGAATCTGTGCTCTCCCATCAGAATGGCACATAATTGAAAACAATGATATCCCCAATGCGCTAAACGCTCCAGTCATTACAGCATTTTTATTTTGGAATAAAAGAGCACACTCACAGCTTTTTTCCCCTAAATAGTAAATATAAATTAAACATTTCTCTTCTATTCCCAGAATGGCATCTGCCAAGGCTGACCCTGAGCTGGCAGAGATGGGGAGCCCGAGGCAGTGCTCAGGGAATGCAGGCCGGGGCTGGCGCAGCCCTGCACCTGAGGACGAGATCCTGGGCACTGCTGGGACCAGAAGGGGCTGGCAGGGTCTGCGGGAACCTTGGGCAGGGCTTTGGAGGCTGGGCAGTGCATGAAGGGACAGAGACAACATAAGGAAAAAGGTGTTCCTTAACGGAGAAGGCATACTTTGTGCAGTAATTTTACACCAGTCGTGTTCCCACCTCTGCTGTATGTCTTTAGAGCATCCTGCAAAAGCTGTCCCCTAAATGGTCCCAGACTTTCCATCCTTCCTTAGAATTATTCCCACACCACAAGACTCCACAGACGTGTGTGACGGTGGAGGATGTTCAAGGCCCAAGTGGTCAGGAGGGCTGTAGGTTACATCAAGTCATCTCAAAGTCTGGGATTTTGTACCAACAGCAACTACTGTTGAACAGCATTTCCAAAAAATGATTTCTCAGTGTGATCTCTATCTGAACTCAGCAGAAAAATATTTAGTGGTTGGCAAAACATTAGTAAACAAAAGCAGATCAAGATGATATTGCTGTAATAACAGATTACGTTACTATTCCTTGTCCTTAGGAACACCCTGATTAAAGCCAGATCCTCATAGGTCCTTATGAATAAGTCAGGATGGGATCCAGCGTCCCCACTGAGTGTGGGGCCCAGCACAGGCAGCGAGGAGCCTGGGGGCTGCTGCTGTTGTTACGGGTTGGGGCCAGGTTTTCTGCCAGCATAAACTGGTACTGCTCTACTGAAGCTGAGGGTGTGCTGCAAATCTGTAGCAGTGAAAACAGACCCTTGGTCTGAGTCTGATCCCGTTTTTGTGCACGCCTGCATTATCTCGGTGAAGAACTGTACCTCACTGAGAATATTCCCCACTACAGCGGGAGCAACAGACTTTGCTGTTAGTCGAGGGATAGGAAACTCCACCAGCCCAAGTATGCTGCAACTCTGCAAGCGCACCTTGCATTGATTGCTGATCTTAGATCTGCAACTGCATAATTACTGAACTAAGAGAAAATTACTTTATGCTTGAGAGTGCTAGGACAGCTCTGAATCCATGAATGACTCCCCTCAGGCACTGGTGTTTAATTTATGAGCTATTTATCTCCTTGCACACACCCCAGCACAAACAATTATACTTAGTAATTTGTTGATCTTATCAAGGCTGTTTGATGTTACTATTGCTACCTCCAATAACGCTGTGCTTTGAAACTTAAGCAGGATTTATAACCAAACTGCGTACTTTGCACACAATTCACATTTCAGAGAAGTTTAACCCTTTGGCAGCTCAAAGGTTTTGCACGCGATTTGTAAAAGAGAGCAGCCTTACCCTTCTTCTTGGTTCTGAGGAGCAGGCACCAAAGGTGGCATCAGGCCGTGCTTGCCTTGGGCCGAACCTCACGCACACGGCTCCTCAGCACGTCCTTGGCCATGAGGCGCTCGCAGACAGCTCTCCCAGTGCCCCTCACAAACCTGCCACCCCCTTGCACGCTGCCACGACCACTGGGCTCACAAAAACACTGCGGTTACCTGGGGACGAGAGATGCAGGTAGCACGGTGACTTCACCTTGTGCCTTCACATCCAGGTTAAGTTAGACATAGTGCTGGAGCTGGTAATGCTGCTGCTGGCAAGGAGGAGGAAGACAGGGATGGCTTCTGTCTGCTACAGCAGTGTGGGACAGCACCGCTCTGAGCCCACACATTCCCCCAGCTCCTCTTGGGCCACAGCCTGGGTGACCGAGGGCAGAGCCCTGGTCAGTGCAGAGCAGCACTTCTGCCACCAGCAGCCCCCCGGAACAGCCCTCTGTGCAGCATCCATCCATGCTCGGACTTACCCATACACAGTCTCAGCCCTCTGCATTGCCCCTGCTGCGCTGATTTCCTGCCCTGGGGGCCTGATACCAGGGACCTGGAGCAGGAAGATGCCCACGCCTCAGCTCCGCCAGCCTCAGACCCGTGTAACGTCCCGGGCTTGGATGCACTTTGTCAACTTCTGCATCGTACGTGCTCTTGCAACAGCAGCAGACTTTACTTCCTGTATGGTTTATAAAGCTTTTCTGTGCCAAACACATACATTTTGCATGTAGAAAATAAAATGCTACAGGCAATCTGCAACTGCACAGAACTGTAACGAGCTCTGAGGAGCAGGCATGTACCAAATCATCTGCTGATGGCGGCAAGTGCGCACATGTAATTTATTTCACAATATGCAACACGCTGCCATATGTGTCTGTTCTCATAGATCAGGAATGGGCACTACCTGTAGATAGGAGCCAAGAAACTGCTTCAAAGACAGCCTTGAATCACAGAATTTACTTCAAAACTTCCAGAGCCCAACCAGCATGCAGCTCTTCCCATCCGCTGGCACGCTGTTATGAATACCACGACTTTGATTTTTTTTTGTTTGTTTCAAAGCCTCCAGTGGTTTTCCTGGTTTAATTGAAGCAAAATGGTAGGATTAGCATAATCAAACATATGGAATTAGTATGGGGAGAGCAAAGATTGAAACAAGTGATTATCAGTTTTAAACAATTACCAACCTCTAATGATTCTTCCCCTAGCCGCCCACTCCCTTCATCCTCCACGAGCTGAGTTTGTGAGGAGAGAAATGCTAAACTTTAGTGAAAAATGTTTAAACTGACACTGTGTGTGGCCACATTTGTTGTGCTTTGCTTTCGGAATGCAGTTCTGCTGTTGTACCAGCAGGGCAGGAGCAGCACTGGGTCAAACCACCCAGGGAAACGCAGCGCCGGGACAGACATTGAATCGCTGCTGCCTGGGGACAGCCTTGGAAGGAAAGCTGCCTTGGAGAGGACACAGGAACGGCAACAGCGAGGCCGCGGTCCCATTTTGTCCTGTGCCCGGGTTTGTGGCCAACCAACGCCCCTCAGCACAGAATACAAACAATGCCTGCATCCCAATTTTTCACCCGCTTCCAGCAATTTGATTTAAGGACTGCCAAATGCTGAGGTGATACCTTTGTTTTTAACATTCCTCTTTCCATCAATTGCTTTTTTTTTCCTCCCCATGGTTTTGCCCAAGGGTGCTGAACCCTTGAGGCAAACTCCAGCATTCGCAGCATCTTGTGGTGAGCAGCGCCCAGCTGAAGCCACGGAGCAGAAATAGCCTTCCCTTTGTTTCAGCCTGGCACCCACACTGGCCTGAGCACATTTCTGATGACACGGCAATCCCTCCTTCCTCGGGGGAACATTCGGACCCCAGCACTCAGCTGGGCACCAGGACATGGCCAGGTGGTGGCTCTCATCCTGCCAAAACACCTCCTCCAGTTCTCAGTTAGCAGGACTGGCACACCTAGCTTGCAGTCCATCACCAAGCACACCCACCAGCAGTTTTACTTTAGGGAACACGCTGGAAACAATATTGTTTTACACAGTATTTTGATCCCCACAGAAAGCCCAAGCCTACTGCCCCTGTGCTGGGAAACGCTGATTGGGACTGAAACTTTTGTCCTACATGAGAGGTATCCTTGGGTACAGGTAGCAGATCCCCATGCTTCTTTGTGCTCCATGGGACCCGCCTGCAGAGAGCCTGAGGTGACCGACACCATGCAGGCAGGCGGAACATCAGCTCATGCCAGCCCCTGTGCTCCCCGGACCCAGGGAGCAGCCCACCGCGCCTGTGCAGGGCAGCTGTTCTCATCCACAGCCCTGCATCAGGTCAGGTCAGCAGGCTGGTCAGGTTGACTGGGGGAATAAAACGCCACCATCATTCTTTGCAGCTTGCATGGGCCCTCAAAACTTAGTCAAGGGCATGCAGGTGGAGATTTATTCTCTTTAAACAGAAAATGTGAGTCGGACAGATACATTGCACTTTGAATCACCTGTGTAGATTGAAATGCATAAATAATGTGTGCTTGGATTAAATTAAAATCACAGTTCCTCTTAAAACAGAGTGGCTGGAACTTGTCACATTTACAACTCCTAAAAACTTGTAGGTATCTTAAATGTATACAACCACTGAAGAGAGACTGCAGGTATTTAATGTGGCAGTTGCCACAATAACCAATGATAGGAGAAACAGAGCTTATCAGATTATTGTTTCTTTCTTTTAATAAAACTTGGTTTTGCTCTGCAGTAATTGATTGCCTTCAGTAGTTAGAAGACCATTAGTTAAAGCAGCTGAAGGGATAAACTGTTCATGCAAGTTAATAAGCTCAAACATATCACATTAGTGAATACATATTTTTAAAGAAGATGTGGCAAAATTTTGAAGTTCATTTTATATTTTCAGGATATTGTAATAGCTTCCAAAACCCCTGTCTGTCAAGAACAACTTCAATTTTTAACCATTTTTATTTTTAGAACATGGAGGTACTGCAAAGTATGCACATTCAAATTTAAACAAATATGGCTTGTAAAATGCAATTAAGAGAAGCAACAGTACGAAGGAATCCATTAACTGTGCAATCCTTTCTAACAACTTCTTCATTAATATGCAGTAACGGGGCATGGGAACATTTTGGAAGCCAGAACTGATTTCAGATGGATGAGGCAACGCGACCCAGCCAGTACCGGGGCGGCGGCGGTGACCTCCCCCTTCCCCAGCCACGCTCCTCCGCTTCTCTCAGCTCTTGTGCCTGGAACCCAGCGTGGGCCCTTCTCTGGCACGAGCACCTTGCTGACCTCCAAGAGAAATGGGCAGGTTCTGCTCTCCTTTGGATTTGGCCATTAACACAAGATTTGGTGCTCCTGACTTTTTCTCTATTACTTAACATCAAAATAACACCAACCGCAAATATCAGCTGCACCAGGGAAGAGAGAATTTCAAGGGTTGCAAAACACATGAAGTTCCAATTTCCCTGCTTTAAAATACTCTCCCCACTCCTGCCACCATGAGAAAGGAGAAGCTCTTTAAACCAAAATCACCAACCACGTATTGAAGTCACCCGCCCTCCCCCTATTTCTCCCCAGCTCAGTTAAAGGCATGATGCCAACCTTTCCTCCTGGCTCCGGCTGACTCAAAGTCAGGGCAATCCCACAAACTTGGATTTATTTTTGGCAACAACTTGCTCTTCTGTGTTACCAGACGGACCAGGTCTCCCTCGTGGTCAAAGGGGCAAACACAGCGCTGCACCTGCAGCCCCATTCCAGCCGCCTGCAGCACCGCGTGACCTCTCCCTTCACAGCACTATCTGTGTCACCCTCCCCTGGCCTGAAAACCTGATCCGAGAGGACAACACACAACATCAGGCGCTGCTGCTTCAGCCTCTGCAATCTAGTAATTTCAAGGCAAGAAAGAAACAGTTCAAAAAACGACTGGAGCAAAACCACCTTCCGCCTCAAAGAAAAGCACGATTTTTCTACATACATCCGCTCTCTCCAGTAAAAACCATTTACGCTGCATCGTTTTTATTATCCTTACCATCATCTCCCAGTGAACGTCCATCTACAAATTCATTAACTTTTTTGAGACAAATCATTGGCATCCTAATCTTCTGAATCCCATGAAAGACTCACTTTCAGGATACAATTGCAGCTGCCCCACACTGCCAGTTACCGTATCATACACGTCTTAAAATTCTGTAATCAGCATCCACCAGGTGCCGTATCGCATTCAGCACACCACAGTCAGTCAATACAGACATCCCCAAACACACCAAGGCTGGTTTTGTCAAATGTTTTATTGAGTGTAGACATCTGGAGTACTGTAAAACATGCATTATCTGTAGATTCAAAAAGGAGCAAGCCACATTGTCCTCACTGTCAAACGTGTCAGGCTTGGCATACATGATGGAGATTAATGAAGTATCATGAGAGTAATATGGTTCCTGAAAAGCTTCTACAATTTGGAGTAGGGTCTTAATCGTTTGAAATGCAAAGCTGTTCACATTTAGTGAACTTGTGTGTTCGCCGGAGGTGCCATATTTCAATTCAAAACAAACGAGAATCATTTCACTGGGGGGAGGGGAGGTTCCCTAGGTACAAACTGTTTGCTTTTTGTTTCCAGATATTCCATCCTAAATAAAAATTCATACGCTTTTTGAAGCGGCACAGTTTATTTCTGAGCAATGAACAATGATACTCATTTCTTCTTGGGTTGCTGAGGTGTATTAAATTTAAAGAAGATAATGTCTCCATCCTCCACTACGTAATTTCTGCCTTGTTGTCTGTATTTTCCAGCAGCCTGTAAATACAGCAAACATAGGGAAAATTGGTTATTTCATTAGACATTGTATAGCATTCCCAAACTGTAAGTATTTAAATACATTTTGGTTAAAAAAAATTAAAATGGTGCTGCTTCAGCCTCAGAGTTTGGCAGTCACAGTACTCCTCAGCAAGACATGATTTGGTGGCCAAGCAGGGGAACACTGCGCAAGGAAGGCGCAGCCGCACACGCCGCGTGCCTCCAGCACGGCCCTCCTCTGCTGGTGCCCAGAGAACGAAGGGCCCAGGGGCACCGAGGGTGGGCTCGGCCCTGCTGCCAGAACTGCCTTCAGAACAGATTTGCTTATGACACGGACATCAGAAGGGCAGACGCGAGGGCGGACAGGCTGTGAAACCAGGATAAAGGGGAAGGTATAGAGACCAAAGAGATGGAAAGGAAATTCGTTATGGAGATGCTACACTCGAGGAGGGCAGAAATAGATGAGAATCTATTAAGGATCAGTACGCTCCGCATTAGAATTTATTATTACACCTTTCTGCCTTTATCTCCTTGCAATTAAACCTAGCGTTACAGAGGCTGCAGCGAGGCTGCAGCACTGGGACTGACAGACTGGGCGGGAGGTGGTCTGCAGCAGCATTCATCTTGAAAAGTGATGGATATGGAAAAGTTGAGAGCTCCTGCTCTAGTTCAATAACCAATCCTGTTTTGAAGTTTTCTCTTGCAGGAGAAAGTGCTTCCATGCAAGACCTGACTGTGCCATTATTCTCAATGACACTATCACAGTGGTGGCATGCTAAGATCCCATTACAGGAAAGCTGTTAACTAATGACCTTAGTTGCAGTAGAACAGATCAGATTGATGGTACATAGTTAACTCAGACACCTCTCTTTCACAAAACCTGCTCTGTAAAGCAATGTATTTCCCCATATTGCCATCCCGGAATTTAGAGGCTCGGTAACCTTGTCGCTGTCACTCCTTATTTAAATGTCACCAGTGATGCCAGCCTACAGAAATTTTCAGATAAAACAGCCCAAACAATAAATGTTTGGTGCAACAGAGACTGACCTTACCCCGCGCGGCACTACCAACAGATCATAAGCAAGACTTCACAAATGTTTTTTTGGAAATTTGCTTAGACTGTAAAAGGCTTACTTTCAAGCAGTCTTCACAGTTCTTTCCTTTGAAGATCCTAGTCAACGCTCAAAGTTAAGAGTAGTTAGACTAATTGATGGCATGAACACTAATAAAGCAGCGCTGCAGAAGCCATCAGCGAGCCCAAGCTGCAGGCACAGGCGCACAGCCACCGACAGTCGGACACATTTATGACTCTCCTATCTGTGGAAAAATCTGACCTCCACAATGCAACAATCTGGATTTTTTTTCAGCACACTACTGCATGCTGTCACAGTGGCATGGGCTGCTTTAATTAAATACATTTTGACACGCTAATGCAAGTTTATGTATTTTTGTTACCAGTTTACAGTTAATTAAAAGTGACAGTGTTCCTTTAAATTCTCCAGAGACCATTTAATCCATTTCCATTGCTATCAGAAACACTGGTTGAAAAAATCAATACCCATTTGTGAATCTTGAGTATGTATTAAACAAGACACGTCTAACCAGTTCATTTGCACTTGAAAGCAGCCATCTGTAGAAGCCAGCTTTGCCTAAGCAGATATGATTGCTAATAATGTGATATCCCTGTAGACTACAAAGCCCACACAGAGCTATTCAGTGTATAGTTCACAGCACTGGCATTAAATTAGTTATGCTGTACTGGTGTTAGACACACACAAAATCAAACTTAAAAATCGATCAACTTGATAACATACAAAGCAGGCAACTCCCATTACCACTGTTATTTCAGTTGGCTCCTAAAGCTCCCAAATTTAATTTTGAAATTTACCAGCAATATAGAAGTAATTAGTATTGTGTATAGCATGAAACATTGTATTAAATGCAAATGAGAAAGACTAGAGTAATATCATGCATTTCTCTACGAGCAAGCGTTTTGCTGGGTGGGCTTTGGTTTTAACTTTGATTTAAAGACTGAATGACAAAGGCAAACACGCTTGCTTTACAGATACTTTCAAAATAATGAAACAGTATTTCCACATGGTGGAAAGTGAATCACAATATACAGGCAAAATGCTTATCGATAATCCAACAGCTACTAACTGATGCACCTTCTCAGGGAGAACACTTGGATTTGAACTTCAAAAACCACTGCTGGCAACATTTGAATCTTGGTTACATAAAGCGGCTCTGACTGCGGAATATTGGATTTATTTATAGCTGTGGTTTCACTTTACAGCTACAACTCTACTTCCCTTTTCATAAGACAGTTCACATGCCGCAACGAACCAATTATACTGGGATTTTTTTCCTCCACTTCCTGGGGTTCAAACAAACCTATTAAAGCCCCGCTGCTCAGTATGATCTTCCTTAGTGATACCACTGAGAATAAGCTGAATCTGAAATCAGAGTTTTGCATACCTTTCAAGCTATCAAATAGCAAACAATAAAGCCGAGCCTTTTAAATTCTTTAACACATTACAGTGTGTGGGAACCTTCAAATACCGAGATGGATGAAATAAAACCACTTTCTCTGTAATTGCAATTTCATAAAATACAAATCTTATTAAAACATCAAAAATGCCAAATGAGAAATTAAATGCATGTGGAATAAAGGGAAGTTTCTCTGATTAAAGAAGGTGAAAATAATGCAACAGCAGCACAGAGAAGAACAGCTCTTCTTATGACATTTATCTGCCATGTACAAGTTAACTTTTTGGTTAATAACTTCAGATCAGACCTAATTTGTCAGCTGTAAAAAGGGCACAACTTTGGGCACCCAATCAGTCTCTGCCCTCTAGTGTTGAGAAAGCAGATAAAACTCTTTAATAGAAGTGAACTACAAAGAAGCACGAGCTCACAAGAAGTTTTCCATTAAAAATCTTCACTATCTGCTCAGTAGATAGTTGCTAGAAAAACTTCACTTACTGTAATATATTTTAGTGGGCCACCTAAAATTACTCCCGGTACCCTGAACAGCACAAGGCACGGCATTTTTGAGTAAGACAAAGGGCAAGAGCAATAAATACTGAAGTGGTAAATTTCAAGCTTCTATTACGCCTATCACAGCCTAGGAATGGAGTCCACTAGTCCTAAAAAGAAAACCGTTACATTTTAATCATAAAATATTTTCTTAAATATTTGCATTTGACATTTGTAATACCTTCACTGCAAACTCAAAGCAGGATGACATGTTATTATACGAAATATTTTCTGTGTTTTTTGCCTTTCTTCTGAAGGTAATTGGAAAACTTGCTCTCTTGTCGTAAAAATCTGGTTTTACAAAAACACATTCATGTTGAAGATAATGACCATCTAAACACCATCATGTAAACTGAGAAGAAAAAAAAAAATACAGCACAGCATTTGGTGTTAGGGTTGACAATTAGTACACAAACTGTCATGTTTTGGATACCGAAACTGTTGCATTCCTGTTCAGTGTGATGGTGCATCTCAGTTATTTCCTGAGTAGACAGCAGATTTTTGGCTAGTGCTGGAGGTGACTGTTACATGCACTTAGCATCAGGAACATCTTCCCTGTGAAAAACACACTGGAAACGGAGAAACGGCATAGATGGAGGAAGGGGGAAGGAAAGGATGGGGAGCTCACCTTGACAGCGGCTTCTGAGCCTCCTTCCTTAAAATCTTCGTATTTCATTACTTCAGCCATAATGAATCCCTTCTCGAAGTCTGTGTGGATCTTCCCTGCAGCCTGAGGAGCCTTCGTCCCTTTCTGTCAAAGGGAAGACCGGAAGAAAATTAATTGCATTTACGAAGATTGATTGCAGGAGAGAGGCTTCTTCCTTTTTTGATATGCATTCAGGATCTGCTGAAACTTTGTTTCATATCAGTTAAAATGTCACACATCCAGCTGGGCATCTCTCAGTACTGGGACACGCAGATAAATGCCTTCGCCACAGATAAACCAGCTGATATTAAGGAAGGGCAGCTTTGTTTTTTCCCAATAGGTATAAACAGCAGTATTGATTTTAGAAGCTGTGATTGTGTTTTGTTGTGGGATTCACTTCGATCCCCAGCTCTTCGAACAGAAAGTGAGGAAAGTAATTTTTATTTTTAAATCATTTTAAGATCTGAAATACTCAAGACTTTTAGTTACGTCCAAATAATTTCACTTAAATGACAATATTCATTGGCAAACCACATTTGTAATCAAAAATGATGTATGAATCTCATGCTTTATATAATTATTTTTACTTCAGAATAATTTTAGTAAGAGCAGAAAAAAAAAAGCATTCTTACCAAAGTGTCACCAATTGAATCAATAAATAAAAAAAAAAATTGCGTGCAACTATTATAAGATAATTTGAGCTTTTGCAATAAAGGAAAATGCATTATAACTGTATGCCTTAAATTACAAGGACATGCATTCTGTGCACATACAACCATGGAAAGAAATTTGAGAAATAATGGTGACCTAAAGGCTGCTTAATAAAGCATGTTAAAGTGCTAAGGAGTCTGACACTGTAAAGCACAGTTTTTACAATAAAAGATGTATTGGGTTAATATGGCTACTCACTGATGCTTACCTGACTAAATATCTTTGCACATTAAATCAAAGACACTTACAATCAGTCTTAAGATAAACCAGCTTTCAAATTTTCTAATAAAGAGCAAGCACTTCTCCTACTGCAAACAGCAGAGTTTCAGAACATGCTTTTAAAAGCTACGGCACAAATAACAGAACTTCTACTTATGTTATTTTAGTAGCTATTTCAAGGACACTAGCTATGAGCTACCACATAAAAGGAAACGCAGAAAAAGACTAAAAAAATTTCCTAAAAGCACAGACATACGTTTAACGTGCTGAAATACACACACGAACATCTGTAATAGTATAAACTAAAATATCAATTTACTGGAAATTCTGTTGATTAATGAAAACAAAGTAATTCCTTTGAAATGAAATTAAATGTAGCACTGAAATCCACTGCACAGCACTGAACATACTGATGCAACAAAAAAGCTCAGTGACAGATCTGCATCTCCGGAAGTTGACATTTGTATAATTTTTAAGGTAGAGCTTGTAACTACATGCATTTCAAAATATTTTTCAATACTAATCTTTATATTATACTGTATTTTCATTCAAAGGCAAAGCACTACAGCTCAGCTCTTACTGCCCTCTGGGAATAAATTAGTCAATCTCTATGGCTGTAATCAGCCTACATCAATATTTAAAATACATAATATAATGTTAGGCATTACGTAAGTCCCTGGATAAACACAGAAAACTACCAAAATAAACTAGGTCTAAATATTTAAGTCAGTAAAAGCTCTGAATTACGGCACACTGATTTTAGGTTTTTGAGCCCAACTGTGTATCCACAAGGAATATAATGATGTTATATTGCTTTTATTGCTGAAAATGTAATCCGAGCACAGCAAAGGAGGAATGAACCACCCGCAACCCAAACAAACTTAGTGAATACAAAATGAAAAGCAACATCAATTTCACTGCAGACAAACCCAGTCACACAGATTAAGCAAGCACAATACTGGTACGTCTTATCTCTGACCACAGGAGGAGGGTAGACAGATTCTACAGGATGAAGAAATTCAGACTATGTAATAGGCAGAATCAATTGTTACCTGCCTCAATCAATGCAGCTCCACTTTCACTGTTCAGCAGCTCACAAATAATTAAAGTTATCCTGGACAAAAACCTCATCTGTAATGACTAGCTAACCGCCACCATGACAAACTTCAAAGTCAGTGATATCAATCTGAATTCAATAGTGTGGAACTGGATATAGCTGATGAATAAGTATGAATCTTACCCTGATGGTCCATGCACGCACTTCATCTGGGCCTGCAGTGAAAAAGTATTCTAGTTGGAGTGCCGCATATCCAGCCTTAATGATCTTTGCTAAAGCACTGAAAAAAAAAAAATGAATCCAGTTCATTCAACGTACACACATAAAGCAGCTAAACGCCTCAAGTAATCAATCTACAGGGAAAGGCATCGCATTTTTGGAAGACACTGGATCTACTTTTAAACCCTGTGATAATCTGAGTAGCCTTTTTCTTTGAACTGCCTACAGAAGAGCTACTTTTTTTTTTTTTTTTTTCCATAAA
>VXAV01006964.1:44527-56681 GCA_013399715.1 Alectura lathami | reverse complement strand
AAAAAACAAACACCATAGCTTGACCTGCCCATGTTATCTCTTTGTTCACAAAACCAAAATGCTAATGAACAACAAAAAAAAATAAGTGGAAAAAAGCATTTCAGCATCCAAATTATTATTTTTTTCCTCCATGCAAGTAACCGTCTATACTTAGTTACTTTAGAAGAGAATGAAAGTTTAGACTGATTCACACTGATCATTTCCATCTGGTTTAATAGGTACATTTCAACCTTACTGAAACACTAAAAAACAAAAACAGCAGCTTCAATTACAAAAAATTAGAATAAAAAATAGTAAACAAGATCATTGCCTTCTTAACCTTACTGTACATTAAATTTATCTGAAAAATGTTTTATTTCCTTCCCATTCCTTGGCAAAGTATCCAATGACATACACAGTGGTTTTTAGATCTGCTTCACGATTTCAGCAAAAAACGCTGGAAAAACCACGGTAATTAATCATACATTTCTCTCTTCATACAAGAATTTACTTCTACCCTCATATCTAGCAGGTATTCCTAACTCTGTATTTCAATACCCTGCAGGCTTTTCTTCCTAAAGAACATTTGCTACCTGAATACCTTCTGTAACAAGAACAAAATGTCAAACGACATTAGATCAGTTACAACCATGGAACAAAGTACATTAATATCAATATCATATTGCAGCTGGAGATTGTGATGTTCTCAAAAAGCAACATTACTGGCATTGTTGGACCTTCTAGCTTTAGCGTGATGCCATGCACTAGTGCATCAGCTAACAACCTCACAATTCTTGTGCTGATCTAAGAAGGGACCCTGCTGAATGTCCTAATGCATCTTATTGTGAATCTTCAGCAAATAAAACTTCATGTATGAGCTCATGATGTGCTTTGCTGCTGGAAAGTCACAGACTCTGTGGGAAGCTTTTTATCTTCCCAGCAGTCAGTTCTCTGAGAACATCAGTGCAGCTACTGTAGTTACCTGTAGATTACTTGTATTTTCTCACATCTGTGTCCAGCAATCTAAACCATGATGATAAAGGGTCATTAGGTTTTGAGTGAGGAAGGGGATGGACTAGACAATTTGCTCTGATAAGCTCCTTGTTGTGAGCTCCAGTTTAGAATGTGAAATGCGGGGTACGCACGTTCCAGGCTCAAAAACCAGCTCATTACAACGGAGCACCAATTAAAAATCATACTCATGTCATCTGGAACTATATCAACACATCTCATCTGAAATTTTTACAATTAATAATATCGCAGTAAAATAATTCTGTCATGGTAAAAAAGGACATCAACTGTCTATTAGCCACAAAAGAATTCAGGTACAATTACTGAGATAACTGCTGTTTGGAGCACAGCAAAGCAATTTCCCACAGTGGGACTTACAGTTCAATTTACCAGTTGGGCAAATATTTTGTGCTCTGTAGTGGTCTACAGAGTTAACAGTTACCTGCAACACTTGAGCAGTGTTATACTTGGAGAAAACTTTCTTCAACCAAAACTGGTGTTTCTGCTTTACCTGCTCCCAACAATACACATTTTTTCCAATGTCGTTCTAAGAACCACTTTAAGGCTTTTCAATTAACATTAATGCAAACTTCAGAAAGAGCCAATGGACCTATTTTCCCATTCCAACCTACTCACAACGAGGTCTTGTGAGTCGTAGGCTACTTGGAACTGGTAAGAGAATAAGCACAATGTCACTGGTAAAATTACGTTTGTCCGCAAACTTTCTTACTCACAGGGTATTCTTAATTCAGTGAAATAATTTAAAAAATCATTTGAACTATACAATACTGTCACAAATGGAGAGACATATAACCACAAAGGCAAGAAGGCTGTGTTTTTGCATGTAGCAAAACCAAACTATATCATGAAGACAATATATACTAAGAATGCTCCACTGACTTGCTCAGTGATAGAGGTATAAGAGCCACTTAAGATAAATATAATGAAATTTTGTGTCAGGTTCCAGATGGTATCATGGTATTATATTAGGCAATAGGTAAACACATGGAGAGACAAAGGAGCCGTTGAACATTTGGTCAACATGCAAGCCATCAAAAGAAACTGACTTCTGAGCATGCAGATTGTAGCTACTACACTTCCCTCTTCTCAGAATGAAAGGTTAAAATAATTACCATTCAAACACTAACTCCTCAGCTTAGATAGTTCAAAAAGGATGTTCGCCAATGCTCTTGCAGAGATGATGATCCTGCTATGTTGCTTTTGAGACTCAATTTCAAGTCAGTGAAAAAAAAGACAGAATACTGCCGTTTTACACAAAAACATTAGGTCTATTTCCAAAGTAGGATAATAGTAGGAGTGTGTGCTCATCATGGATTTTCCACAGAGACTCAAAGGCAGAATTTGAAAGAGTTTATAATTTGGTCCGTTACTTTTATTTTATACATGCACCTCTATCTTCTGCAGCAGCACTAGCTACACACATCACACTCGTATTTTTTATCAGTACATGGCCTTCAGCAAAAATACAATATTTAGGGAACCAGCATTAACAGTCTGCATCATCACAGAAAATGAATCCTTAATAATTATTCACACACCAAGTAACTGTAAACCTAAATCATTTCAGAAGACCTGAATGTGTCAAGAACTTTGACAATTATGACTGGAGCCAGGAAACTGTAGCACTACAGAATTTCTTATGAATTTTTCTAGTTACTTTTTATAACTGCTGTCCTAGATGACAGCTTAATGTGTACCACATGCAATATTTATTCTTCTTCAGTGTCAGACTGTCTAGCCATCCAAGGGAATACAAAGAACGTCACTTATTAGGATAAAAGCACAAGGAAGGTAATCAAGGACATATGTAACATCAGCCAATCAAGCCCTATTTCAACATCCTATTCCATTCATAACAGTTGAACAATTATTTGCTTACTGATAACTTGCTTTCAGGCTGTTTGCGTTCCCCATAATGGTGGTTTGCATTTATTTTGCTTTTTAGAATTGGACACTTGCTGTGCCATGCATGTTTGTCAAAACTTCATATCTTCTGTCAGAAATAGCTTTAGCATATCAATTCATTTCTACGTCAGAAATCATTAATAAAACAATCTAGTTACCTTTTATGTCAACAGGGCACCAACAAAACTAGAAATCAGAAACAAAAGGATACTGCACAACCACACACTGCAAGACAGGCAACTAAAATGCTTCTATTTAACATACCTTGAACATACAGCTATATCTTTATGGAAAAACCTAATACAGAAATTAGGTTTTGACCAAAATGGAAAAACACTTCAGAAATACACTGCCTAAGCATACAGGCTTTAATGGTTTTTAAAGCTTGTATAACTAAATTCCTTACCAGCCCTCCATGTCTCTTGCACAACATTTTTAGTCATTTGTTTTGCAGAACACCTATATGGAAAACTTGTAGACATTTTATCATCTGATTTCAATCTATGTGATGGATGTGAGTTATGAAAAATCATTAATACACAAATAGAGACAGGCAGATAGAGGGAGCCAAAGACAAACATTTACCGTTTAAAGTTATTTTTAAATAATAATAATTTAAAAAATCCGATGGGAAACTGAACGCGCATGCACATGCGCACACACTTCATTAATCTCAGTATCCTGTGACATAAAGATTTTATTAAACAAAAACAGGTACGGATTTAACAAGCATCTGAAAAAAAAAACATAAGCTGGGAGAACCTTCACATGTTTTAGATCCACAACATTTTGTAGACTTTCAATGTATTAGGTGTTAAGATTTTTTATTATTATTACTATTTTAAATAAAAGCCATTTGGTTGGACTTAAATTCATTTCAACTTCAGAAGCGTAACACCGTGCCAGTGTATGAAAGCAAGAGTGAATCTTGATATAAGGTGAATCTGATTAATGCATTTTCATTGTTCAAGTCAATGAAGTACAAAACCAGCACATGCACTTACATTCTTTCCAATATTTATCTGCTAAATATCTCCTCAGGCTGTTGCTGGAACACAGTAAATCCTAACCTTTATTATAATTATTGTTAATTTAGTATGAAGTTACGGTCAAACATTGATAATAAAGGATAATATAACACCCATACCAACTATCTCATTTGATGGTTCTTCCATTAAAACTGTATAACCTACGAACCTTCCTCTCCAGTTTAAGCACGAAGAAGCGCCTATTCTTGGTTTTAAAATACGAATACATAAAACCAGTGACTATCAATGTTTGAGCATCAGTCATTATTATAAGTCATCACAGGAAACTCACATTGTGAAAATAAATACTCTGGCAAAACTTTAGAAGGTAAATATTCTTTCTTGAGAAAAACAAGCAGTTAAAAGAAAACATCTCCCTATACTTAATACATAAAATTGAATTATAAACAAGCATAAAACACTTTTAAAAAAAAATTAAAAAAGAATCAGATTTGCAATAATTGTTGTCAAAGAAAAAATGCCTGTCAACTGTAAAACAAAGGATTTACTTCAGAGCAAAAATAAGCTTGCAAACTGGCTACCAAAGCCACAACAGCCTGTATTTCCAATGCACAAAAGGATTCTCCCTCAGGCATTATTTTTCTATTTATAATAAATTATTTTTCATTGACTTATGCTTCCATTTAGTTATTATTTCAAGAAAACTGAGAGATATTCCATAAACTGTTCTCCCAGAGAATGCAGATGCCACAGATCATTCATGAAGGAAAATTTCAAGATGAGCAGTTTTCCCAGAACACTAAAATATCTCAAATATCAACTGCAATGAAATAAAAAATAGTAAATGAAATAAAACTAATTTCAACTCTGAGAACTTAATGAGATTAGCAGAATTCTGTAGCATGTAATGGCAAGAAATGTTTCAAGACATGATCCAGACAGACTAATTGAATGACCAGAATAGTAGAGGTGTGCATACATGTATGTATGCATAGACCTGTTTGCAAATCACATACATTAATACTGAGTAACTGATTATGAAAGTTACTTACTGATTTGGATATCATTTAAGAGATACTATTAGAATGTACTGATAGCCATATCCAATCCAAATTTCCCCATATATATGTTTTTACAAAAGCAATACAAGTTGTTCTCTTGTTATTTCAGAAGAGGAAACAACATTATCAGATGTTCCTTTACTTTGAAAAATTCTAAAATGAAAGCTTATGTGCCAGTTATGATAACTGTGTCTACCATGTGAACGACTGACTGTCTTACTTCTCAAAAAACACCAGTTACAAGCAGCAAGGAAGTATCAGATCCTAACACAAGGAGTGAGAGGTACTCACTTTGGTCCTCTAGCATGGAAGGAGGATAAGGACACAGCCACTCACCTCTCTACAGTCATTCAAAAGCCTCTCTCTCCACTTCCCAACTTCTCAATAGAAGCCACACAAAAACAAACAAATACTGGCAGGTTTTAAATGTCATGTCAGATATAATAGTAATAACAACAGCCCAGCAGATGTTAAAGGCAGGGCACCCATATACAA
This sequence comes from Alectura lathami, assembly GCA_013399715.1. Lineage (NCBI taxonomy): Eukaryota > Metazoa > Chordata > Aves > Galliformes > Megapodiidae > Alectura > Alectura lathami. The sequence goes on along the minus strand of VXAV01006964.1, from coordinate 51,220 downwards.
AGCATCTTTTTTTTTTTTCTTTTTTCCTTGATTTGATGTTTCCTGGATGACAAAGACAGGCTAACAATGCTCATTCATTCTGAAAGGCACATGGCTCAATAAGTTAATAATAATAAATAATAATAACTTCATACACAGTAACTTAAGAATACACAATCACCATCAAAAATAGTAATTCCTCCCTGCTCTCTTTAAAGTGATCTTGCACATCTCTATTAGTTGATTTATATGGAACAAAAAGACAAAATACACTTTACTTACAAAAACATGAAAACAACAACACTTTTCCAGCTAGCCTTCCAGTTCAGTACAAAGGCTGGTTTCTTAAATTGCTTTCCCTTCCCTGTTCCTCCTTTTTGTAACAAAGGCAAGTGAGAAAAGTGAGAAAAACATTTTTCTTCTTTTACGTTCTTCATTTCAGTGTTTAAGTTACTTGACTTCTCTGTGTCTTAGCACTGTGATAGAGATGTGCCTACTCCCCTGAATAGTAGCTAGACGGTATAGAAACATAAGCCAATGAAAATCAAAATGAGACCTCTGAAGCTAGAATTCCCAGCCTAGAGCCCATGAAAACATACAAAGCTACTGAAAATTCCCAAACTCATCTAGTTGCCAGTAAAAGTAATATAGGTTGCTCATGAAAAGCTATGCTCTAAACTGCAAAAACAAAGTAAATTAAGACTGAAGTATTCTGGGGAAAAAAAAAAAAAAAAAAAAAATCTGTTAAGAAGCTAGAGATCTAGCCATGGGAGCAGCACATTGCTCAGCCAGCCAAGGCTATGGTACCAGCATTCAGTGAAGGACCACAGCCACATACAGGGTGCACTGAAATCACTCCAAGCACATTTGGAAAGCCTTTAAAAATAGGACTAACAGAAAGGATAATACTTTTCAAGATGCCATTCAGGAAACAAATGATCCAATTCCAGAAGAAAAAACATGCAATTACTAAAACAATATCAATATTTTTATTGCACAGTAGAGAGTATTTCTCGCCCCAAAAAGCATTTTGTCTATCACTTCATGAGCACAGAAACTTTTAGGGAAATAGTACGGTAAACTGAGGCATAAAGTACAAACTTCCCAAACATTGGAATGTAAGTTGCAGAGAATGCAAGCTGTTTACATAAAATACTAGGAAGAAAGAAGAGCAGTCATTTATCAGTCTTTACTTTCTCCATCTCCACTGATGACACGTCTTTGCATCTCAAATTTGTTTCTGAGCAGTTTAAGCATTCTTCAGTTCTGAACACTGAAATCTGAAAAGGATGTTGCACCTCATGCACGATACAGGCAGACTCAGTAACATGTCAGTTGCAATGTCTTTGCAAGTCCATGTCATAGCCAAAGACTACACCACCACATGCCATTTTTCTGTGGAAGACCCTCTCTTCACTGCTTGCTGAATTAAGCAAAGTTGAGTAATTCATGATTTGAAACCCAGTGCCACATGATTCTCTCCTCTAGAACTATATATCCTACGTAGCATGTGTTTATAAATGGCGCCAAAACCAGAAAATTTCTAATTTCATTGAAAATTGTGAAAAATGCAAAGTTTCTCAAGTGCTCAGACAGTACGTACAAATAGAGATGCCCCCTTCTTACCTTGCACCAGCTTGGATAACTTTAATTAGCAGGTATGTTTCGGCTTGTTGAAAGCTAGCATGTACTGCGTTAGATTCTGCCTATGAAAACCCAAGTGATTAAATAAAATATCACACAAGTCACCTGATTCTCAGAATTGCCACATTAGACTCAAAAAGCATCGATACCAGGTAGCAATTCCTGAGACTACATGAGCCAACTGCAAAACTGCTGGAGTGGCTGAACTCAAAGCTGCAGTTGTTCAATGTTACATTGCGGCCCACAGAGCCGTGCATAAAGAGCTCAGAAATTACAGTGATGACAGCCAGAAAAGGCTCCAACAAGCACTGAGAAGGTCGTCTGGAGAGAGAACAAGGAAAGGAACAGAAGACAGGAAGGAAAGCTGGGTCCTTCAAAAGAAGGCTTGGGATAACATGAAGCTGGTAAGAAGGCTCGTAATAGAGCAATGAAGCTGAAAAGCAGTTATGGACGCTTTCACTGAGCACAGCCTTACCGGGGTGAAACACCAGCAAGCAGCCCGTTGGTGTTACTCTGGCAGTGCACTCAGCCTGAAGGCCACGGACGTGCTCGGAACGCACACAGGACTCGCTGGAGCTGCGGTCTGCTGGGCTGACACAACGCTGCAGGAACGGCTCTCTGTGGCAGCGGTTGCCCTGCAGCACTTGATGAGCTGTATGAACAGGTCAACGGTACCGCCATCGGCCTACGACAGGCCTTCCCAAGCACCCTGAGGTTCCCTGCCACCACCAGCCATTTTACCAGTTTCAAGACTCGAAATACCCTAGGCAAACTGCTGAAGCCTCATTTCCTGACTTCGCAGCCTCTGCTTTAGCTATTTATAACTGCCATGTTGTGACCAGGTGGGATGAGTTTTGAAAGCAGCTTCACCATACAGTATTGCCCATTTTTAAAACATCCCAGAAAGATTTTCTTTGAAAAGTTTTGCTTAGGAGCTTATGAGCCAAGACATTACATTTGGCACAGAGCACACTTGGTATTGGAGACAAACCACTGTACTGCCATGAAAACCCATCCAGATACAGTAAGTTCATAATCTATTAAAAAAAAAAAAAAATCATGTTCTCTGGAGCAAATCTGCTCAAACTTAATACTGCAGGGTCTCAACGGTTTAACCTTTTTACATGTTCCACGCGTGAGTGGAGCACAAGAGTGGAGCTTGATTTTCCCTGGCTCGCTGTGGGGCCTGGTGCGAGGTTACGCACCAGCGCTGCAAGCAGGGAATCCATCTTCCCTGTGCTCAGAGACAGGTCCCCAGCTCCTGCTGCTACCAAACAATGTGCATTCACATTCAGATGGACAGAGGGAAAAGAAAGAAACCCAGTGTGGAGGACTGGACTGGAACTAAGACAGCAAGAATGGGATGAAACCGGAGAAAAAGAAGAGACAGCCTGGCAATGGTCCAAGGGTGACCCTTCTGCTAGGAAGAAGGTGGGGCAATAAATCTGGCACAGATGGATCAACCAAATGAGAAGCCTCTGGAACTTGTAAGAGCAGCAAGAAGTCAACTGGGAACGTCAGGCAAAGATATCGGAAGAAAGAGAGATTGCAATTAGGTTGATGGGTGAGAAATTAATTTGTATACATTAATTTGTATGAGCCATAATAAAGCATAACTGTTTCTAAAGCAAACAGCATGCACCATTCCCTACCAACATAAGTAAGTGCTCTATGGAAAACATATGCAATACTCTAGTTTAAAAAAACAAACAAAACAAACTGTGATGTAAGGTCTTCATCTCACTCAGGCAGTAAAGGTGCAACAGGAAGCCCAGACCCTGAACTCGTTCACTGACATATTCTGACTTTAGACCTTGTGCCTGCAGAATGCCATTTATGCACAAATAATCTATTAATTTTTTTTTTTAAGGTAGGGACAAGAAGTGTTACATACTAAGAAAAAAAAATATTTTTCAGATCTGTCAGCATAGAAGAAAACCTTAACTCATTTAGCTGCTATAGCAAAGAAATTTCTCCATACTACAATGACATTACAATTTATACTGTGATTTAAATAATTCTACATGTTCAATAATGTAAAAATTGACATTATCTGCCTAAACATCCATGACTGTGTGACCTATAGTATATTTAAATATACACTTACTATAATTCAGAAAATAAGCATATTTCAGAAGCTGAAGACAGTGAAAACAATATTGTGCACTGACTCAGGTACCTTGCTACATGATCAATATACGTGTGTTCATGAATTACTTTGCTCTAAAGGTTGTAGCTGGTTTCAGACTTTATCCCCCATGTCAAAGTGATGTACTTCTGTTTCTCTCCGCACTCCAGAGGTTCATTACCTACAGCATCCCTTGTTTTAGAAAGGAACTACTTTCAGATATTTGGTTAAAATTGTTTTTGTTTGTTTGTTTTTAGCAAAATCTGCAAAGTTCCTATATTTCAGACAGCATTTGAAAAGGGCTGAAGCACAGGCAGTGGAAGAAGATGGTGTTTTTGTGGAAATAAGATGTTTCATACTTTAATTTAGTCACCATACTTTCAGTTGAAAAAGAGATGGAGCTGGCCTGCAGCTGTTCTTTCTCTCTATTTCCTGTAAATCTGTTTGTTAGGACTACGATTCTTAACTACGTGCACTTTTATTCTACTCATTAAAATGTTTTGCTTCTTGATACGTCACATTACCATTTCCACCAAATTTTGTTTGTTTTTTTAAACATCTTTCGGAATGTTTTAAACTGAAATGTACATAAAATGCTATGGAAAAAGAAATCACTTTTTTTTTTTTTTTTTTAAACAGAGATCAGATGTTTACTGCTAACTAACCTAAGATGAATCTATACAAAGAAAGCATCTTCAGGACTTCTCTAAAATCAGATATTATTTAAGGGTGGATGGGGAGGTTTGGGAGCTGAAGGGTATTTTTGTCATTGGGTTTCTTTTAAGTTCTCTTTTCTTGTTTTTAACAGGCATACTGAAGATATGAAAACCTTCTGGACAGCATTTCTTCTCTCACAGTCCTCGTCCTCCGAGTCCTCTGCACTCTATCAACACATGAAGTTGCCTTGCTGTTTAGCTAAGATAGTGAACGCACAACTGTTAGATCTGTCCTACCAGTGGGCACATACCCACAGAAATAAGACCAGGAACACCAAGTCTTCAGTTACTACCAGATAACTTTCTTTTCTAAGTAGACTAAAAGTAAAAGAGTGGAGCAGAGAAATTCATACACAAGACCATTGGGTCTTCCTTGTACTTTACCCTTGACATTTCTTTCTTCATGTCAGATTTTTTTTTTTTTGTTATATTTGGAACATCTGAAGCAATATGGAAAAGATGAATAGAAAAGGATTATTCACTCTCATACGACAAGATCTAAGGAGCATCAAATGAAATTATGATGTGGCAGATTCAAAACAAGCATAAGGAAGTACTTCTTCCTATAGCACATAGTTAAACTGTGGAAGCCCCTGCTTCAGGATATTGGGATGCCAAAAGTATACTTAGGTTCAAAAGGTCAACGGCTAAATTCATAGAGTAAAAATCAGTCAGAAATCATTAACCACAAGTATATCGTATCTGGCTTTGTCAGTTCTGCTCTAACAGATTGCAAGAAGCTGGGCACATGTAGTCTTTGCTTAATCTTCTCTTACAGTCTTCCCTGGACATCTGTTAGTGGCCTGTCAGAAACACAATACCAGAATAGATAGACCTTCCATCTGAGCTAATTATGTCTCTTCTGGCTTAAGAACATAAAAAATGCTATAAAAACTAACAGGAAAAGGGTTATTTATTATGACAAATGCACCTTTTCTAAACACACAGGAGTCAGATGTGTGAAGAGAGTTACCCTATCCCATCAACACCCAACTTTTTTTTTGCTAATGAGTCTACCATAACATTCTGAGACACAACCCTTGAAAATAATTCTGACTTCTTGAGTACCCAAATGTATGTAAACATTAGGATTGTGTTAGAAAACACAATGTTCAAAGATCCGCATTGTCCCAAAAAACTTAATCATAATACTATATATATTCCTATTTTCATACCATACTAGAAAATCTTTAACACCATAATCAGCTCTTTAAGTTGCATTCTGTGCAAAGTCTGAAAAAAATCACTTGTTTAGATCCAAGGAGCTGAGTCAAAAGATCAGTGTATGCAGCCCTGACATGTAACAGTTTTCCTAGTTCCTACTGCAAGGAATCATCCCAAAATACTGCAATGCACAGTGTGCTAAGCATGGTCCACATACGTACATCCACATACCAATTAGCTCTATATATTTCATAACTGGATTCCATATTATGACCTGCTAAAAGCATCTTCTTTAACAAGACTAATATGTAAACTTTTAACTAGGTAAAGGGTTGAAAAATCTCATGTCCTGGATTTGTGTGACATTTTGTAACTCAGAAAGCAGTTTTAACTGAAAATGAACAGACTTATTTAGAATGCTTTCATGATAAAGCTCAAATACACGAATATCATGTTAAGCTGGTAGTACATCCATATAAAAATCATTAGGAATTATTAGAAGAAGGGCATGAGTATTCACTTAGAGCATGGCAATATGCAGCAAGAATGGTTTCAGTGGATTCCTCTATACAACATCATGATTACTGTCATCTGATCATAACACAAGTGCGACTAACACAGCTGCCATGTCAGCTTCTCTTCAGGGGCTAGGTCTTAATCATAAATCAAGTGAATGACTAATTCAACATTGTTAAAACCAGCAAGTAGCTGCTTGGAGCCATTCCAGTTTTTACATCTTTCAAAAGGTCAATACACCTACTCAGATGCACAATAGTCCTATCTTTCACTGTGTTTTCTTCTTTTCTAGGATTGAAAAATAACATGTTAGCACTTAAATATAAGTATGTTTTAACTAACAATTAAAATGTTCATTAATTCTGAAAGAGTGACCCAGTAAAACAAAGACAATTTTAGTTTTCCTCTCATACCCACAATCAAAAAGCCTCTCTTTTTCTTTGCTGTTTTAAATACTTCTATAGTTGTAAAAATCTTAAAAAACATTTTACTGCTGAGCATTTCCTGCATTGCCCTTACTTTTGTCAGAGCAATATTACAAATTAA
>VXAV01006964.1:0-15891 GCA_013399715.1 Alectura lathami | reverse complement strand
TCCACTGGGTCTGGCACAGCGTGGCACAGTGGTTACCATGACTCCTACCAAACCCCTTTGCAACCTTAATACCGCAAGTTCTGCGGTCTTCAATGAGCTGGAGCATTAGTAGTCTTTGTAACATAATGAACAGAGAATGAACAGCTCAGCCCAGAAAAATCTTCAGCTACAAGAGGTTAGTTATCTAAGCAGTCTCCAAATATTCTGAAACTTAAAATTACATTTACATATATTTTTATCTATATAATTATATTTACAGTAAAACAGTACTACAAAAGTGTCAAACTTTCTTGCAGTGCCTTACAGAAATGCTATCAAAAATGGATTACAGAATTTAGCAGAGTGGAAAAGAACAAATTGTGGGTAAACAATGTCTATAAACAAATACCTGTTTTTTTAAAAAAAATTGTATTTATAAGGAGTTGTAAACTAATTTCATCACACATTGACAAAAAGCCTTATTCTATGTATCTGAATATTTATCTCATTGCATATATCATTGCATATATCATGTGCATATATCATCATCGCACAATGGAGAGGAAGAAGAGTAAACACAACCTGAGGAAAGACCAATCAAATTATAATAAAAATAGAGCTGATGAAGACTTAAGCAAGCAACAATTGTTTGATCAGTGGAAGCATGTATGTATATGGCTTAAGTAAGTTTGTAATGAAGTGCTGTGTTGCTAAGTGAATAAAACATCTTCAAAAACAAAAGTAAAAAGTCTCTCAGTAAATTTACCATATAGAAATGCGCCTCATTATACAACCTTCCTTCTCTTCTGGACATTCCAGTCCACATTCAGAACACAGTACATAAACTTAATGTAATACAGTTCATCCAGACATATCCTTTTAAGTCAACTTAAATCGTAAGAGTCCTGCCTACCTAGCTTATTTTAACAGAACTACTGTTGAGCATTTTAAAAAAAGAAAAAAATCACTAGCTGGTTAAGAGACTGTTCTTCATACATTATTTTTCACATACAATGGTTACTTTTCACCAAATTAAAGGTGATGTCACTGTTCTTAGGACTTCACGTAAGGGTGCAACCTTGGGATCACAAGAAATACCAAACTGTTTTTTTAAAACAGCACCTGAAATATTGAAAACAAAACATAATATTTGGCATCTTCTTTGATATGCTACATCTGATACAGATGGTTTGCAATATTTCTTGATGAATATTCAAATCTTCATGTAGGATTTAACCAGATAAAAGCTCAACGCTGATGTTTTACTTCGGATGTTAGTCCTATGTTAAACACAAAACAGTAATCCAACAGAAAACTAGGCATGTTGCTTGTATAGACTGGCTGACCAGTTCCTCCATGGGAATCAAAGAACTCACTCTTTTGTGCATTATTTCAGCAAAGAAATCCTGAACACTCAGGGATTTGCTTTATTTTCTAATAAGCTTTTATTTCAATGACGACTACATTGTGGAACATTTCAGTAGTTCTGTAACTATCTGGCACCATCTAGTAGCCAGTGGTGCTGCCTTTACCAAACCTCATTAAGAGAGCCTATGACAGCGGACCATACTGAAGTGATACGCAACAAATAGAACAGTACGAGAGACATCTCAATCTGAACCTCATATGGTCAAACAAATGCTTTACGTTGAACGAGCTACTTATAGCTCTTCAGTAACTACTTGCACCCTGAGCAAATATCTTCGGCTTTCCTTGAAAATTGTGTACTTTTAAGTTTCCAAGTAATGTAAGAATCTGCTGGTAGATTTTAGCAGTAGTTGGTAAAACATTCCATGCATATATGCAAATAGTTTGTTTAGTCCCTTTCGCTATCCTGAAAAGACTCATCTAAGTTAAAAACTATGAAAGAAAACATACGCTTTGATTAACTTCAATCCTGTGCATACAGGGTGGTATTTAATTTCCATAAATGTCAGAGCAGTGCCTGGCAGGCCCTAAAACGGGGACTAAGGGGTGGGAGAAGTATCAGCTTATTGAGACTGCTTCATTACGTTCCCGAGACGCCACTCGGAAGGAATCTCCCTTTTCCAACAGCACTGCTCCTTTAACCCGCCAACAAGCACGAATACGCAGTCCCACCATTCTGCTCCCTGCAAAATAAATATATAAATGGGATACTTTCGCAACATCTAACCACAGCTTTTTAAGCTGAAATGGTTCTTCTCCTTTTACTTCAGATGTCAAATCCATCACAGGAAAAAAATTTGTTTTTAAAAGACTTCCTCAATGAAGCAGTTCATTTCTCTGCCATTTAGCTCACTGTATTTTTACAAGCACCAGGCTGAGCAAACTATGATTGAGAGAAGCCATCTTATGCACATTGCTGTTGTCCCACATCATTCAGAACAAACCTTTTTAGATCGTTAACTACCACAGGAGTGCTGATTACACAGGCACCAGCAATTTCCTAACCAATGACCACCTGAACAATGATGTGTTCAGCTTCTCAGACCCTGAAGCCTTTCAAAGGTGAATCATTTCACAGTTTGGAACTAGATCTCCATAGCAACTTCCCTTTGAGGGTTTTAGAATCACCATCCCGTAATTCTATGATCATCAAGCTCAACCATTCCCAATGGTTCTTTTCACAGCAGATGGAAAAGGAAGCCTTGAAATTTTACAGTCTATTTCAAGCAATTCATCTGGCAGCCTATTAGAATTCAAAATATTTCGACCTTCAATCACAAAGCATGTTATCTGAAGCTGTGGTGATCTCAAGTCAAGACAAGCAGACGTTTTAGTCTAATCATCCATGATGAGAAGAGACTGACAAAAACTCTTAATTCAACCACCATCAAAATGCTTATTTTAACTGCGTGAAAGTCTTTCAACAGGCAATGAAAACACACCATGTACCATTTTATCACAACCTTCCCTTCAAGGGAAATATGAATTCTGAATATTGGCACAGCTCTTTGCACTCCCCGACTGCTTTTGAACAAATATCTGCTTCCTGAAGTCACTATGAATCCCATCTTTCCACGTTATTTTCAACAGCTGTCAAGAAAAATGATGGAAGCAAACTGCAATTAAACTTCTCACAACTGCATACAATAATGCTGTAAGTCGCTCATTGATGGATTCAGTTTGTCATAGGCACTTTCTAATAAATTCAAATCAGTTACGTCTGAGAAAATAAATACCAATGAAATTGTGAAAGTACAGCATCAGCTAAAATCTTGAAGCAAAGCTGTTTCACGATAATCATCATCTGAGAGGGATTTAAAGGTTTTTCCTTCTTCTTCTCTGTTCCAAATTCCCAACCCAATTCCCTCTGTTTAAAGAAACATTTCTCTTAAATATTTCAGTCAGCCACTGAAGTAATCACAGGTGCTGTTAGGGGCACAACAGCTTTAAATTTGAAAATGTTTTCACCTAAACCCCAGGCCGATCCATTTGCATTTTTTAAATCAACCTTGGATACAAAGCAAATTCAAACGTTACAAAATCTCATTTATATTCTATCATCCTTGTAATAGCAGTTTGTAAAATTTCTTCCCTCTCCCCCAAAAGATGCTCTTTCCCATCCCCCATAAACAACCCTGCAAGGTTAGCTCTAGAAATACCTTGTTCTTGTAACTGCACTGTCAATAAAGCACAATGCATCAAAATGCAGTACTGAAAATATCACTAAATATAGAAGCACAAGTTATTTGGTGACTAAAGAATTCAAAAGACTTGCAACTTCCCATTAAAAAAGCCACCAGTAGTATTTAACAGGATCAGCAGTAACTTTAGTTAAAAAAAAAAAAAAGGACAAATTTTTTAAAACCACTGTTTAGTGTCTTGACAATGAGACTTAAAGCAACAACTGTGGTAATAGACACCAAACTCAGAATAAGCTACATAAGGACCCACCTGTATCAAAGCCCCAGCACCTGATCACTAACAGTAAAATAAGGGAAATTAACAGGCATGCTAGATTTTACAACATTTGTAAAGGCAAGAACACTTAATTATTTTATTTTCTTAGAATGAAAGAGTGTGTCTTCAGGAGTTCCTAAGCAGTTACTTAACTGAGATGGCAGCCGCAATTCCGACCCTCTCTACAGCACTAAAAATGCCACATTTTATTAGGCTACAGGGAAAACCAACCAACTAGCCCCCAGCTGACCTTACCCTTCTAGGTATTGACATTGCTGGGCCATACTGCTACTCCACTTCAAAGGAAAACTCTTTAAGAGAGAAATTACAAAACAAACTAAGCAAAAACAAGCAAAAAGATCTCAAATATAATAATTTGTTGACAAGTGGGTTATTGACAGCTAGTGGTTTTGGTGAAGTCGTTTCGAAAATGCTTCTGTATGAGAAATGATGAAAATCTTTGGGGGAAATAAACTAGCACAGTACAGGATCTGTCTTCATTCATTTTGTACCATTTTCAAAGTTAGCTCATGACCAGAATTATACAGCCTCCTACGCTGAACTTCTTGAAGATCTGAGGGGAAGCATGTTAACATAACCACAAAACTTAAATTCTAGCTGCATACCTAGTTAAGATATAGTAAATAAAATGAAAATGTTATGCAGCAGCTAACTTTTCTACGTACAATTGACTGAAACAACCACTGATTTTATTCTAGCAATCTGAGAAAGAAACAGTATGGAAAAAATTCTTGATTATTTAAAACACCGCCTCCTACAATGAGCAGAGATTAAGGCAATTCTACACGAACAGTATTAAAATTCTTAGTGGATTCCAGTGTTAGATCAGTTACATCAATGGCTAATATAAAAGTTACTTTAAGTAACTTCCTAGTGGAGAAAAAGTAGTTACAGAACAGATTTTACAAACTAAAAAATTCTGCTCAAAAATAATCTATTTCAACTTTTTCATTTTAATATGTAAGCAATTCAATTTTAGGTTATCAAAAGGCTTTAAATAATCTATAAAACTTACCTTTAAAAAAAAAATGTTGACCACACATAACATAATCAATTAAACACAACCTTCACTGTTCCATTGGAAATTGAATATAAAACTGCCCATGAACAGGAAGTTATTGAAAAATTTGCTACCTAAAAAGTACAGCTGTCTCGGCAACGGTACTCAGACACACAGCCAGAGGTACACATACGTAATTTATCTACTTGTAATGTAGCTGTTACCAGATGTAATTGAACAGGAGCATTTTAAAAAAATTCTTAAGTGATAGCAAATGATAAGCATCTTGCATTGTACAATTAGACTGTCAGAAAAGGATGCCTATTAGTAACACACACACAATCATCCAGGAGTTACATCTTCACAATCTTTTTTTTATGATGATGCACAATTATGATTCAAAGTATTTTACCAGATATTTCTTGTAAATAGTAATTTTAAAATTGAGAGGCAATTCTTAAAATTGTCTACAAGTACTCAAGAGTGAGACTGCATTTCTAGCTACTCCTCCTCCCAACATGCCCACTGCCAGTTCTGAAAAACCTCATCTTAAGCACAATAGTTACGTGTTAGCTCACCGTTTAACGATCTAGGATAACCTTAAGTTTATTTCATAACATATAATCAAGCAACATACGGTAATTAAAGCACACTGAAAACAGCAGTTACTAGCTAATTAACATCACAGAAACACTTCTCTTAATGATAGAAAAAGACAAAGATGTTATAAAGTACACTAGCATAAGTCTGCTACAAACCTTTTTGTTCCAAACACTGAAAACGTCAACTTTGCACTTTTAAATCGCAGTACCTGATGAATTAAAAATGCCCGGTGTAAGTTACGCACGGTTAGGCGAGCTGTTTGGGGTCCGTCCTTTCACCACACAGTTCACGTAGGGCCAGCATCGTCACTGCAGATTGTTGCATTGTCCGTGAAGCCTGGCAGGCAGCCTCAAGTGTTTCAGGGCTGACATACAGGAGCGGGACACAGCACAAACCCAAACACGTGGCCACTGCCTCCCGGAGGGCCGAGCGCCCACCTCAGTGGCACTGCCTTAGCTTCCTCATCGCTATAAGCTGGCAACAGTACGTACATCTTTCTTGGGTTTCTGTTCTGAAATCTAAAAAGTGCTTATATAAAGGCATGCTCAAATTCTCAAGGTCCACAGCCCTCTACAAGTGAATGTCACATCTGCATCATGCAGCTAAAAAGTCAGGCAGGCTAACAGAAGTTGTCCTTTTGCATCTTAAAACACTGCCTCTGATTAAAAGAAAATGCATCTGAAATCCAAGCGTTTCAGAATGAGAAATAATCAGTACCAGTATGTTCTCATCCTGCACCTGACCACTGTCTTTTTAAACTTCACCTCTACCACAACTTTTTTCTAATAGTCTGTGATATAAACTCAAACTCACAGCCAGAAAAGACTCTGAAAAACACTGTATTGGTTGCTAATTCCAGCAGCAGCATCTTTCATCCAAGGTCTGGTTTGATACTAATCCTGACAAAATAAACCTAAAAATCACCTTTAGGCAGGGTGAAAATCCTCTCCGTCTTAAAACATTCTGGCTTTCAAAGGAATTCTCCAGAAGAAAAGCACCATACTGACCACCACACTTCTGGCAGTCCTTTTTTATTATTTTAGAATTTTAAACTCCCTGAAGATAGTCCTTGTTCATCAGCATGTATATCTATACAAAAATCTTCATCCAATTATTGTAGCAAGGTTCCTTGCATTTTTTTCCCCAAAAGCCAAGGCTATCACTCAGCATTTATTTTGGATGTGGGCAATATAGGGAATTATACTCTCTCAACAGAAAATGCTGAAGCACAATACTGATTTCTTTTCACATGTGAAGAAGCTGACAAAACAAAACAGATTTCAAAGGATATGAGAAAGGCATACACAACATTTAAGAATTTGCAGAGATGCCTCTGGCACTACTGCTACAGGCAGCCCCAGCGCTCCAGGTCAAGTACCGTTGGCAGCTCATGGAGCTGAACTCCATGTGTAGCCTGCTCGCCCTTCCCCATTGCAAAGAAAGGAGCAGGCCACAGGGCAGGTGAACTGCCCTGTCCTAGCAGACTCCACATCACCTGCTAGATGAAGGAGGAGAACCTCATGCAAAAGATCTCTTGAAAGTTGCTTCCTACTTTTTAGTAACCTTATGATTTCAAAGCAGTTCAGCTTTGTTATGAAGACATAGCTCATTGCTCAATTTTTCCTTTTTTGTAACAACCCTGACAAAGAATACCACACATCTCTTTAAATAATGAAATGTTCTAATCTAATTTTGATAAGAATTAAAAAAAAAAAAAAAAATCAGTATCACACTATACAGCATACTACAGAAAGAAAATGTTACCTATCTGGGATTGTTCCCCTTTCCTTTGCCAGGAAAACCCTGATGTTCAGAACTTATGAAAATCTCAGAGAGAAACTTCAAGAAGGTTAGAAACACACTGTAAATCAACAGGAGACTTTTCCACTAAAACAGAAAAGGGGTGGAGGGGGGCAGGGAGAAGAAAGTTTAGCTGCTGCAATGGTATGAGAACAGGCTACATTTTATTATCAGCAAGCTAGTGCTTACCCAACACTGATTTTTCAAACGATTTGTTTCTATGAAATCATTTTCTGAAGTTTTAAGAGATGTTGCTCACTGCAGAAGACAGGAACTTCCAAAGAGCTATTAAGGCTGTAAAGTTTTTATTCCATCATTTATTTAATAGCACGTACATATATAAAATCCTTGACTTTTGAGAAAGTGATAGGCAGTAGAGCTAAGAAGAAACAGGCTAAGTGAACAGCAGATGGATCACCTTTGACTGAGCTCTCGATCTTGGTGAAAAATCAGAACCCTGATCACAAGGCAATTTTCTTTGTGGTTTGTCGATTACTAACCTTAAGACATGTTTTCGAAGTCACTAAAATCATCTGTTTCTTCGCAATGTGCTTTCAGTTACTGGTTTTCAGTTCTCAGCACAACTCTGCCGGCAGCGTTACAATATCCCGTTAGTGCCATTTACATTCCAGGGAAATGCTGCCTTGCTCCCCATCTGCATTCCTCCCCACGCTGACATGCACATGCCCAGCTTCCTCATCTGCTCAATCCATCAAGATACCAAAACTGGGGGGCATACTGTACATACGATACTGATTTATGCATTCAAACTGCATCTTACAAGTAATTTTTCCCTTACCAAAGACTTCCAAAAGGCTCTTTCTTTTTAAACATGCTGAATATTTCATTCTAGTTATGTGGAAATATTTCTATGCAGTGCTTGTATACCGCAAAAATAATGCGCTTTCACATAATTATGCTCACTGTAAAACAAAGAACAGCTATTTGTTCCACAAAGCTACGCTTAAAACAGACAAAAATTTAACCTCGTGCTGGTTTCCAGAGCGATTAGAAGTTCTTCTGTGTTCAGCTGGGGCTCGACATATCAAAATGTTGCATTTGGTGGAATGTGATTTCACATAGCTGTACTAGTTTTGAAGATACCTTTCCAGTACAGTTTTTACCTCTCTACTCGAGTCTGCAAACATTCTTAGCTGACAAAGAGGCAGTGTTTAAATGTTTGTAAGCAGATGAGGGGACCAATGCCCCCTACAAGTGTGACACACCAGCAGAGCGAGCTGCTCAGACCTTCCAGCACTGTGCAACCCCATGGCCCAGCGCCTGTGGGGTGATCATTTGTAAATGATCAATTGAATTACTGCTTTTACATGGCACAGATATTAAAGTCATTGGGCAAATGTAATCAACATGGGAAAGGGGAGGTTGTTTGTTTTTTGTTTTTAGAAATATAATAGTGATTAGTTTAGGCTCAGACCAAGCCATCTTTACTCACGCTGCCTTGACTTGACTGCAATTCATTGAATTTAAATCACGAACACAGTATGACAAAATTAAAGAACCACATCTTCAGAATGGATACAGAAGTACCACAGAAAGTCACTTTTGTTCTCTCTTCCTACTTGTTTACACACACATTCCAAGAACATCAACAAGAGGAAAGCATACAAAAGGACAAGAATATGAATCAGTGATTTACTAGCAGCTTAAAATGATGCTGGAATAATATTTTTTTTTAAAAAAATCTCATCTGAGGAAAATGATTGTTAAAGGTTTATCAGTTTAACCTAACAGAAAAATGCAAACATTAAAATAATCACATCCATATCAAAGCCACTGCATGCACAGATGCATTTTTCAAGACTGTTCAGGCAGTCCTTAGCTTAGGTTTACAACCTTCTCTCGGCAGTGCTGTTGTTGGAACAGTCCTGTAATTATTACTCCACTCTACGCTACTTTTAACTTCATTTCTACTTGTGGATTGAAGGATCATCTTGAAATACCACTGCACATTTTTCCTCCTTCCCTTAGTAAAAGCTTTAACTGGTAAAACATGAAACCCACCCAAACTGTGCTGTCTGGTTTTAAGAAATTCAGCATCAAACTTCAGTAACTCTTCCTCAGGTGTAACCAGCACAAGCAGACCCCTTGCCTCAACAGAGTGGTCAGACCACATTAAGGGAGTCACATTTATCTCATTTCAACATCAGCACATAGGGGAGGAGGTTTGAGAAGAAGGAAGGAGCAGGCTGGAGCAGGGACTCCTTAACCTGCAGTCACCTACTGCTCAGAAAGGGTCAGTGAACACAGCAGCGTTATGGGAAAGGGCAGGAAAGCTGAGCCCGGAGCTGGTGTCTGTACACCGTCTCAGTTCCTCTGGGCCTAGGAGGAGGGATGGCCACCAAAGACAGTCCCCAGTTGACTCCAGGACTAACGTGCAGCCACCAGGGTTTTATGTAGCAGCAAGAAGGGGGCTGAGCAGCCAAGAGGTGGGAGCCCTGCCACACACCTTGCGCCCCGCCTGTCACTGGCTCAGCACAGCCATCACTTCTGCACACAGATTACCGTGGGTTTATGCATTGTCTGCATTCCCTACAAAAACGGGAGCACTTTTATTTAAAAATCAGTAATGGCAGATGTTTGTTATAACCCAATTTCTTCAAATGGGTACCATGCCTCAGATTGAAATTACATGTACGGAAAGTTTGAAGAGATGTTCCACGTAGCCTGAGTAGAGGAATAACAAGACAGGCCTATTGCCACAGCTAGCAAACAAAAACCTAGACTGATTTTACACAATTATTAAAAAAAATACAAAAAGATCATTAAAAAATATATAATTTTAAAAATTATCCCTTAATTAAGACTACAGAATTTGAGGAGGACACAGTATTATTCCCCATGAATTTCTGTAGCGCTGAATACCTGTTTTAACATGAGGAAAAACAACTTAATACAAGGAAATTGTAACCTAGTCACATGCAAACTCTTCACTTCAAAGGGCAAAGACATGTACATAAAAAGATGCAGAGGAGCAGACGTCACAGGTGAGGTATTTCCAGCAGTGACAGTCATTTAGCAGTTATCTGTAAAGTCATTAGTACAGTGGGGTCAGAATCAGAAAAATCTGTGTATAATCAAGATTTTGGGGGGTAGTTTTGGGGTCTTACTTTAAAGCATGCAAACTACAACCACTCTATTCATGACAAAAAACATCTCTGTGGAACATCTCCTGCAGTCCCGATCACTTTCCTGCAAGGTTTCTCTATGTTGCAATATCATCATGTGCCATTAATTTGCTATCTGGAAAAAAATAAAATAAAATACTGAAGCCTAATGTGTATTTACATCTACTTGTTAAAATAAAAAGAAGTATGAGAAAAGCCTTCCACAATGGAGAAGGGAGGGGGAGTGGAGGGGGTGGGAGACAAGAACAGGACACAAAAAACCACCTTTTCCAAAGACTGCTCAAGGCAAAAGGGACATGTCATGTTAAACAGTAGTCAATAGCTGCGTACAATCAGTAAACAAATTCAGCTCTATGAAAAAAAGAACTACATCACCATTTAGTGGTTGCAATTTAGATTATTCTAGCGTGTAATACTTTAATTGTATAAAACAAAGCTGATGTCACAAACACAAAAGAACTTCTTGCAAAGCAAGCACCACAAGTAATTTTTATGCTGCCACTGATGGCTGACAAGTGATGAGCACTTTGTTCGAATTTATGTACTTACGCATCTAAGGCAACAGGTGGCTTATAAAAAGAAAACACAGTATTTTTTAACTCTTCTTTAGCAAAATTTTTATAATATGTTTTATCATAATGACTAAACAATCTCTACAATAAAAGCTCAATACACTAACTACACGGATGAACAACGTTTTGAGGAAAAATATTTATTATTTTGATAAAGCCAAAAAGTGAGACATGGTTCTGGATTCCATTGACTTGGGCGTTCTGCATATACTCAGAACAGTCTCTAATTGCACAAAGCACTCAGTATTTAAACAGTACTTTCTTACATATAAAATACATCCATTTAAGACAAGCCTTTTTTTTTCCTTGTCTCTTCTATTATATCTCAGACAATAACTGAATATTGCAACACAGTTGGAAGGAAAATTTTTCTTTCAAGTCTCCAAGCCAACTGACACAGTGACGTGTTTCGGTGGTTGCTTGAGGCAGTTTTGGGCCAAGAGTAGCATTGCAGACACATGATTTTTTTCCTAAATACTGCGCAGTCCAATAAACAGTTTTGTTTTATTTTGCACACAGATAGTTATAAAAAGAATTAAAAGGTCTACACTGCATAATGCAGGATGATACTTGTCACTTGAACGTTTTAAGTGCAGAAGAATTCCAAGCAAAAAGACACTGTAAGTAGTGACACGGTTAATTCAGATTAAAATCTAAGTGAAGTGAGTGGTATTGACTGGTTCAGTTACACTAAAAAAACCTGAAAGATAAATTGAGAAGGCAAAAATGCAATAAGCATAGCAAAACAATCTTTATATTCTGCCTTGTAATTAAACTATGAAATAACTGTCTGCTTATGATTAAAACATTTGTGTGTTTGCTCTTTTGGATAAATTAAATGCACACACCAAGATATCAGACTTCTCTGCATGGCAGTTTTGCCCTGCCATCCGTAACAATTTAAGTACATGACACATCAACATTTCTATCGCGTATGCGACATATACACCCACAGTTTCTGTGGTGATGTTCGCTGGATCCATCTTTCTGTGCTGTGGCACCTCAGAGCAGCACAGGGAGCTCAGCCCAGAGCCCTACACTGCCTGTCATTCCGTATTTCCTCCAAAAGCAAGCAATCCCTCCCAGGTAGTGTGCATTCTTGATGCTATACACTTCCCACCTTTCACACACTTGACTTCCCATTCCTACCGCTATTTAGTTTTGAGGCATCAATATTCACATCAAATTACCAAAGCTTGGCGCATAACAACATACAGTAAGCCTCGAGGAACTGTTATCTCCCTAACAGCTATCTCAGTAAGTAGTGAAATGCAAACCTATGCTCAAACATTTTTTTTTAAAGTTTAACTAGAAAACTGAGTTTGAGGATGGGAGCTTATCTGCCATTGCTGTTATTAGAAGAAAGACCTGTCTGACAGTGCTCTGAGTACTCTGAGGGGGGAGCAGGCGTCAAGGGAGGAGAAGGAAGAGCCCAGAGAGAAAGAAGGAAGATGGGTGGAGTTTGATTGTATGAAGAAAGCCTTTTATACTGTTTTTAACAGAGATTAAACAAATAATGCTTGGGTTTTCTGAAAATAAATTCCATATCTAAACAGTGAAACTCTGAAAATGCTGTACAACAAGTGAAGCCTCACTTAAACGGCAGAACTCAAAATAACAAATAAAAGTAGCATTCTGAGATATTCCACAACAACAGATGGTCACTTGAGGGTTATTAGTTTATGCATTTTGTTAAGTGCCTCCAAGCAATGACTTCAGGGTGTTATCTGAGGCTAGAGGCTCCCCTTGGCACCAATATTAAAACAGCTTTCGAAGCTGCTCAAGAAACAACTGTTGACATAAACATGCAACACTTCCATTCAGCCCAACACAGGATTACAGGATAAAAAATTGAGATACACTAAGAAATGGCTGTGGGAAACCTGACAGT
Source organism: Alectura lathami (assembly GCA_013399715.1). Taxonomy (NCBI): domain Eukaryota; kingdom Metazoa; phylum Chordata; class Aves; order Galliformes; family Megapodiidae; genus Alectura; species Alectura lathami. Next base: position 2,994 of record VXAV01006964.1, on the reverse strand, counting down.
GCAAGAGTGACACCTTCCAAAGAGAAAAAAAAAAAAAAATCAGACCATCAGAATTTCTGCTGAGGTAGACACATTATTAATAAAGAAATCACCTGCAAACTCAAGCAGAAATGTAAAACTTCATCCTTAGCCTGGGCTTTGTCAGGATGGAAGAGAAGTTTTGGAAAGGCTACTGGAAAAATACCAACTATCTTTGTTGAAGGCTCACCAGAAAAAGTCAGCAGATTTCCACATCGGTATTTTGTCATTACAACAATGGCATAAAGGCACATCTGCAGGCAGACCCTGCTTCTCACTAACATCTCCAGAACACGTAAGAGTCATTAAAAGGTCAGCTTTCTGTGGACTCCAGTGACCAATATGCACAGTATTGAAAGAAAACGTGTCTCCAGCCCTCACAGGCTTTAAGGGGGAGGANAAGCATGCAGTCTGCATCAGGGATTTCCTATGGCTGCCTTTTTACAAGCATTTTTTCAACTCTCCGAATCAGCTTAATGCTCCCTCAGCTAGAACAGCACAACCATTTGCTGGATTACACTTTAAATCCGATTAGAAAAATGATCTATTTTTAAAATAACCCAGCAAGAGGAATATGGTTATTTTTAAAACCAAATTGGCTCCAAAAGCCATTTTACTGAGTGGTTCTACAATCAGCTCCATCAGCACACAAGAAAGTGGCAGCATATACATGAGAAAAGGTGTTGGCATGGAGCTGCTAAAGCTACCAAAAGACAGACTTTGCAAGTCGTTTAAGTTAGGCACAAAGTATGAATTGGGGCAGGGCAGGCACCTGTTTCTCTGGAAGTGGCATTTTGGTCGTTGTGGGAACCAAGACTGCTCCAATAAGCAGCAACTCCAAAAGAAAACCAGAGCAGAGATTTTTCTGTCAGCTTGTTAAACAGCCTCAGACTGAAACAAGGCTGCATACGGACTGAATTACTGCGCAGAGGCTTTGTTTGGATACCCCTCCTAAAGCAGTTCTTTTGGTTAGAGCAAATACACTGTTCGGCTTTCTGATGTGCAGCAACTGCTGCCAGTGACTTCCAAGTGCTCGAGGGAGCATAGGCAGAGAAAAAGTAAGCACTCTAAACTGACACTGTGTGCTGTCAGGACCTCTGACAGATTTGCCTGACACATGAAAAATGAACTGTATTTTAATTAAGACTTACAGTTACATATCCCAACTAAGCCAGTAGTCGTGTTTTAGTTTGTCTAGGATATGCAACTTACAACCAGAATAAGCCCAGAGCCACCTTCTCCCTGGGCTTCATTTAGAGGATTTTCTCCAACACTCAGTTCACAGCAGTACAATTCTACGCTAGGGAAACACTGCTTGAATTCATCATGTAAAAGAAACGATATCAGGAAGAAATCAAGGTGAGCAAGTTGGAGAAACCTGAACACAGTTACGTGCACAAGTGCAGCTGCACGTAGCAGAACATGCACAGTACAGCAGCATTACAGATAATACACCACGCGTTGAGTATACCAACATAAGAAGCACAGACAATTAGGAGAATTTAATTCACAGATTTTGAGGACAACCTAGCAGAGCATTAACTTGTAAGCATAAATGTTATTTAAATGCAAATACAATGAACATATGTCTCATGATGTGCACATCTTTGTTTTAAGAATACGAACTGAACACAAGGCTATGATAGGGCAGCATTGTTTTAAATAAAATAAAATGGCCCAGCACAAAATTGTCCACAGTGCTCACCAGTGCTTCTCTTCACAAACACTTCAAATATATTTCATCCCTTCTTCAGCTAGATTACTGCCATTCCAGTTTATTTTCCTTACTTAAAAATCTTAGATTTCAGTACCTATTTGAGGAGAGGAAGATAAAAGATAAAGAGTAAATTGGTCTCTTGCCTCAAGGCACAAAAAACTACACTGCTACAGGAGCAGTTACATTAGTTCCCCCCACCTAGAGGCCACCACTCCCACAGATGACACAACACGATCACTTTAGCGATTCTCCCTGTCTGTTTCACTGTGAAGCCACCTGATTGCACAGCAGCCACAGCAATAATTAAACCATCTCATGTGACACACACTTGCACACTCCCTTGCCACAGTGATTGCCCATGAGCACTAACAGCTAACTGCTTCTGCTCTTCCAAAGCAAGCACAGGTCTGTGCCCACAGCTGGGTCTGCAGCTAATAAAGTGGTGCTGATCAACATCCAGCTGCTTATCTTTTCCTATTCCCAAATTCTTGCAAGGATTGTTTTTCCCTTTTCTGATGTGGCATTTCTCCAACCAAAGGAAAACAGATTTTCACATTTCACATTACAGCCAGAAGGAAGAAAACAACTGCAGGATTTCTACCTACAAGTTTTCAAGAAAGTTCACAGCAAACCAAAGAAGAAATAACTTCCTGTAAGATACTAAACTATCACTGTCTTAAAGCCAAGACGCCTTACACCATCAACAAAGACATTCACTCAAGGAGATAAACATTGCAAAAACAGTCACCTGAGCGCATTCAAAACACTGTCGCATACTGGTAATTCCCTTAAAACATTACAGAGAAAAATATAAGTCTCACCTGTATTGCCTAAATAGCAATTATATACTGCCACATGACACACAGATCTATAACAAAAGTAGCTGTAGGTCAAATAATAGCAGTGACTCAGTAAAGACAACCTGCCTGGTCTTTATTCTCAGGGGAGGGGGGTTTACTGGTCAGGTACTTTATGACTCACAGTGCAGTATATTAGAATTTTTTCCATGTATTCTTTAGAATTGAGAGATTGCCCTTGTAGCTCAGTAGGTAGCTCTCCTGCTTTTGGCCTACAAGGTCATAGCTTTAAGTCCCTGCTGAGGAAATTTAACAAGTTCCATCTATAAATAGAACAGCATTAGATGCTGCTATTTCAGCAAGGGTGGTGGCCTTCAGATAAGAAATTTTTATGTTTTCATCTGTTCTGATGAGAAAAAGAGGCCTGGGAGGATTACAGAGGTGCTGTCAGGGTATGTAGGG
>VXAV01006962.1:0-16032 GCA_013399715.1 Alectura lathami | reverse complement strand
TTCCTGGCGAGCTCCTTCTCCCCTCTGCTCTGCCTATTTTTTCAGCATGTAAATTGCTGTTCAGAATATCTGATAAATAGAGAAGAAAGTNAGCCCTGTCCCATTTGCCCTTAATTAACAACCATTGAATCCCCACATTAATTAGCAGAGCAGTTAGACATTTTACACCACTCTTCACTACAGTGGATAATTAAAAGTGCCATTAATAAAACTCTGGTATTCATAATTTTATAAACCTGTTATGAAACAATAAACCTGATTACACTATAGCTTTTTATATAATTGTTTATTGGTATGATACTGCCTTAATTTAAAAGTCATTCATAGTCTTATGAAGGTTTTTAAGTGGTGGAATTACTTTAATTCGTCTAATAGGTGAAACTTCTGAGATGATTGACTTATATGTTTCCTGAAACAGACCAATAAATAATTGTCACTATTGGAAATGAACAACATTCGGCCTGTGTGTTTTTTTTAGCCTGGATTTTTTTTTTTTTTTTTGTACATTTACAAAACCACATATCTTCATTTTTATTTATACCACTGAACAAGAGACTGATTGATTCCTGCTTGTGCACAGGAGGTGCAGTCCAGAAAACAGCAACTTTAAATGACAGCTACAGCTTAATTGGCAACATCCAAGGAAAGCTGTCCTGCTGAAGCTCTGAACCATCATTTCCCTAAGGCACCTTGGCCTCGCCACATCCCCAGTCAGCATCACTTTTACATTTTCAGATGAAGTGCCTCGGGGCCCTTTGCTGGAGGATCAATTCCAAGGACCCCTGAAACCATGTAGCTCGATGTCTTAAAACTTTTTGTCACAGTCTTTGATGCAACCTATGTAGAAATTTACATTCATAAAAATCTGGACAGGTGACAATTGACAAAGATGTTCAGCTGATGGTGGTGAGATATAAAAAGCTCACTGAATCCTGCTTACCTTGTACCCACAGTACATCTTCTGAAGGTCTAAAATAAAATCATCGGGCTATTTATAAAACTTCCATTAATGCAATTTGATCAATTTCAAAACTCTACCCAAAAGTTAAAATGGTATAAGATTGTGATTTGTAAGGGAATCTACAGTTCCTGAGGTGCAAAGGGCAGAATAAATCACAAATGCAACCTCTTGGAAAAGGGACACCACATTTATTTTCAGATACATGCTCCAAGCCCTTCTTCAAAAGAAGCATTTATCTCTATCTTCCTCCCTAGTAGTGCTTTCTTTGTCTTTAACTGATTTTTGTAAAACCTTAGTCATTGATTTCAAGGACCTCCAAGATCTTCTCTTAAATTTGCTGTCAGATCACTTTTTGAGAACCAATTGTGTTAAATATTGCCAGTTGAAATTCCTTTTCTATTATGTGTTTCCATTCTCAATTACAGTCTAGAATACAAAATCACCAGTTACTATTTCCTTTTGGGAAAGCTTCAAAATATGTGGGTAAGAGTAAGAGCCTATCCCCCAGATTTTGAAACCTTCTGTGGGAAACAGGCAACTACTACTTTGACTTGAAATGGAACATTATGATNAAAAAAAAAAAAGATGACATTCAAGAAGAGTTTCCTCACCAATTTCAAGATTAAACTTAGATCTAATTCTGCAATTGTTTAATTAAGCAATCTTTACCTCTTTTCACTAAGGATTTATTATTCCCTCCTGCATTCTCACTAGGACTAGTTAGATTTGCTGAGTTTAATTTTTATCACAGTTCTCTTTCTCTGGCTTTCTACCTCAGACATGTACTCCCAGGCAAAAACTATCTGTTAAAAAAAGCCCTACAAGCTTTCACTTGTAATAACAGGTTAAAAATTAGCGAAAAGCAGCAGAAAGGTATGCCAACTCTGACATTCCCTCAGGAAACATTGCAAGTTAAGGAAATTTTTCAATATTATGAACTAAAGGCTTAGGCTGTCATTTCAGTGGGAACTGCTGATATTCTGCTGCTATGACTTTCGTGCAAATGAAACGCTGTGTGGGTGAGAACTGTATTTAAGTAGAGTGGCTGTGAATTTATAAAATGCAGACAAGATGTTCTGCTGCAATTTAACAATTTACTAAGAATTTGCAATTGCAAACAAACAGGAAAGATACCTCAGTGTCAGTTTATCCAGATGGAGGTGAAAGACTGTGAAAAGAGTATCTCCCACCAACTACCTCTCTTCTCCACTCGTTCTTTCAACTAAATGTAGACTTGTGTCACAAGCTATTGCTCAGGATTGCGCTAATGTAAGTCAAATACAAAAAGAAATTATACTTATTTAATATATCAGCATCTTGGAATGATGTACACCTTGAGCTGTGGCATGTAGAAAAAAGAAACATCTACATTATATTCTGCCTCGAATTTTTTCATTCTTCTATTTGAAATTCAAGACTGACTCACTTTCCAGTACATTTTCAACACATGATATTGATTCACTGAAATAATTTTCTGACACTACATAGAGCTTCCACTATTTTGATGTTCTCCATCACTCTTCCTGTAATCTTTGGAAGCAACTACGGGCATAACCCAAATGCCCAGGAAGTTATTTGTAATATGCAAACACTATTAATGCTACTTAAGAGCTTCCTAATACTTCCTTGCAAAGCCCTATTTTGAAGGATTTTAAAATAGTTACACATACAGAGCTTCTGAAGATTTTTGTTTTAAAATCAGAAGTGTTTTCACCATTTTCATAAAGTAAGAATAAAAACACAATTCACATTATTGACTGTTCAAAAGTTTGTAATGCCTGTATTTCTAGAGATTCTTTTTACTTTTAGTGAAAAAAATACTGGTCACAATGAGTAAGATACAGAATGTAATTTGAGTGCAGATTAGTGCATATGATAATCTAGTGAAGAAGGAAAGAACTCACACTTCATTTTATACTCTAAGCGTGAATATTTAGACTCAACTTCGTCATTTCCAAATTCAGAATAGGTTCCCTATAATCAGTGCATCACACTGAAACATGCTAGTCATGGATACGACCCTCTATCTACAGCAACATTTCATTCAGAAGTGAAATACAGCCACTTCAGATGCAAGACACTATCAGGCATTTCATAGAAACATGACATGACAGTACTTCAGAAGAGGAAGTGAAGAAGATAATTAACTGGAACTTTGAGATAAATTTTTGGAAGAGTATAATTAGCTGGCTTGGAACATGGCCAAGGACTAAATAACTCCTACTTGTGAGAGGTGTAATTTGATATATTGAAGTGAAAAAAGTTGGACACATTGCTGGCTTTCCAGGAAACATCACAAGACATTGTTGACTTATGTGTTAAGTGTTCATGAAAGTAAATGATGATAGTTACGTTTGTCTTTGTATGAAACAATTAAATCCTTACTCAGTTAAAATAAATGCCCTATTTGATTAGATTTGATGAACTCAGAACTAATCTGCCATATTATAAAAATAAAAAGATGATAGTTTCATCTGAGGAAAACAGTTACAGATTGGTGGGTCTAAGATCACCTGAACTGACCCCTCTACTTGTTCTTTTTGAGTCAAGACGACTAAGACCATCAAAGTCCATGACAGATGCACATTTTCCCCTCTAGCTATTTTAACTGTTCTACAGAACAAAACTTTAAGGCATTGTTTTGTATTATTAAAAATGCAGTGATAAAGATAATCCAAGTAATAGCCCCTGCTGTGATAAGCAATAAACATGGCATAGAAATTAAAACAATAATTGAAATACCTGGAGAGCTATAATGGCTTTTTATTACAGATGTTATGGACTGTATGCCGACAAAATTCCAAACTAAAGTTAAGTCTCTCACCCTGTACATGAATGATGCCATTCATCTTGTCAATTCATTCTCCTCCATTATTACAACCCCATTATGAAGAAGTCCTAAGTGGGAAAAGATGGCGAAGGGAAGACAAAATAATATATAAACTCATATCTCACTCATCTGGTGGCAATTTCTTCATTCTGTGCATATTTTAAGGCGGTTTTTAAAAGCATCTGCATTCACAAAGAAATATTCAGTGTGTATTTCAAGCAGAAATTTAGAATTACACTGTCTGACTGTATAAAAGTGGGTAGAAATCTCTCCACCTGAAGAGTCAATATCCTTTAATAAATCTCTAAAACCAAACACATGTACCCCTTGATCTGGAACTGCAGAAGGCTTCAGCTGTGCATGGAGCTTTAACACATACTATGCCTAAAGTAGACCATAGAAACNAAAAAAAAAAGCAACTAAAACAACTAGAAAGGGATTACCTGAGGACCACTTCTCTGAACAAATCTTCAGTCTGTCTTCCCTACTCCTACTCCCCCAAAGGAGTTTTATTTTCCTGTGCATTCTGTCTAAAAACATCCATCCTTGTTATGACAGGCCCAGAATAATTTCAGGTTTCACTGTCACATCCCAACATCTGCCTCCACAGCTGTCTCCCCATACACACCATACAGCCAGCTGTACATCAGAGCTGTAACAACCTGGGTAGCCAATACAGCCAACTGAGCACTGGTGAATACCACAGCAAAGAGCAAGAAGATCAGGCACGTTACTGCTTCATAGCAACACTAAGGTCTGAAATAAAGAGGCTCACCAGCAGCATCATGTCACCTTGCAAATGCTTACCTGTTCTTTCCTAATGTAACCAGCAACTTAATTTAAAAGCATAAAGTCCCTCTTCTTTTTTTAATCCTATCTTTACCATAGAGCAGATATTAATGAAGAACAAATTATACTACCTTTTGATCTAAAGCACGTCCTTTGAGAAACAAAGCACCACTGCATTATATCACAGTGGTTTATTTTCTGTGGCATTCAGCTCAGAATGTTCCTTCAGAAAATTTATAGCCACATTAAAATGAGTCCTTGTGAGAAAGTAGAACAGGCAGAAGAAGAATAGAGGTGAAAATAGTTTCAGGATATGTCAAGGCTACAGACTTCCGCCAGCATGGCTGCAACAGTCATGGATAAGAAGTGGTTAAATCCCTGAAAAATTGCCTGCTACAAGAAGAGTTCCCTAGCATCCTCATAATCTGGATCTTATAGATAAAGCTGGAAAGGCAGCAACCTGACTGTAATTTTATCCTGGGAAAGAGTTTCTACTATAGATACAGACCTACTGCACTGAACTAGATTCATCACATAAAATTCTGCAGAATAGCTCTTCTTCATACCCATACATTTTGTGTTCTAATTTCAAAATTTCAGCTTATTAATGTATTTTCAGGTAAAATACATTCTCCAATGGAGCTCAGTGCAGTAATATCTGCAGGTCAGAAATGCACGGTAAACATGACATTGAAGTCTATTCAACAAATTTGGAATTAATGAATGCTTGTCACCTCAGTGCCTGTTGTCATTCCTCCCTTGCAAATGTGGCTGCAAAATGATATGGTAGGAATAAAATGGCGAAGCGAGGTCAGTGGCAATGCTGAATCAGACCTCCTGGAGTTGGTCTCTTCACAAAGCGGTGCCAAAGTGACTCATTCAGAGCAGGACTGATTGTCCTGCTACCTGCAGCCCACTTCCCATCCATCAGCTGGATAATCTATGCCAGGATAATTGAAACACTATTGTACTATTTTTTCATCTAAGAGTGAGCTTGGCTTTGGAATGCAGCAATAGTGACTGTGCAAAGGCTGATTTACCAATGATCTAAAGAAGCAAGTGTCGTTTTTTAAATTCCCCTACAAACACAGCAAAGGATTCGTTATGCTCATCTGATATTTCTATCACTACAAAGATGAAACTTAGAAAAATCCTTTATTTTAGGCAATTCTGAGCTGTCTGAATTTCCCTTCTATATGAAATTTGACTAAAAACTGCCTTCGTTATTCTTAGTTACCAAAAAATCAATTAAAATGCTTAATTATGAAATTTGAGGCTACAATTTACCTGGAAAGTTTTTGCTTTCCTTAAAATTTTTCTAGAATATTTCATAAGAGCTCCTCACAGAAGAAATTTAAGACATTTTAAGTTTCTGTGAAGCATTTTCTGAACTTTAGCTATAATATCTTTTAATTCATTTCATCCTTAGTCAACTGCAACTCCAGTTTGTAATAGAGGTGGGTCCCTCAGATCAAGGGGTTCATATGGTTATAGTCTCCATAAACTGGCTGCAGAAGACAGTAAAATACCTGGCAATCTTAAGACACAATGGAAGAACACCATTAAAGTGGAAATGTGTTTTTAATAAACTGACTAAATTTCCTTATATGCATCATAAGCTCTTGTATCCCCAAGAGGGGTTATTAGATTCAGATAAAATGTTTTAGAAAATTCCTATCACCTAACTACTTTAAGCTGCATTAATCAATTTAAATTCCACCCAAATCATGAGCAAAAAGTCTGCTCTCATCTAATGAATATAAATGCTTTCCTTTCCATAGCTAAATTTCTCAGGCTGAAGTTTCACAAACATTAATGGGAGATGTTCACAGAAAATCCATTAAACAAATAAAAGATTGCGTGTGCAAATTTCCTGTGCAATATGTGGTGTGGAAATTCAACCCCGTTATTGCTTAGCATTTTCCTCTCAAATATCAGGGCTGGATTTAAAGTATTTCAAAGTCATTCTTTTGATACTTTTATTTTTTCTTACATCTCATTACTTATATCACTTGAAAATGATTTCCTTGAAAATCATCCCAAGCTTCCCCAGCAGAGCAAGAAGGGAAGAAAAAAAAAAGAAAAGAGGAATGGCTCAAATCACACAGGACATCTTAATTCATTCACCTGGATCTCTCCATAGCATGCGTAGCACAGAAATACAGATGTTCTGTGTAAGATTAGATTCCCCTGCCCCTACCTTTTCTGTTATCTAAACAAACAGTGCTTAATTCTGGCAGTTTTGATTGACTTTCAGACTGCAAAATCTCAGATCAGAAACTTTCTCTTTTCTGTTTGAAGTTCACAGACACTTATTTCCCATTTTATAATTCATATTTTTGTTGAGCTGCTAGCAGGTATCACACAATGCCATGAGTACAAATGAGAGAAGTATGCAGATGACACTTCAGCATTAAACTCTGGCCAGCTGTCCCAGTGTAAGACAACACTAACGGCTTGATGAAAGTAGCTGGCTGAAGTGAAACCTAGATCATAAGATATCAAATTAGTCAACCATTAATGGCAAAGGCACCGTATTGGGATTTGAGAATTCTCTGCTCTGTTCCTGTTTCTATTCCATTTGTGACTTTACATGAATCACTCATGCCCAGAACCCTATGACATCTATGAGATGCACACTAAATTTCCAAGGATTTCAACAGCATTTACATTTCCAAATTTACACTTGCCAGATCTGATTTTAGCCAGACCTGACAATACCAAGATTATCCTATTCATCCCAGTACTTGTCATTACTGGAATCTTTTTTTTTTTTTCCTCCCAAGTCAAGGCTATGTCAGTGATGCATCTCCTCAGTGTCCTTGATGGACTCCTCTCAATTAGACCAGAACTCCTAGCAGGCAGCATGCCATTCAGGCTCGCAGCACAATGAAACCGCTCCTGAGACTACTACTACAACTGCATTTTCTGCAGAGTTTAACGCTGTTTATGAGGGACCTACAAAATAATTTCTAGGATCCCATGAGCAGATTCAGTTAGACTGGAAACCAAAGGAAAACTAAGTAACCTGAAAAGGACTCTGCCATCTCAGTGTGAACAAGGTATGAAAACTCCAGCATCACTTACATGATACACTTACAAGATACAGCCACACTAAGCAGCCTATTTCTTCCTTTTCTCACTAGGAAAGTATGTTATACATACAGACCACTTACATCAGAAAAACAAACAAAAAACAGTAATGCAAGAGCTCCCTTAGCCTATCACCTAGCACGCTGAGAACTCCCTCTTCTCAAAAGCTGACTGACTGGCTGACTTGACTATGTAGGATATTTTTTTTTTTATAAGTTCAAGATCAGTGCTCAAATGCAAGAGATTCAGTAGAAGTTTTACATTCAACTCTTCGAAGCCTTCTGTGAAAATCTCGAATAGTATTCAGAGCTGTATTTCAGAACTCCTAACTTTCAACATACTTTCTGTATTAATAATACGAAGTGCAATAAAACTCATCCATGCAATAAGCTCACTGAAGCCAAAGAAATTACTGTTATGACTACTTTGGTCTACTGTTTCTTAATTAGCTTCTTTCTCATTCAATTGACTGTGCTTTAGCTAGCTCTACAAAACCAAAGGTTATTGTATATAGGGAATCTTGTTTGCCACGTATGTACTAGTTAGACCATGCTGATCTCCCCAAAACGAGGAGTCTCTGCACCCAGATCTTTTCATGAGAACGGAAGGTAGCTGTCCTGTGGCTCAGGCAGCAGGGCTGTGCAGAAGGTTCTCAGCAGGGCTGAGTATCTGCAGCTGGGAGGAGTTTGGCCATGGACACAGGACAGGTATGCAGCCAAACAGCCAGAGGAGAATGAATACAAGCAGCATTTGTTTTTTCATCTGCACTGGAAATTCTCTTTGAAGAACACCCTGGAGACACATACTAGCTAGGAAGCATCTGATGCTGCAAGTCTCCCCTGGGGCAGGGAGAAGCAAAACTTCTGTAGTTACAGTAGGGACACAGGGACACTTACTGACCTTGATGGATGTTAGGGATCTCCATAAAATCTCAGGGAAGCAGAAAGGTTTAAAGGCTATATCCCTAGAGCTTTATACTGGAGAAGAAAAAATGTATTTTCTCCCAAGCTGCAGAAAATCAGTGCATACACTAATGAGACGAACCACATGCATTTCTTGGCCTCACCACATATATTCCCCAAAAGTATACTAAGTGGGTCACAAATGAATTTAGACAAGGATTGATTTTTTCTATCAAATATTAACAAAGCTGAGCAACTTTTTGAACACAAAACTTATTTGATTAGGCATTCATCAGAAGGTTTGGGGTTCAGAGTTAGCACCCAACAACGTTTCAAATATTCACACAAGCCTTCTCACAACTCCCCTCCACAGCAAAGCACATTCTTGCTTCTCGTTCCACACAGCCCTCTGGAGTTCATCCTTCTACACCTGGCAGTACTACAAGACAAATCTTCCTTGCCTACTTCAGGTTTTTTTTATTATTATTATTTATTGTTTTCTGCAGATATAAACTAAATAAATTTAAAATTATTCAGGAGAATTTGTATAGTTTAGCTTTTCCAAGCAAGCTTATTCAATGCTTCTTGTACGTGTTTAAAATTTGGATGTGCCAGTGTTTTTAAAGAGTGCACATTCCAACAAAGGCATAACATATCATATGAAAGGTTTGCAAGTGAACATGGAAACCAAACAGAATGAAGGAAGTTAAGGCCATGTTAAGACAATATGATTCCTGTAGGAACAAAAGAAATCTAGAAATGTAATTGTGGTAAATCAGGTACTGAAACTTATTTTCTATCTTCTTAGATTTCTTAACCACAGCAAAGGAAGACAAATCATTTTATGGTTTGTATTTTTTCTTCCCATAAACATGTTATATTCCCATTCTACAGAAGTTTCACAATTCCTACTGCTGTACACATTGTAGAAAGAATAGCTTTTTTTTGCTTCTTCGTTTCTCATAGGATAGCAGTATTTCAGACACTTCCATAGCCGGAGTCCGGCAGGTTTTTGAGCATTACAGCTTGTAACTCCAATTCTCAAATGCATACTTTATATTTTCAATACATATATAAATAAAAGGAGTATAAAGTTAAAAATACATTTTTAAAGTCCTCCTTTCAGGAATACAACCCCCAGTGATAAAGCAGAAGGCATTTATCTTCATTTGCAAGGATGACACAACACAACTTAGTCTGCTTTGCCACTTGTGAATTGTGTCAGCACCCCAAATGTATGAAAATCAACACTGCTATTGTACTCATCAGCGCCTTTCTGTATTTCTCCCTCTCCTTATATATACTTATTTCAGTCTTCTAAAAGGCACAAACAACCTGTCAGATATGCTCAAGCATATGCAAAATTCTAACTAGACAGACAAAAATAATCTTTGTTCTTTTCCCCATGTGCTCTGTGGGAGTTTTGTCTTGTTTGTGTGATTGATCAGTTTGCATTTTACTTCAGCAAAATCATTTTTCAAACACATACATGCAGCTTAAAAGCAGAAGAAAAATGTTTGACCCAGACCTTTTATTGGACATTGCAGATACAGTACAGAGCAGAACTGCAATGTTTACTAAGTTTGTAAAATGTACCATAAAATGACATTAGAATGCCTCTGAGAAATGTTTTCTCCCCCAGAACCCTAGTACCCAGAGTTGTATACTAACAAATTTTCCAGAGAAAAGAAAAGAAAAGAAAAAGATTCCTAGTAATGATTTTATCTCCTGTGAGAAATTAAGTCTTTTGGGGATTGAATGGCAAACAAAACAGCAGAAAATTAGCAGAATAAGTTAAAAACAGCAATGAATGCATCACCTTTGGAAAAGGTCACATTTATCTTGATCACTCTGGTATGCTATAATAAGAAAAGCGCACCCATACTTCCCATGTATTCCTCTCCATGTTTTCTCTTTTTATATGACCTTATAAAGATAGTCTTAAAATACATATATTCTAGATTTGGTATGGGAGTATGGTTATGTTTGTTTGTTTTTCTTTGTCAGTAATGAAGGTAAAAGATAGTACTGTACTACACGAAAGACAGTTCCTTGCTTTTACCCTCAGCAATCTTTAAAATCATTTAATTAAGATTCTTCCCTATAGTTTACCCTTAACTTCAATCATCTCCTGACACTAAATGTTATGACTTGTGTTCCTTCTACATCTACAACTTCCATGTCTATGGAAGTCAATAGGAGATTTAGGCACATACAGATTGCAAAATGAAATTCATTGTGCATTAACTAACTTTAATTTGTAGCAATTCTTCAGTGACTTTTAACACAAATGTACTGTACTATGCACTTTCCCAGCGGGACTTCCTTTTGCAAAATGCTTATCTGAATTTCTTTATTTGTATAGTTTATACAAAGTATTTGTTGAATTGAGCAAAAAAAAAAAAAACTGCAAAACTTTACATCGGGAGGGTTAAAAACCATGAAAATGAAAGATATAACTACAATATTGCGAACATTTTGTACAGATTTCCGAGGCTAAAATCGCACTTCATCCTCAGCATAACGTTTTTTCCTTCTGAGAATGTATATATTCTGCAAACCACAGTCATCATTGCATACTCCTTCACTGCTGAATGACGAGGTAGAGGATCTTTCATTCCTAAAATAGCTAAGACTTTATGAGCATGCTCATCAGCTACTTTAGACTGTGTACTTTAACTCAAGCCACTCCCAGAAAAAGTATTAGGAAACAGATTAGAAAACCTTGGTATGCAGCAACAACACAGTGAACTATTTCAGTCTTCTGCCCTAACAGTATTTGTTGCTTTCGCAACACATTAACTAGCTTATTTTTCCAGGCAGGAATTCAGAAAGCCCTACAAATAACTCAGCATCAATAGTAATCTGCACAGCAGGAGTCACTGTCTTTAACGTTAGTGGTTTTTTTTGTTGTTGTTGTTTGTTTGTTTTTTTCCAGAATGATATCGTAGTTTACCTAGTTCAAAGAAAAATGCTATAATTTGTGGGGGGGGAAAAAAAAGTTTGTTATTCAGTATGTTTTCCAGGTACCCACCCCTCACTCTGACGCTGAGTGACCTTAGGCATTTCAATCGACCTCTGTGAACCTCAGTTAGCTCAGCTAGAAGACAGAATCCCTTTGAAAAGCAGATGTTACATCAGTGCTGAGTTTTCTTGGATAAATGCATTTAAAATTAAAAGAAAGCTACGACTGCTCAGTGACCTTTCAGTACACTTAATGTCAAGGACCTTTCTTTTGGAGACTAAGTGTCTATCTGGAATTGCTAATGCAATTTAAAAAAGGAAAAAAGAAAAAAATCAAATTATAATGGCTCACATACAAACGCAGAGGTAGGGACCGTATTTTCTTTCATCTCATGTGCTTTGGCTGTATCACACCTTTTCTTTTGGTCCATTTCAAGATAATTCATTTATAATGTTGTAACATCTTACAGCTTTTCATTTGAAGTCCTATATTTATGTGGGAACTTTCATGCTGAAACACCTCAAAATACATCCAAACAAACTCCTAGGCAGAAAACATACCATATCAAAATCTGTAGAAAAATATAATATAGTCCAAAAATAATATATATATATAGACAGAGCTAAGGAATAATGTTGGGTATGTGCAAAAAGCAACAGTTTTGTGCAGAGGATGCAATCTCCCCCAGTACTGCCAAGGCCCTGCCATCTGAGCATGGGTGTTGTGACCTGTCAGGTACCCAGTCCTCAGGCTGTATGGAGCAGCTGTGAGCCACAGAGGAGCGAGCAGAGCAGGGCTTGGGGGCTCGAGTGACTGACAACCCCAGGGCTAGGGAGACTCTGGGAGCGGCTGAAGCAGTCAGGAGCAGGTGTTAATCAGCTCCTCAGTCAGTGACTCAGCATGTACAAACAACATTTCAGTATGGTTCCACTGTAATCTCATCTGGCTTTAAATCCTTTAAATCACTGCCTGCTCTTCTCACAGTCTTATTCCCCTGCTTTTCCCTTTTAAGGCACGGGAATACAACGTTCACCTTTTCTCCTCTTAAACCCAGCAAATTAGAATTTTTTATTCATCTACTATGTGAAATTGGTTACCAAACAGTTATTTTCTAACTAGATCCACATGCATTTATATCAAACTGCTTTTAGTGCAACTCCCTAGGAAGTATCATCTTAAACCAGCTCAAATTCTGCTTACTGTTTTATCCTGTTACTGACGTGGTACTACTTGCAAGGCAAAAACGGAATGACCCTTTAGTGCTACAATTCACTTCAACAGTGCTCTGAAGTATGAGAAAAAAAAAATTAAATAAGTTTACCAATTCCCCACATTGAAACCCTCTATGATTTCGTTTCTTCTAAGCCCTTACTAATGATCTATGCTCTATCGAGTGTTACACTGTGTGCTGGTATGTCAGCTTCAGAGGCAAGGGAGCTGCTAACTGTGTAGCTGCCACTTAAGAGCATTCCAGAAAACGAATGTTGCTTTGCTCCATGTCTGTCCTCATCCTCATGCAATGCAGTTTTTCAGAAGTTAATAGCTGTTACAGGATGACGTGGCTGAAAGCCTGCACAGAAAGCATATTCCCACATATTCAGTGAAGCGTCGTATAGGGAAGGAGGAAATCAGAACAGAGCAGACGTGCCTGGTGCTTTCCCGGCTGGCCACTTGCTTAAAGAAGAGTATAGCATAGGTTTCCTTCTCTTTTACCTCTGGACCTCCAAGTTCATAATCTAGTCACCTGTCAATTAAGTCAGCAATGACAAGAAGTGGGTTTGCCTTTTTTTTTTTTTTTTCCCCTATTCTATTCTATCCACTCATAGCTGCAATCAAACAATTTTCTGATTTTCTAGGCTGTGTCCAACCACATAGTCACCTACTGAAACAGAGAAAGAAACCTTAAAAAGGCTTACTAGGTCAAGAACAGGTTAAGAATCACAAGTTTGGTTCAACTTTTAATACATCGCATATTATTTTAAAACATTTGTACTTTTAGTGTAATGGGAGTATATTGAAAAATATGCTGTTTTCAATAATAAAGGACCACAGAGTTTCAACCGTAGCTCTGAACTTCCTAATTAACAAAGACTGTCATTTCCAGTGTTTGATGACCTCCTATTATATAGTGGGTTTAACCATAAATAAACAACAAAAATAGTTATTATTAATAAAGTGGGATTATAAGTTAGAGGTTTAATATTACACTGTTACTATTAAACAAACACAATTACTGTAGTTTTAATGCATGTTCTTCATTATCTTCTGGTGGCTTGAACAGAAAAAAATGAAATTGCATGGCCTTTAATAAATAAAATTCAAATACTGTTCATGCTTTGCAACCTTGTAAAGAGTAGCTGACTTAATCACTTGAAAACATCCTGTACATTTTGAATCATTCTCTGGAGGCTAACTGAATTCTCTTACATATTATGAAGTCTTTGTTCAACTTTCAGATACTTGAGTTGGTGCCTGAGGATTGTCTAACTGTCCACCCACTCAAACCAAAGCAACTTACAAGAATATTGTCAAAAGACAGTATCAAAACCCCTGTTAAAGTTGAGGTAAATAACCACTTTTTCCCATCATCCACAACTCCCAGTATCTTATCCAAGAATGCAGCCAGTTGGTAAGGTCTCATTCACCGTCAGTAGAGCCACACATCATCCCCTTCACACGCCCAGCAATGTCTTCCAACAGAACCCACTCCATGATTTTCCTACGGACTGAGTGAAGTTGACTGGCTTGTTGTTCCCCTGTAGACTTCTTGGCCATTTTTTAAGTTGGGCAAAACATTTGTCGTTCTCCAGTCACTAAGGACCCCCCTCAATTTTCATGACCTTTCAAAAGTGACAGAGTGGCATCTCAAGGACATCTGTCAGCTCTCAGCACTTTGGATGCCACCCATCTGCTCCCATGGACCTAAATGCGTCGAGCTTCCTCAAGCAATCCCTGGCTCAATCCTCATCTACTGCTGCTAGTTCTCCTTGAGCTCTGCCTCTAAAGAGACCTTAGAGGCCTGGAAGACCTTGTCAGCAAGGACCGAGGGAAAGGATGCAATGACTGATAATGAGATTATGATCAATTGTAGAGCAAAATCCAGGCCTGCACTGGGGGTGCTGTCATACCAGTAACACAGTTGCCATAATTTAATGAAAAGTATTCAGCTCAATGTATTTATGCTGTCCTTCTCTCACAACCTTACCTCTTCCTCACACCACAGAGATCAATCAATTTCATAAGCAATGCCTTCCAGTCTGTTTTTGAAAAAAACATTCCCAAAACCATAATCCTCACATGCTCATCCCTGTTTAGCTTCAACAAGTCTGACATGGAGGTCATTAGGAGATTTGAGAATAACCAATAGTTCATAAAGTTAATTTGAGAACATCCAAACCTGTAATATGCAATCAGCCGAAGTAAGACCTTCCAGCTGCACAAGGGATAGATACAAAGATACCCACACCACGCACAACAGCTGAGGAACAAACCCATCACAGTAAACTTGCAATGTGTACACAAACTCTTTGAAACCAAGCACAAACATTTCCTGTGAGAAGCAAAAGCAGTCAGAAATGAAAATACAACTGCCTGCTACAGACTACATCTATTTCATGTCTCATGTAATCATGCCTATGATCTTGCATTAATCTTGCCCATTGGTATGTTTATAATCTGTGCCTGCTGAATTCTCAGGCACGAATGCTGAGACACAATGACCATCAAATATTTTGGATTTGAAATCATACATTCATCATACCTCTGCAGTTTTATCCTTCATAATTGCAGTGTGTCAAAACTGAGCTACCTACTCATTTCTGCAATGCAAACAATACTAGTGAATTGCTGCCTCTATCTTCTGCTAGGATTGCACAATAAATCTGGGCAACAGATTATCCTAAACAACTCCTACAACTGTGAAGACTATACTCTTCTTTCAGGCACTCACAAAAATAACTGAAAGTACCTAATTAGGACACTGTTGTTTGAACACACAGCAGTAGTACATATACTTCGAATAAATCGCAGCTTTCATGTGTTCCAAAAGCTAACTAGTTTCTAACCCTTCCCACCCTAGAAGTGCCACTTACCTCTTTGCAGTAGTAGTTTAATGTTCCCACTCCTATTACCAACCTAGATATTCTTTTCAATAGCTTCTTCATTTCCTACTGACAAATACCATACTGAAACTGTCCCTCAAAGGACTCTACAATGTTCCCAATTCCTCCCCCCCCCCCCCCAGAATCCT
This sequence comes from Alectura lathami, assembly GCA_013399715.1. NCBI lineage: Eukaryota > Metazoa > Chordata > Aves > Galliformes > Megapodiidae > Alectura > Alectura lathami. The sequence goes on along the minus strand of VXAV01006962.1, from coordinate 243 downwards.
ACCATACTTGTCTGTTAATAATTTCTGTGGATTCTGCAGATTCCCTGTACTCTGTACTCTGTTGCATTCTACCAGACTGCTTGCCCCATTTTCTGTCTAATTCTCATGTTGCCATGGTATCATAGTAAGTATGAGAAGTAATGACTACAACAGCAGATCACCTTTTACTGAACCACCCTTCTACTAAAAAGGAAACTGTCCACCTCAATGAGCATTGCTCCTACTAAGCCTATTTTCAATGCT
>VXAV01006961.1:303609-318956 GCA_013399715.1 Alectura lathami | reverse complement strand
CACACACACACCCCCCCAAAGCTTTCCTCTTTTTATTTTCTCTCTTCCTTCTTTCCACCACAGCTTCTTTCCAGGTGCAGCCCCACCTCTCTCTCTCTCAATGTCCATCCGTATTTCATCACACCATGCCCCACCTCCTCTGCCACATGCCCATGACACATCTCCAGTCTATTCCTGCTGCACATGGCCACAGCACCGTGCTGCTGAGAAGTGTCTGACGCACAGTGGGCAGGCACACAGAGTGGCACCGCATAGGATCTGACCGCACAACCCAGTGCAGTGCTGAGGCTGCTCCTGTGCACCAGTGCCAGCAGTCTGAGGCTGTCAGATATGGAAATGTGTGGGTCATTTGTAAGATTTCTGAGGGACACTGTCAAAAATTGATGCTGACCATTCTCAGTTCTTATTTCAATGCTAGCATTACAACGCTGAAGGTGTACAGTCTCCAAGTAGGGAACAGTCAAGAAAAAAAATACATGAAGATAGATTTATTAGAAGTTATTTCCAGTATGAAACTACTATGCTAAGTCAGTTCCTATCAACACTTTCCCACACATCTAAAAGTGTATGTCAGTAACACACCACAGTGCTTGCTCAGCATCTCCAGAAAAAAAACAAAACAAAACAAAACAAAACAACAACAACAACAAAAAAAACAGAATTCAAGGTACTACCACAATTTTTTAAAGCTGGCTTTTAAACCAAGACATTTAAACTACAGCTTAACTAAAAAGAGTTCATGTTAAACATATAGGGGGTAGGAAGACCAAGTTGTTCAGAAAATGTGAGTTCAATTTATCTTTATTTTTATATACACAGGATTGCATTTCAAAATAGGACTCTGACAGAAACAGTACAGTAATTGAAATTAATGACAATTTTTGAAATGACAACTTAGAGAAACTTCAGTTTTTGTAAAGCTAGCTTCTCCATGAGTATAGAAGTTTTCCTATTTACAAATACGGAGCAGGAGTATCTAGTCTTCAAGTGCAGAGAAGAACTTTCTACTTAACTTTCATGTACCTGAGTCAACAGTTTCGCTACCAATAAGTAAGGCTTGTCAATGATTAATTTGGTCACATTGTACTACTTTAAAACACGTTGCATTTGTTTATAATCAAAACACACGGCTCTTGGTGAAGATCATCCTACTTTCTCAAGTCCGTATACCCAGCCTGGAGTGAGAATACCCTCCAAGTCCAGAAGTGTTCATTTCCCCTTCAGGTAGCAAGCATTTCTAATGCCAGTGGATCATAAGAGATTACAAATCTGCCACTATGCCAGGACTGGAATACTGTGTCTCTTGTACTTAAACAGCATGTGAAAAATCCTCAGGTAGATGAAGACTGCAGAATTTTTTGCTTGTATTGATGAATTTTTTTCTATAAGTTTTGCAATGGCATGAACTACTAAAACTAAGAGGGGTGGTATAGACAGATGTGGTGGTAGCCACATCTGTCCCTTCCTGATATTATTAATACATTATGTGTAACCTCTGAGAAGATCTAAAAGTGATCTGAAGCCCTCAGAGTTCCATGACACCAGTATATTGAAAATCACTTACAGGATGCCTTTGTATAATTTCTTTCAGCAGTCTGGAAAACATAGGAAAAATTATAAACTGAAAAGATTTAAGCACTATCATAAAGCTGTTAAATCACGGAACTGCAAAGCAGGTTGGAAAGGGAGAAGCATTATAGGTGACAAATCTGAATTCCATATTCGAGGGCAACATAAAAATGTCACAGCCTACTTCACTGTATGTTCAGAAACGACATTTCTCTAGAGGAAAACTATCAGGAGACAAAATTTAAAAGCACAGATCAGCAAAACAGAGTGGTGAAATAGGAGAACCTTTCTTTTCTTACATGAAGTGTGCAGGAGAGGATGGAAGGAGCCTCAGGGTTGACAGAAGGGCCAAGACAGAAACAGAGAGACAAGTTACTTCCTTCCTCAAAGGACTGTGCAGAAAACAAACCAGGAGGAGAACAAATTCCCCTGCAGTTCACCTTTTCAAAGGTGCAAAGGTGGCAGCGGGTCCCTGATCACCCCTCTGGGACTGTGGCTGTCTGCCAAGTAACTGTTGAACAGCTGAGGTGAACTCTGACTCAACACCTTAGATGTATGCTAAAATCTGCAGGAGGAATATGCATTTGTTTGTTATGGTATTTAGTGTGTAGCTTTTAGGAGCCACATAACACAGAGAATGCAAGATTTTCAATTTCTAAGAGCATAACTCAACCAATAAAACCGAAGATCAAAGATGTTTTCTCCATTTGTCTGGTCACTAAGTGGTAGCACATGTTTATTTTCATAAATAATTCAGGCTAATGGAAGTATTAACTTTAAAGGAATTATTAGCAAAAGTAGTTCTTTCTATAGGAAGCACAGCCAGCAGTATAAAAAATACTGGTATTCGTCAGAATAATTACATTTATATTCATTAAGTGCATCTTTTCCAAGGGTGTCACTGTAGATAAAATGGGTTATTACACACCATTCCTTGCAATTTAGGTGCGACACTGCATGGAAAAACACATCTGGCTGGATTATAATTTCAGAATGGAAGCAGGGAAAGACAGGCTGCAGCTGAACTACAGGTAAGTCCAGATGTCTTACTAATATAAATTAAAAGACAGACTGTTGTATTGTCTCATTTGATATCACTCTTCTCTGTACCTCTAAATAAATCTGATTACACCAAGAATGAACTTTTCTGGCCCCAAATGTTATGACAGGTTCTGCAGGATTGTGTATTTCTCAAACCTTCAACTACACATTGAAATAAATTAGGACAATCCAAAAGAGAGATTAATTATCTCAGAATTAGATTATGTGCACCATCCACAGTCCTTAATACAAAGAACTCTTCTACTGGGCAGGTCTTGTAACGCTCCAGCAGAGCGGCCGCTGTTTACTATGTGATCAAAGTGACTGGACTAAATACTGAAGGTTTGTGGGCTCCTGGATTATTTCAAGTACCAGACACTAATGGAATACATTGTAATATGACCCTTGGGTCACTGACTGTTATTTGAAATTGAAATTATAGCACGCGATAACCTCTGTACAGCTGAAAATAGACAAACATCAAGCACATTAGCTGTAAATTAAAAATGCCTCAGACTACATCACATCTTCTACTGAACTGAGATCTATGTGCACACACATACACACACGTATAACACTGTCAATCAATTATCTACTGCATGCAGAAATTACATTAACAAATGCAAGCATTTACCCAGCAAGATGAAAACAGCCTCTGAATGCAGTACTCTCCAGCTGCTATGGCAAAGGCTTAACCTCCAGAATTAACAAACTGCGAGCATATCCCTCCAAACCCAAACCAGCCAAGCAGGACAACGCCAGCCACCAAACCTGCACCACTCCCAGAGGGAAGATCTACCTCTAAACCCAGCAAGGGCAGGAGATGCCCAGATGACCCCAGAGACATTCATCCCAGAGCTGAGCATCTGGGGTGTGTAAGCCACACAAGCATATTTCCCTTGCTGAAGCAAGCAGAATGGGAAAAGAAAGGAAAGCTTGCTAGCTCCCCAGAGAAATGGCAAGGTGGCATGGTAATTGCACACATATGGCAGTGTGGGAATGAAAATGCTATCTTAAGAAAGCCTAAAAAGCTCACAAAGGAAGCTAACATAAAGAAGTTTAAATTTTATAATAGGCAATTCTAAATACTTGCTGAAATATAAACTACTATATGTTGCAAATTTATGAAGTTTACATTTGTTCATGTATGTTTTCAAATTTGATATACAGCAAAAATTTATACCTGTCCCCCTGTAGGAGGGGGAAAAAAAAAAAAAAAAAGCCTTACAAGAAAACACTCTACGGTTCCTTCATAACTTCACACTTCATTTAGAACTTAAACTGACTATCTTTGAACAAATGTTTTCAGCAGGGTAAGCTATAAAATCTTCACACAGCTCAATTCTCTATTATGATGTACAGAGAGATACCTATCTGTTGACAACATGATGCGCCCATGTAGTCATAGCCCATGACTGGGCATGCCAAAACTCATGAACTGATTTACATATGCATTCATCATGTGCCCAGGAGTGCACAACTTACAGTGCTCTAATTGATAATTTTGATCAAATCACAAAGGACACTCAAATCAGGATCATGTAATAGGGAATAACCTGAATCTTTTGGGCCAAAAGTGTTGCAGAATAAATTAAATATTGGGGATGGTTGGGTGCAGACCACAAATTCAATGTTACACAGTGTAAAAAATCTTGAATGATTTTTGAATGCATTATTTTCGATGAAAATTTGGAGGAAGCTGGTATGTCACCTAGGCTGTTCTTCTAACCTTCTCAAACACTCCTTATTGCAATATGACAATATGACATTTGCTTGTGATTTGTTTGTTTGTTTTTTTTTTCCCCTGAACTTCCAACCACTTACAATGAATCTGCCATACCAGGTATTTACCCCAGGGTGCTCAGGGAAGCTACTCAGATTCCCCCAGACATCTCTGAGGAGGATGCTGGGGACAATGTGTTTTACATATGTTGCTGGAGCCTTTTCCTCTACAATGCTCCAAGGCCCCTAAGCTATTGTTAGAACAAGAGATCTGCAAATTGTCATAGCATTAGCCTTTCTGTCAGTCTTGCATCCAAACCAAACGCACACAAGTCCTCAGAGGCCTCTGGGTGACCAGAAAGTGCTGGCACCACATTGCAGAGAGGCTGAGAATGCATCAGCCCAGGGCGACAGTGGCCAGCTCTCTGCTCTCACTGCTACTTTTCCTTATGCAGCAAGGACAGCACTAGGGAATGAGTCTGAGAGCCAGAGGTTTCCTCCTCCTACACCCCTAAAGACCTCTGTTTAATGGCACTTAAGCATGATGGAGAAGACAGGCAGCTGATATAAACTCCTGCAGAAGAGAGAGGATCTGATGAAACGGTCTGAACAGAAGGGAATGGTTAGAAATAAGAAGCTTTGGTAAACACACTAAAATGCAAAAGAAGAGAACAATTTTAGCAGGAATCGTGAGATCAGGCCTCTTCATGACTGCTGTGGTAAGAGGGCTAGAATTTGAATGAAAAATTTGAATGAAAAGCACAGAAAGTACTTAATTTTAAGTAGGAGAAAAAGCCTGAGGTAAAGCTCAGGCTTAGAAAAAGAAAGTGACTGGGACCAGACCATGGAAAGAAATCAACTTCAAGGAAGGGTTTAAAATAAAATAAAATAAAATAAAAAGGCTGTCATTTAGCATTTGTGAAATCAAACTGCAATGCATTGATTTCCTTTCAGTGCTGGTTTTGAAGAGAATATGACATCTTGCTACTACTATCAACAGTTCTTCAGCTTAAGTAGTGTAAATCTTTACTTTGAACCTAGATGAAAAAAAATTAAATGCTGACCATTTCTAATTAGATGCCCAAGATAAGTGGGTATTTTTTTACTTTAACTTGTATGTATGTGAATTCACCATCCGTAGAATGGAGGTAATCCCCCCACTGTTTCCCAGGGTTATTACAAAGAGAAATATATTAGAGTTTGTGAAGTATTTGAATACTACAGTGAAAAGTACCACAGAATTGCCAACAGGAAATTAATATTGTTCTAAGAGTAGGGTTTGAATAGTAGTAATAAATAAGGCTTAAGGCTATACATTGAACAACGAAAATAAACTACAATATCAAATGGCTTGCCATCACGCTGCCAAAGCCCATGCTGTACGCTCAATAGGCGAGGGATACTGAGTGAGAGGGCACCAACTGAAAACACAAGTAGTGCCTGTAACATAATGCATATGCATAGACACCTCTAATTCTGACAGTAGAAATTTTTGTCAAGTAGACTTGATATTCATAGAATAACGATCATTATCATAACTGGAAGAGAGCATAAATATAGGCGAGCAGCACTATTGACATGAAAAAGCAAATAACACTGAAAGTATACTTGTAGGCAGAGAGGAATATTCAGCGCTGCTGCAAAGACTAAGGCTTAACAAAGTTGGTGACACACTGTAAAACTGACTTTGCTTGAAGCTCTTAATTTAGTGAAGCACATTTATTGTGACTGATCAATGCAGAAACACATGAGTTTCCTCTGTTTCAGATCTTTTTCTCTCTACACATCTCCACACAACCACAGAAGATGATTACTCCAACTTCTTCAGGAACATATTTTGTTTAATTTCACGGCGCAATATGTTACACAACACACACACTCCTTCACCTATTCCCTTCTGCGTGATCTTTGTCTATATGAAGAATAAAGGTAATTAAGTAGAGATTTAATAACATGATGAAACAAATCCTGGTCTCATAAATGGGACTCTAACTATAGAGCAGGACTGAAACCGTCTCATTCACAAAATGTAGGGATTAGCCAGCATACAAGCAACAGCAATAATTAAATTAATTTAGTCATGTGTATTTACACAGAACAACTGCCTTCCCCATGATCTATTATCAGCACTTATAAGCTAATTTATAATACGGCAGCCACACTAACTCTGATGATGCTAGCAAAGTGCTTGCACTTCAGAATTAACTTCTAGAAGAGTGTCAGATCACCTCCGCTCCTATTTTGGCAACTCGCTCACTACGTGCCCAAAATCCCAGGTCAAACAAATATCTCCCCCCAAGGAAAATCCAGAACCAAACTCAAAGTCCAGCTAGTTTCCAGACGACACATTTCCACTGGGCTGTGCCACCAGCATGGAGCTGCTCATTGCCTTCTGCCCACGGCCACGCTGCCAGGTCCCACTGAGCACAGCCACGTGCGCTTGCTGAGCTCCTCAAACCAAACTGGGATGACAAGCGACTGAACTCTGCGCCTCATTAAAATTCTAGGCCAAGGGTCACTGTTTCATATGACTTAATGTTGATAGGGCAGTCACGAGGTATAATGCTATTGTGCTGGACAATAAAATGCGTTTGGTGCATTCCTCTGCAGTCATAACTGAAAAGCAGCACCCAGCACAATGCATAATAAAGGAGAAGGCAGCCAGTTATGCGCTCCAAATGCTTGTGGAAACTCATTTAAAACACTGACCTGTTGCAGCGAAGTTAACACACTGTTCTACATTCACATCTCAGTCCAATTTCTCTGGCTTTCAATTAGCAGTGACAGTATCTGATTTACAACATTTGTTTCATGCAGATTTAATTTTTTCCACTGGGATCAAACTAGTCACATACCAGTTCCAGGATGAGAATCATTACTGAAAGTTTTTTTTCTATAGAAATAATTTGTAAGGTTTAGACAAGCAAAACTATTTCTTCAAGTTAGTTTTGGGTTCAATGTTTTTTCTTATGGGGAGGTCAATGCTAAAATTCTGAAGCAAAGACAGAAAAAATAACTGAAAAATTTCATTATCTGCATCAAGTATTCGGCAAGAAAGAGAAGCATGCCCAAGAGAGTCACAAAATCCCTAAGTCAGAATTTTCCGAAGCTAGTATTTGGAAAATAGACTGTTTCTGACAAAGGAGATGAAAAGTAATCACAGGTGAGACAGGCTGCACCAACTGACACGCTGGGGATCAGCCATTAAAATGCAAAGTGGGTTAATTAGCAGTGTCCACTCCTAATCAAGAACTCTGGGGACAGAAAAATGAAATCTACCTACATCCACCAAACTACACCTGAGCTAAAAGAGCCAACATGCTTGAATAGATGGAAAACTTTTATGAGAGACAGACCCTGCCATGAAGGGAATGTAAAACAGCTCTGTGTGAGAGGAACCCGTGACTAACACTTGCCTCACCAGGGGAAGGCAGCAGTGCAGCATGATCGTGGTGGCAAGATTCTCATTTGATCTTGGTCCTGTTTGAGTAGATGTAGTTTTCTTTGGTTTCTTCACTTATACCCTTAATAAACACTTGTCTGCTTGGGATACCATGAACAAACACCTTGACCCGTATTCTACACGAAGTCCCCTTCATTTAACTGACTACTGCACAAGTCAGTCTCTGAAGTTTTGCCATCATTATTTCACAAATGGTTTCTACCGGCTCATTCCCAGATAAACAGTCTTCAGATTCAATAGGCTTCCTGTGCAAATGACAAATTGAATGGCCTTTGTCCTTCTCTGCTGATAGAAAATTAATTCCTTAGTGTTAATTTTTTGGATTGGGCCAGTTGCCAAATGTATAGGGTAACAGCTGGAGCTATAGAAAATATCACACATGTCAGAGATGGAAAGATCTATTAGGTTATTTTCTTTGACTACAAACTGATGAAGAACTGCAATCAATGAATCACATGCCTGTCATGTCCTCTACACTATATACTCAATTGTGTTGGCTTGTTTTAAACAACTGCAGCCACAAAAGCTCTACCACTTCATTTATTGCTTCATACTACTCTAAACAGACATGTTTGAAAAATGTAACAGTCAGTAAAAACGTAATAGCTTTACAGGATATGAAGCGCAGCAAGCGCCGGTGTGCCCATCCAACCCCATCACCTTCACAATCAGAGCCACAGTTTCAACACATGACCCTCACATTAACCCTAAGGATGCAAAGGTTTAGCTTAAGCATGTTTTGAAAAGCATTCAGACCCTAAGGGCTCCAAGTGGCAGGGGCTTACTGTCCCTTGGCAAATTACCCCCATGCTGAATGACTAAATCATTCTAAAACTATAATTGATTTCATATTTAAACAACTCAGACTGCAGTTTACAGCTACTAAAAAAAAAAAAAATCATTTCTGGGTCTTTGCCTGCTAGGAGATACATTCTCCTGTATAATCTGTAGTGCCCCATGACACTACACACCTCCTAGAGACCTTCTAAATTCTCCTTCCTCCCCGTCCTGTACTTGTTTCAGCTGCCACTTCTTCCTGCTAGGCATCAGCTGGCCATTTTCAGACCTTCTAAAAGATCTGTCCTTGACTCACAAGTCCCAAAGACATAATTACATTTTGCACTCTTCTGAGAATCTCCTTAATTTTATACATCTCTGGAGTTGACCTGCTCAGAACTGGCTAGTCACAGAAGTCTTAGCAGCATCTGCAGTACTTCATAGACCCCAAACAAGGCTCAAACTTTTTAAGCTGCTACAAGTGGCAGAAGTACTGAGACAGAATGTGTATTTGCTACCTACCAGAACCAGCAATGCAGCCAATCCCAACATTTGCATCCTAGAAGGCCATGCAGGAATAGTGTGACATACCCTTGAGAAGCTCTATCTCTGCGGCTCCACTAGTTCTCCAGGAATGACTGCTTCAGAAAATTCTACACACTTTGTAAGAACTAGTGTAACACCTCATGCTGCCACTTCTCATGTCAGCCATGTTTTTCAGATTTACCAGCACACTGATACTTATTTCAGGATTCAGGCTTGAGAATATCATCCATCATAGGCGATACCAAGACCATCATAGGAATGTGTTGTCCTTACAGGACATAAGGAGACTTTGAGAGAGGCAACAAGAGAACATTATCACAGGAAGTAGAGAAAGCGGCAGGATGGGAAGCTCCTACCATGTACTTTTAGCATCTATGTTGTACACTCCAACTAAACAACAACACTTCAAAGAGCACTCGACTACTACTTCTTTCCTATAGGCATACAAAACTGCCAATTATATCATTATATGGGAAGAGGACAGCTACAACAGGCATAGCAGTGCAAGAGAATACAGTTTTTTGGTGATGGGGATTCTACAGTGAACTGCTGTCAAAGAGTATCATCAAAACACGATCTGAGCTGGCAATGCCAAAAGCCAAACATCTCCACTTCGTGGACTGGCCTTGCTGGCTTCCAAGCTGGCTGGAGGTTATTTATGTTTTTGCATTCTGACTCCTAAGGAACATCTCCCCAGTGGGAGCCTACAACCTGAGCCCGGCCAGATGTCTAGAGGCCGGATCAATTTACATGAGTTCACAGGCAGGAATTATACTTGTTTCTTGACTGCACAAACCTAAATTCTTAGAAGAAAATGAACTGAAACTATTTGAAAACAGAAATTAACTGCCATTTTTCTTAAATAAGACTTCTTACCACAAATTTGATAATGGCTCAGTATTTCAACAGTTCCCACCAAGCCTGACAGAGAAATCTAACTCAAACTGCAGACATCTCTGTAGGTCTCTGCAATGTGAAGGGATATGTATTTTCTTAATCTTTCTTTCTTTCCTTCTCCCTAACAAAAGGTATTTTTTTTTTCTTAATCTATTACAGAAGCTGGGAATAAACAAACAATTCTACAAATATTTATGAAAAAAAAAAACAATTAGACTATTTACTTGTTAAGGCTCTTTACTTAACATGAATAAACACTGTATAAATTCTAAAGTAATTGAATATACACATTTTATTGTATTTATAGCTTTCATTTTTTTCAGTAAAAAACAGTCTTCCTACTTCTAATTTCCAGATCTTTCTGATTCAGTTTTTTTAATCATTATTATCCACCGAACAATCTATCAGTCACTTACAAGTAAGCTCAAAAAATTCTGCTAGAGTTGACTAGTAAAGTACAGAAAATGCATTCTGTTTGATTCTGCATTAAAAGGAAATTGGATATCAGAAGACTAAAATGGTGATGCCAGCCAGAAAAGTATTTAGAGACAAAATGCAGAAGATCGTCTTCAGAGGAAAGATGTAAACAAAGTGAGAGACTGTAATGATGTGGATCACTTCAGACATGGACAAGAGGTACTAGGGATCAGAAGTGAATTATTATGCTCTAAAATGATTCAATAAAAATCAAACTGTAGTGCAGTAATCAGAAAATGTATTGGAAAAAATGATAGGCTATGAAAAGAAAAAGGAGCTTCCAAATACTGCAAGTTACTTCTTACTATAGGGAAATCTGTATTCAGAAGATTATATTCCTGGCAAAATATGCCCACAACCAAACACAGGTGAATTGGTTGTTCAAAAGGAAGTGAGCTATAAAAATTAAAAAGCTGGAATAGAGACAGAATCAAAGGCTAGAAGAAAAATAATCAATGCAGTCATCGATAGGACTGTCGGGATAAACACTGAGCTGACTGAACACACAGCCACGCAGGCTTGGGGAAGAATGACTCAATTATAATTTTGCCCGCGAGCAAAGACAAGGAGATAGTTGTAGGCACAATGAATGCATGACAACAAGGCGTTTGGGCAGTGCCCCTTGTTAGAAAGGATGAAGCACACTTCTAAATGTGAATTATTACAGACCCTGGGCTCTGCTGCCTTTGGCACTGCAGCACTGGCAGACCACAGCCGTGGTGCCCACCTTCATGTGCTCACCAGCACCTGCTGCCAGCACCTGCTGGCCCCGATGTTTGCACAAAATGGGAGGTAAGGTCTTCCTCTACTGAAGCAATGGGGAAGCTCTGGAACAGCCCTGATCTTCTGGATTTCTGAGGTGGGGGAGAGATGACCTGAGGATCTTTGAAAAAAGGCTCAAATCTCCTTCTTAATACTTTGATGCTAAACCGGAACAGAGAAGTAGTGGGATGCAATGGATTCGCCAAGCACAGATCATCTCTCATATCCTCATATCAAAGCAGGCAGATTTCGGAGGGCTGTGGCATCCTTTACTCCACTGGCAGAGACACAGCAACAAAATGCAGCAGGGACTTGGCAGAACACCAACAGCCAACCTCAAATGCACTTGCTGTGTACGAGCAAACAGATGCTGCTTCCAGTGGAGGGAGGCATCTTCCTCATAGCAGCAGCTTCTCGCTACACCAGAAAGGGATGGCTCTTTCAGTCATATTTAGGATACTGAGACAAGAAATTTTCTTGAGAGTCAGGGCAGCATATTAAAGCCTGAATAAGTTGTCTGTATCATTGCACCATGCTGCTGCAGGAAAATGTACATGGGCACAGCTTTTAATTTATGCTGAACTAGTTTGAAGGATCTGCTACAAACACATATATGCCACCTTATTTATCAAGACGTGGCCTCTAGCCAGGCCAGAACTAAGCTCTTTTAATTATACCAGTAAGGCACCTATCACTGTAAGCTGGGTAGCATTCTCTACCTCTATCTCAGCCTCTCAAAAGCAGTTTCTCTGACCACTTCATCACCACCACCTTTCTCACAAAAAGGAACTATGTAATGTTCTGGCAAGGTTTTGGACTTCACAGAGTATTCCACCGCTACCTGGGATGAGCAGCACAAGCTAAACCAGCAGCCTTTTCTGGCAATGGGACAAGAAAGTGCAATACATTGCCACCCCATGATGCAGTGGCATTGCAGTCAGGAAGACTTGGCTCATGCAGACCAGTAGCTACAAAAACTACTGAAGACACCACTAATTTGTAAAGGAGTTTGAGAGTCTGCAACAATAGCTGACACTTAAGCACATTCTGCTTCTAAGATTTTTGTGGAAAACAAAAAGGGAAAGCATCCATAATTTGTTTTGTCATAAATATAAAGTAAATTAAAAGCCTCTAGTGCTGAGCTATAAATAGTGCACCACTCATCAGATCCCATTAGCTAGCACAGATCCACTACCAGTAAGCAGCCGTAGTGTATGATCCCAGTATCGCAAGTTCAAGAAGATTCAAATCACATAAGCCTCAAGTAAATTACATCAGATACTTTCTGACTGTGCAACTGAATTTATCTGTTTATACCACATACACAGAAAAGCATAAATTCAAAGCATGCATTATGATTCCCCCATTTCAGCACAGTAAAATATGTGCTCTAAAAGGGCTTAACATGACTGGGCTGTGACAGAAAATTTACCGTCTCAAAAGCACTGTTTGGGGAAAAGTTAATCAAGTATCACGCTCTCAAACCAAAAGGCCACTTGAAATTGCTGTTAGACAAAGTAATGAGAAGGACACTTAGGTCTAAGCACTCACCATGGCTGTGGTATATATAAAGTACAAGTACTATTTAATGTTTACTCAAGAATAACTACAGGCAGGGAGGGAAAATCATATTGCACATGCAGTTTAAAAGCTACATTGAAAGATACAAATAACATCCTTTTGATTAAACCAGTTTTACTCCACCGACTAACTATGGATGACCTGGGGTCTGTTTGAGGCACAAAGACCCCCTTTTTGCTCACTGTTTTTCCACATGACACAGACATTTTTTCAGAATGTTGGAGGGAGCCCCTCCATTCTGTTACAAATGCTAAACAACCCACCAATTGAGTTACAGCTAAGTGGAGCGAAAATATGCTGATCCATTGGGCAAACACACCCCAGTGCAAGGAAACAATCTCTTTAACAGTTGGTCCATTAAAGAAATGGTTTCACCCCCTCCTACATGAAATATTCCTTTGATGCTTCCTTGGCCATGGTATTTGAATAATAGGAAGTGTAACAATATTTTGAAAAAGATAAGAATAAATCACCACAAAATATTTCAAGCCCATTTGCAAATGTGATTTCTTTTCAGCTCCAAACCAAGTGGCATGCTTATTACAGCAATGTAAACAAGCCCAAAGCAATATTCAGTAATGCTCATTACAATGACTGGATTCAAAAGCCAAAAGAAAATTAACAGTTCATCAATAACATTCAAATGCTCCACAAATATACTCCTAAAATGAGACAACATTGTCTGCATGAAACTGGAATCATACCCTGTAGTATTTATTAGATAAGCAATGCTAAAATTATACGGAATCTTCACAGGAAGAAAAACAGGGATGAAGCCTAGCAGCTGGAGTCACAGGAATTCAAAATCATTGATATTCACGTGTTCAAAAATGTATAACATGCTTATGATTTAAGAACAGGAGGACATTTAACATGTACAAACATTTCTCATTTTTAACTTATTTTTTTGTTAAAATACTGATGTTTTTTCTCTTTTTAGATCAAGTGCAATAAGCTGCCTTGATTACTTTCCTAATGGAGCTAGAGAAGGTCTAATTGTGAGATGTATAAAACCAACAAGGTGAGGAGGGAGGAGTGCTACGAACCATAATAAACACTATATATACCTTGGGAGTACCCTGATCTTTTGTCCCTTTGAGTTTCTTACATTGTTTTGGTAGCTTTAGCTACCTTTAGTAGGATTTCTAGTGAATAGCACTGAGCAACCCTGACCTGACATCCTAAGCCAACCTCACCTGCAGTTATTTCCTCCACCATACGGGTCTTTCTGTTCTTCGGGTCACAGAACACAGGGACCTTGAGATTGACGACTTTCCCCAGCTGCTGTTCTGGATACCACCCAAGGCAAGGGAACACAGCTACCTTACAGCTCCTGGTTTCTGTTGTCCAAAGGGCTGCTCCTCTGAACAGCCAACACATCTCATGTTGACTAACTTGCGATCAGGTGTGGACAAGTGCTGCTCAATTCAGAGTCAGCACTGTGAAGCACTGTGTAAAATCTACATTGCAAACCATGTGGAGTAGAAACTTCAGACAAAGAAACAATGCTGGCAACACAATTAGTCATCAGAATATGTGAATCTAATTAAAATATTACTCCAAAACATCTGTTAAGGAGAGGAAGCAGCCTGCAGGAATTATTCAGTGCTCCTAGGCCCATACTCTGGAAGATCCAATTATTCAGTTTCTCTTATGCTCATGTTACAAAAAAAGAAATTGGGGAATAGAGCTAGGTACAATTAATGAAAACAAAATTACTATCTAAAATACTGCATTTGATTTCATACAACCTGTGTAGGAAAGCAAGTTGAAAAAAGCAGTATTCAAATCTGTATTCTTCTGTATAAACTAACTGTAATTTCATACACAGCTTCCCATTCTTATCTTATTCTCTGTTGCAGAAAGACAAAATAGTCTAGTATGATTGAGTGAGCTTTCATTTTTAGAAGACTATGGAGGTTATAACCATAGGAAGCAGCCATCTCTTTCCATTTTCTATTTCTTCTAGATGGTCTCACCAAAGTTATTTGCTGCTATCAATAATTCTCATTTCTAAGATGAGGATATGCTAATATTTATAATTTTGAATAATGCAGATTTATGCTGATCTTTATCATAGTCCCCCAAAAGGAAATGAAATACTAACAAATTTGAAAATGGAAGATAAGATTTTCCTATGCAATTTAATACACAATGAATTAAACGAGTAAAAAATGGGGAAAAAAGGCTGAAGAGGGAGAACGAGCAATCTTTTGTCATCCACGGTAGAACAAAATAATACATTCTTAGAAGATCTCATACTATCAAGAAGAAACTATATTTGGATTAAACTTTGCTAAAACACTAAAAGGATAATTTGTCAGTATCTTCCACTTTTCTACCAATCCTGTACTCATTTGTTAGATCGCTTGCATTTATCTCACAGCTTTACAATATGAAAGATTGAATAGCATCTTGCTGGGGGTAAAAGAAGCTCTTAGGTATCTTTCCATTGAAAATCATATTGGCTGAGGGGGTAAGGAACCAAATATGAGCAGTCTCTTTTAAAAAA
>VXAV01006961.1:241365-272497 GCA_013399715.1 Alectura lathami | reverse complement strand
TGAAGAGCACCGGTCCCAAGACAGACCCCTGGGGGACCCCGCTCGTGACCGGCCTCCACCTGGACGTAGAGCCATTGACTACAACCCCTTGGCTGCAACCATCCAGCCAGTTCTTTATCCAGCAAACAGTCCACCCATCAAATCCATACCTCTCCAGTTTAGAGATAAGGAGATGGTGCGGGACCGTGTCAAAGGCCTTGCACAAGTCCAGGTAGATGACGTCCATCGCCCTCCCTTGGTCCACTGATGCTGTTACTCCATCATAGAAGGATTCCACATTTAATGCTGATTTTTTTTCATATTCCTATCTATCAGATTTGTGAAAAATTATCAATAAATCAATCCTTAAGATTTGAGATTCAATTTCAGGAAATGTGAGGAATAAAAGAAAAATGCAAAAGTTTTTTTTTTTTTTTTTTTTTTTGTATTTGGGTGTTGTTTTCAATGTGTAAAAGCAAAAACATTGTAATTTTCAAGATCACATGACTTTTCAAACAGAACATGAAAAGATGTTTGCCAAAATATTAGCAGTGCTATTCAATACCACAGGATGTATTTGAGACCTCTGAAAATACTTTGAGTTCATGCCATGTAGAGTTCAGGTTTATATACATTCTCTATATATGCAAACACAAATATCCACACATCATGAGTTTACATAATCTCAGATTTCAATCAAAATTTTCATAGAAATAAATCCTGAATATTGAAAGTAACAATAAAATAGTCAAACTGCCCATTAAAAACAAAACAAAACAATAAATTGGTGAGATGTATCAATATTTTGAGATACAAATAACATTTTATTCTGAAGCTGTTTTCTACATTCAGAAGAGGGCCCAGTCTGTTTTATGTAAACTACCATGCACAGGTAGCAGAATATAATGTTCTTCTGTACATTAGTGGAAATTGAAATTCTTCTGGTTTCCATAAGCATCTGAACTGATGATTCTTTTCACAAACAAGATCAGTACAGGTATATACATCTATATTTGTTCTTGTTATAAGCTCCTCTCTATTATTTTTTTGTTCGGAAATGATGTTCCTCTCAAATTACATCATTAGAATCCACAGTTGACTGCTGTCTCACCCTTCATTATTATAACTTTATTCATGACAGTTACTATGTGTCTGTTTTCTCAGCTATTCTCACACCTTTCATGGATGAAGTTCATGGATTCTACCCTCATTTTGCAATCCATTAGCTCATCACATACTAGGTACTATTTAAATAGTAGCTAGTGGCTAGAGAAGAATACCTTGGTACACAACTGTGGATGTCCCTTTTGCTTTAATATTTAGAAGCTTTCCAGTCTTAAGTCTTTCTTCAGTCAGTGACAATCTTAAGCAATTGCTCGGTACAGCTTTCTCCTTGCAGAACAATCCCTTTTGGAGCAGAGCACTGTGGTTTTATTGGTTTTGTTCTTTAAATTCCAAAGATGTGCCAAACATAAAAAGTTTTTTTAAAGATTCTGAGGAGGAATTTTACAAAAGAATGAACTTAAAACAAATTCCATATTTGTTCTTATGAATCTTACAGATTCATGGCAGTTCCATAGTCCATAATGAAACCTGCTTTTTTTCTAGTATTGACTGAGCAAATACCAAGATTCACCAAGAACTCTGTAACTCAGAGGACCCACATCATGAAGCCTGGCTGTCCTTTTGGAAACATTCAGCTTTACATTATTTTTGTTCTTGTCTGAATTTTGAACTCAATCAGTTGAGGTGCCTCAAGGTAAGCAAGTGTTTAAGTGCTGCCCTACATATTGAGAAACTATCACATAGGCTCAAGAGCTTTTCTGCAAACAGAAAAGCCAGCCTTACACTGTAGTTTGAAGCAGTACAAATCTGCATTGCTTCTAAGAAGAAAAGTACAAAGGCTTGTAAAATAGAAGACCTGCAAATTCATATGGTATCTCCTAAAAATTAATTTGCTTGGAAGAATCTCGGGGCATACATTTCCAATAAAACTATTTTACAATATGAGTGTTAAATACTTGTTGACATGCTAAAGCATCAATCTGATTCCTAACACACCAGCCCTGAATAAGTGAGGTAGGTTCATGTCTGACAACATGTTGCAGAAATGCACACTAATTTGACCATTTCTCCAAAATTATTAACATGATTGCTTTCAGAGGCACTGTTCTGGAAGAATGAATCCAGCATATGACACACAGACTGGTTCCCTATGCCTACAGCTGAGTGATCACAAACTTTATGTATTTGTCCAAGCTACTGACACTACAGCTAATGTGGATCTGAGCAGCAGTAGACCACATGCAAGGAGCTCTTCAGAGGCCTGGCCATTGCAGAGGGGTTAAGCTTTCAGTGCTCCAGTCATCAGGAATGAGGCAGCTACTTTAAGCGGGTCTACAAGTACATTTACACCATCCCCAGCCGCAGCAACACAGACATATCTTAGTTAACCAAGCTCTCCTAGCACATGCAAGATCAAGTCATTGACCATGAGTCAGACATGCTGGTGAAGTTTTCTCCAGTACATTTTGTTGAGATTTCCATTCATGGCATTTCCTCCCCCAGTAGCGCAGTTTTGTAACTCTCTGGAAGAAACCTATGTACATGCACAGAGGCTATCTCTGGCAGCTAGCTATGAACCCTCTCATTAATTACAGGTACTTTCAGACTACATCAGCACTACAAAATAACTTATCTGCAGTAAAAGCAGGAAGACTATAAGAGCTATGTAGCATGGCTATTCTAATTTTTGCATTAATTTACACATCATAGAGGACACAATTTTTCCATCTTCAAAAGCATGTTTGTGATTTTCATGTTGAAAAATGAAAATTATTTTAATACTCATAAAACTGGGGAGAGCTTTTGCTGAGTGAGGGGTGGAATATATATATATTTTTAAACGAGTGCAGAAGTTTTTAGCTGAGAAATAGTGGTCACACTATAATGGGTCAATTTAACCACTTCCTTGAAGAGGAGGAAGGGACAGCTCATGGAGACTTTTCCTTTTATCTTTAAGGGCACAGACTCTCTTTGCTTCTGATAAGTATTCCAATTTCTAAAAATACTCTTCTTGCCCCACCACCCTGCCTAAAATTGTGATGGAGCTAAAGGCAAGAGATAAGCCACCTGTCTGCAAAAAGTGCGTTAAATGCTGCATGCAGGTTACTGGGAGCAGTCCATCAGGGAATGTTGCAGTAAATGCTGCTCATTTCCTTCCACTTCAGTCTCAGTTTTCAGCCTTTATCTGCATCTAAACAGCATTTTTTTCTAACTTGGGCTTCAACATCATAAGCTCTCAAGTATTTATCCTAGATTTCTGTCCATATCAAGCAAAGCGGAAAAACAAAACAAACAAACAAAAAAAATCCAAAACCATCTGCTTGTTTCTTGCAATACAATGATTATTTTCAGTTTTTAACTGGACTGTGTTATTTATAAGATTACAAATTTTCTTAAGAGGATGGTAATATTTGAATTAATTGTAGACACATGCAGAGATAACCTACAAAATCAAAGCTGATTTTTGTACCAAAATCCACACTACACATGTAAAGGCAGAAAATAATTTACCAATTAATATTACTGAGAAGAGTAGCCATTACTAAAGAAAAAAATTATCAATAGTTACCGTGTGATGGTCTCCAGAATGCACTAACTCCATACTGCTAGAAAAGGACTTTTATTAGAAAAAAATAAACAAACTAACAAACAACAAACAAACAAAAAACAAGCAAACAAAAAAAACCTGCTATATTTCTGATATAATGGCATGGTAAAAGCAGTAAAAAGTGGGTTATTGCTACATGCTTTGAAAACAAGATGGCTGCTTGCCTGCTGACATCATGATACTATTTCATAGTAAGTAACCAAAATGTAATTATCATAATTAGTAGACAAGATAAAGAATTTACCTTGAGTGGATTGGTCAATGTTTTTTCTTTTCCTGCTCTGGCTGTTATAATTAAGTCTTAGCTCTTGGCTATATTCATTCAGAGTTTCTCTTGAGTCATAAGATTGCCTTTGCTTTCTGCCATCTTCACTTTCATCTGAAGAACTCGTGTAAGTTAGATCCACTTCATGTTTAACTTTTGACAGTGGCTGGTAGGGTTTGCAGTCCATCTGCTCCATCGCTGACTCAATAGGCTCAAAGTCATGAAAACAAGCAACTGGAACTCCTTAAGGAAATAGTCCTGGGGAAAAAAACACAAACAATAATCCCATTCAGATATCATATATAAACATTTAGCTCTCAAAGGCCCAATTTTATTTGAATCACTACAGTTCAGAATAGAATCGATGTCTTCTTTTAGTGTTTTATTTTTAAAATTGTATTAAAATAACAGTAACTTGAAGGAAAAAAAATAAAAAACCAACAGAACAATATTGTAAGTACTATCCTACTACACCAAGCAATAAATGTGCCTTACGCACAGAGTATGTTACCTGTTTCATACTAAGGCCAGGACATACAGAACAATTACTATTTCTCTAAAGAGGTGCACATTCATCTACAGCGAAAATAATGTTTTAATGTATTTTAAAATATGAAGCCTAGAAACCAGGAAAAATCATTGTTTTGAGATATTTTCCTGTAACTGAAATTACATTTAATAAAGAATAACAGACTTCACAGTTTAGAAAATCATCAGACTTAGTGAAAACAAGAATATACAGCTCTGTTACTCTACAAGAGCATATAGTGGTTCAGAAAGTGGCCATTTTCCTTTTAGATTGTGTGGACATCTCAAGAGGATACTTCCATTCTGCAGCACAACCCCCTTTTTCCTCCACATCCTCTGTCTAAACTCTTTCTGATGTGGGGGCCATACTGATCCTCAACAAAACCTTCCAAACCGCAGCTTGCAGTTTGGGATATCACTAAGACGATGTTTAATGTAGTATCATTAAAACCAAGCGGGCTGCACTTGTTCTGCAACCTTGCTGTCATGAAGCTGTTTCTATCATGCATTTTAATGCAGACTTTGAGATGAAATAAAAGGGATGGATGACACACCTTCTACAGCAGAAGCACGGTTCACAAGCAGTGAGCTCTGGTAAAGTAAGACTAATTTTATTTAGACTAACAGATGGCTATTAACTTACAAAACAAAACGTAACAAAAAGAAGGCTGTAAATATCACTGCTAGACGGTCAAAACCATACAAGTTAAAGAGATTTTGCTTAATGAAAAAGCAATTGCTCACAGCTTCATACTGATTTTAAGGTCAGCAACAGAGAGAAGTAACTTAACACTCGATCCCGTATCAGCCCAGCTTCCCATCTGCAACATGGACTTGTAACCCCACACATCCCCAGCACAAAAGACAAACATAAAAGTTAATGAAAGCACTCCTTGTTAGAGGACTACAGAGATGAATTTAACTTCTGAAATAGTCTGAAGTCTTGAAAAACATTGATGCTATCACTGCGCTTGAGCACAGCAAAAGGTCAACTCCTGTTTGCTTCCAATTACTTTTGAAGTGATCAGTATCCTGAGCAGGGGTGGCAAACACAGTGCATAGAGCGAGCAGGGAATGAAGATTCTGGCACAGCGATGGGAGAGCAGATCTCAGGCCCACCAGCTGCATGGAGAAAAAAGTTAAAGACATCTCTGCTCAGAACAAAATCTTCGGGAGTTCTATCCACAATTGTTTAAGCAGAGATGGAATAGCTCTTCAAACACAAATTAAAAAAAACCACCTGAATAACAAGCTCCAGCATATTAAAAGGGAAAAAAAAAACTTCAAATCTCTTACACAACAAAGGGGGTTTGAAAGCATCCAAGTCAATAAAAAAACTCTTCAAGAGGGAAAAGGAGAACACCAAGCCAAGCCAAACAGGCTGCCTGATCATTCTGCGTCAAGTTGGTGTTAAGATGTTCCTGTAGACAAGTTAGTACTAAGTGCTATTTGCTTTTTAAAGGCTATTTTTCTAAATAATTTACTACTATTTGCCAACATTTCCCAAAGAAGTACTTATTTTATGAGTTGCTTTGACACAAGAGCTGTGACTTAAGGGCACAGTGCTGGCTAAAAAGGCTACCTGATGGCTCCACAGAGATGGTCAGTGACAGGGAACAGCCTCCCCATACACCCTGTCTGACAGAGCAAATGGAAATGATGCTACAGAAATCAGGAAAAAATGAGGACAAACTCAGGGCCTCTACTGAGAAGATGCAAGAGACAAGAAAAATTGTGTCATGAAGGCAGCACACGTGAGAAGCATCAGATGCACATAACGCATCCCTCTTTGGAAAGCACAAAACATCCAGCCTGGTGAGCTTAGCTCATTACTGGAGTTTCAAAGCACACTGGTGTAAAACAGTAACAATAACAGAAAAAAATCCCACATTTCTGGGCACTCCTTTTGCCCTCAAGTCAGAAGTATCATTTTGGAATGATTAAAACCTATGACCAACATGTGTACCACAGCCATGTCTCCCATGCTCTGGGACCCCCCTGACACCTCCTGCAGACCCACGGGATCGCATCAGTCTTCTCTTGCAGGGGTGCCGAGGCCTGGCACGTGTGTGCGCAACCTCTCAACGCGTGGGGCCGTGCCTCCCACCTCAGGGCCATGCCCTCACCCAGGCCGGCTGCAGCACACCAGGGGCTGCACTTGGGCTTCTTTAATTTTCGCTTAGGGTGTTAACGTGCCATAAAGCCACGGCTACCTAGCCCAACATGAAAGCAGGTGATAAATCATTTGCAAGACCTGGAAAAAAACATCATAAACTTTTTCGACACAAAATGATTATACAAGTGAGAAATACACAATAAAATACAGACCACTTCTTCACGCTTCTCCGCAGCAGGAGAGTCACTTAAATTTAATGAATGATGGTGTGTTACGATAACTTGAATTTAAACACTGGCAAACAAATACTTGACCTTATATCATATTTTGTTTGGAAAAAGACAACACAATAAACAACAAGCAAAGTGCTGGAGTAAGTCACGAGTTTATAGAATATTGCCTGGCTGTTGACACAGGTCTCTTCAAATAACTGGTCTTCAAGTAACTAAACAAAGCCCCCAGCTGATCAATATCCAGTTGACCTTGTCAGCAAAATAATAAAGTTTCATAAAAGCTTACAGTTCCTCTAAGGGACCTTTGTATGAGTGTCTTAATGCTCTCCTCCTCACAGAGTACTTTTTTGATCTTTTCATTAGTGTTCTGTCACTGAAAGGTTTAATAAAATATTTAACAAAATATAAATTTTATAAAGATATATAAATATATATAATATATAAATTATATAAATAATTTATGTTGGCACTAAAATGCAGACAATAAACAAACTTTAAAATACATATCACACATAGTTTACGATTGGATTTTAGAAGAATAGAGTACTAATTTAAATTCCCAGTGAAACACTGTTTTGCAAATCTCTGAAACCTCAAAAGCTCTATTTGATAGGAAAACATCAAGTCATGGAACTATTACAGATATGTATACAGATTTGCCTTTTCAATGTGTATCTTATGCAACTTTTAAAATGCATATTGTGCATGTGTTTAGAATCAATTTTCACATTTCACTTGCAAAACCATCTTACATCAACCACCCACCTTAACATTCCGCTTAGATCAGGATCTTACTTGCTCTGAAACACAATGTTGTCAGGGCATCTGTGGCCTACGAGAAGGCCTGTGATTAGGCTGTTGGCTCACACTTATCAATACCTGTTTTATTACTAAACTTACTGTATGCATTTTACTGCAGAGAGGCAATGCCACAGAGATCCCATTATTCTAATAGTGCTTTGCAAAAAAACCTGTCAGGGTGCTTTTTCATAAGGAGATTTCCACAGTGACTATCTATCACCAGCCTCGTCGTCAGACCCCCAGGGGTATATCCAGCTGGCTACCAGTAAACCCAGACTTATTTCGAGAGGTCAGGGTATGGATGATGAAGCGGAAGAGGGTCTTCCATACGCATGCAAGAGTAAGACCATGAAGCACTGCGAACGTTCTTGGCCTCAGCTGAGTGACATGTCTAACATTCAGATACTCCAAACTACATGTAATTGCCATTATGATGCTAAAACATAACCAGGAAATGGTCATTGTCACTCTCAGAGGGCCGTTCTATCAATTGCAACCACCACCAGCATGTTTGCTCAATACCCCCATACATTCCTTTGCCTTCAAAGTACACCCTTATCTCAAAGTTAGCATTTGCTTATTACATCTTCACTGATTTCTGAAAACGAACGACTAACAGGAACTACATTCTGGATAGCTGAAGGCAAAAGCCATAGTATTATTCTGCAAATCTATTGTGAAATACCAAAGTGTAAAATACAGAAGGCAAAACAAAAGCAAACACATCTTTGAGAAATGCAATACCAAGAACAACAACAACAACAAGTAAGAAAGGAAAACAAAGGAAAACAATCTTATGACCTTGTGCAGACCATCAAAACTATGTCCCTCAAATATTTGTTTAGGTATCAGAAACAAAGGAAGTCCTTTCATCCTCTACATTTCTACATTTTACATTTTCTACAGTTCTATATTTTACAACACATTTACACACATAGATAAGGCTACCAGCTAAAACAGCTGAGCAGCAGTACAGTAGGAACAAATTAGTTCCTAGATGGTGCATGCAATTAGATAGCACCATGAAGACATATGGAAATTCAGTTGCAGGATGGAGGAAGATAACACATTCCTCTGGAAGGAAAAAAAGTCATACAATAACCAAGAAAGAGTAACTGAAGCAACCCCTAAAAGATTGAAGAAAGACTGCAAAGAATTTCAAAAGCAAACAGACAAACAGAATGAGAAGCAAACTAAATTTACATGAAATTACATGAAATTTACATGAAATTTACATGAAAACTAAATTTACATGAACATTTTTAGTGAAGTATAAAATAGATGCACATCAAAGGATGTTGGAAGAGGGCATAGCAACGTGTGAATCACTGAGTATGATGTGGCCAGTACTTCTCTGTGTGATTCTGAAATACTGACACATTGCACAATTCCTGCCTTAAAGTGGACCTCCTAGGGCATCAGGCATGTAAATACAAAACACAGCTGTCACAAGTTTAACACACTCCCTAGATGGTGTGTGGTTTAAACCTATGGGTGGAATACGTTTCTCCATACATTTATACATTGTGGTAGACACAAGAGGGACAAGGTTCATTTCCATATTTAATAGCTTTCAGTTAAAATTAGTCAAGTTGAATATAATTTTAGTTAACAAAATGTTTCAAACTGTTTTTTCCATCTTATCAAAAGTTTCACAGGGAAACCCATATAGAATAAAACTGGAAAGAACGTAAATCAGGTTGTTGCATACTGACAAGACTGCAAAACTAACAGTGAACTGGAAAACATCCACTATGTTAGCTGCTCAACTGTGATACCCAATCCTTGGCCAACGAGTGCTCTTCATTTGGAGAATTGCCACTGCCTGCAAAATCACACAACCCCCTAATGCTTTCTTTTGGAAACCAGTCATCTGATGTTAGTGAGCATAGGTCAGAGGGGTTCAAATACAAAAGATCAGGCTCTGCTGCTGGGGCATGACGTACATCCATGATTCAGGGCAATGCAATCTGGACAGGCTCAGAACATTCTCTGAACCATAAGTCTTTCTGGAAAACTGTACTTTAGGTAATTCCAGATTATACTGCAGGATAATTCCTGGTATAAACTTTTAAATTTCTGATAACGAAAAAATCATGAAAAATACTTCTGCGAGCGCAGCAAATGTGAAGAAAGACTGTTTTTAAGTAAAAAAAACCAAGTGCTTGAAGGCTACGGATCTAGTACAGAACACACAGGAACATCACCTGATGCCTTTGCAAATTCCTAACTTTAAAGCAGGGATGATACAGGGAAAGAGGTAAAGCAAGTGTGGCCTGCAGAAGAGTGTAGGCTGAGCTTATGGCAGCAATATTCCTACCTGGATCCCTCAGAAAGGAGGACGTATGATCAAGGCTTAGACCTTTTAAAATGAGAATAGAATGGAAGAAAGGGTCATTCATTCCTCTTCACAAGTCTGGAAGCACTAAGCTTCCTGCCGTTGCACAGGATGCTTCCAGCATATGCTAGACATTTGTTTGTATCATATGTATCTAGATGCAGTGTTAAAATCCTTTTCAATGGAACCTCAAATTGCTCTCCACTGTGATGATGGAGACAAGAATAAAATATTGCATTTGAATAAAGTAGAATTAGGAGCCTCCTTTTAATAAGTAAGCTCTCCTATGAAAATATAGTTTAATGATGGAATTTGTCTGAACAAAAGAGGTTAAAAAAAGCATGTATGTTTATATACATACATTATGCAAGTGCCATCATTTATCTTACAATGGAATACAATAAAGTGAGGTGCACGTACTTATGTATACCTGTAGGAACTCTGGGACCTTCTCTTAGTAAGCAAGCATTGTTTTTTGTAAGGCACGCTGTTTTAAAACACGCTGACATGGAGCAAGTATGGTATTCATTTACATGATAAGAAAATTGAATTGTATTTTTGCTATTTGTTTGCTACATACAATTTGCTAATTGTATTGCCATCAAATTGAGATAATTATTGCTATGTCCCTTTTCCAACTGTGTGTTTAATTAAGAAGACCCAGTAAGCCCTAATTAGCAACAATGTAATTTTTAAAACCCAATTTAGTAGCTAAGAGATTACAAGAATTGAAAATAGCATGTTCCATTCAGATATTATTAATTTCTTGAGATACCAATTTAAATTTTTTAGTATAACAAGGTTAGCACATGAGAGTAATTTACAACACATCAATACCATGGTGCATCTAAGAAAACAAAGTATTAGGCTGTTTGATACTAGGATGCCTTGGCAATGACATTTAAAACATTCAGCTGAGAATTTTGTCTCCATTTCCATTTTTCCTGTTTTTAATTGGAAGAAAGAAAGAAGTCTTCATGGAATAAATGAGAGTTTTTCACCAGAGCACTTATGGACATCTCAAAGCAGAAGAACATGTTTAAGTGTCATCCCACTTGATGAAACAACAGCTTTGATCAGTTGATCACAGTGAACAACGGTGCAAAGGGGAATTTTGCTGGTAGAGGTTCTTTCTGGTACTATACTTGTGTTTTTACTCTCCTCTCTAAGAAAGATCTCACAAGATGTCATGAAACATCCCAGGGGGCCTCAGCAATTTTCCTTCCCACTTGCAAAACCAAAAAAACCCTACCAAACAAAAATCTTTAAAACAAAATGCTG
Source organism: Alectura lathami (assembly GCA_013399715.1). Classification (NCBI taxonomy): domain Eukaryota; kingdom Metazoa; phylum Chordata; class Aves; order Galliformes; family Megapodiidae; genus Alectura; species Alectura lathami. The sequence continues at coordinate 261,283 of VXAV01006961.1, read as the reverse complement.
AAGGCTTCCAACTGAATATTGCCAATGAGACACGGTATCTTAAATATTATCAGAATCTCTCAACTTGTCTACTGCTCAGCTTTGTTGTGGCTTGTTCATATTTAGGTTAACGCTGTTTGGAGGAAGGAAGTGCTGCTTCATTTATTTTTGCTACATTACAACTTCAAGCATTTCTAGCAGCAGCACTGATTCAGTGTCAGGTTTGTTTCCATTATAACCTAAAATGTCAGAGCACTTACACTAGGGGCACAATCTACACTTTAATGTCTAGCAAGTATACAAACATCCAAATAAGTTAGCACAGCGGCTGTGTAATAACTGCTTAGGAAGCCACCACTATTCACTACACATAGAAGACAAACTTTTCACTCTTTTCACACATACTTGGTTTTCTTAACTTTTGCTCTTCTAATTCTCGGAAGAAATGCCATCAATTATTATGCAGCTTTGACATAACTTAAGTTAAAACTTAAAAAGGTTTTCAGGCATTTGATGTATTTTTTTTTTTTGGCAGAAAGACCTGCGTACTGCCTGACCACACGACCAACATCTGCATCACCTCCATTTGAAGTATCACTCAGGTTGCTATTCGTGTGCCTGACACCATCACGCCTGAGAACTCATCTTACTGTTCCTTTTCTTCTTGCTTTGATGTCTGCCACAGTATTCGGTGTCTTCAAGTGCCATTGTTCTGACAAGCAGACCCTCCCGACGGACTTGTACTGTACAGAGTGGCTCCCAGAAGTGCTATTATTTGAGCTGGTGTCAGATTGATTTTCCTTCTCTTCATGATAATGCTATGATCTTGTGGGGTTGAAATTACTGCTGATTTATGCCTTGATGCAGCCCCTCGAGAACTGCCTTGTACCAGCATGTCACCTATGAAAAGGTACCTTTGAATCCTCAGAGATCTTTCTAGTGGAACCTTTGTTCTCATTTCAATAGAGAATCTTTTGTAATGGATGTTTGCTAGAAATTTCTCCTGCAAGTACCAGGAGTCTTCTGTAGTGCAAACTGGAAGTACATTATGCATCTATCCATTTTTACCAGTCGTAGCTGTGGGAGTCTTCTTGGCAGAGATGAATTTAAGATAAGTTCTCCATCCACAACCTCACGCTTTTTGCAAATTGATTATACCATTTTCTTTAGCACTTCATGAAGTACAGTAAAGGTTGTGCTGGCACTGGAGAGCAGGAACATTCCCAGGCTTTATGTCTAAAGATTCACCTGCACAAGCAAGTGTAACAGACTGAAGGAATACAATTATGCTTCTACTGTCATTGTGAAACTAAATCCCTTTATGCCATGGCATTCTTTTATTTGGACTTCAGAACAGGAAATAACTTCCTCTGTTGTTTGAACATTATTCACATTTTTACATATTCTTCCTTTTAGCATCATAGACATCTTTTGCTTTCTCATTACAATAGCATCTTACCAATATTTTTGTAAGCATTTTTTTTTCCATTAAATGTAGTATCTCTTGTGGAAAAAATCATCAACAGGTAGACAACGATTTTAGTTTTAAACAACTAACCTTGCAAACTGCAGTTGAAATCTTGTCTGTGTGTAAAGCAGTTTCTGAAATCTTAATCTGGTGTTTTTTTTTTTTTTTTTTCTTTCCTGTTGGTAGAGCTAATTTAGCTAAACTAATTATTTTCTTTTTGTGTTCAACTTTACCTCTGTGATGGAACAGAGAAGACAGACTCGGGGTTGCAGCCATGTTCAGTATGGCTTTATGAACAACTTGGTCATTTATTTCCATACGAACATACAATTCCACACTAGGGAAACCATTTTAGGGACATAAAAATACCATACAAATTCAAACAGAAATTCAATGTTGAACATGAATTTGTTCAACTAGCTATGAAAAAAGCCCTTAGTAACTACAGCAAAGCACAAACAACTTTTAATAAAATTCTTAGTCTCACTAGAAACTATCATTTCCGTTCAAAAATACTTCTTTGACACACATGGCTGTTGTGCTGCCCATGTTTTTTTTTCAGTGTAGGAGCTACTGATACCAACAGATATTGGCCTTTCTCTGAATTTAGGCACCACTGTCAACGGTAGGCTTTGCAAGAATACTGTAAGAGGAACCAAGGGTAATAAATTATTCAGAAGCTGCTATTCTGCAAAAAATAATTTTAGGTCAAGAGTAGAGTTTGCTCCAACTGTTTCTTCCTACTAAACAAGAATCTGAAGAGAAGTGTGTGAGAAGCCAAGTGGTCCTCAGTGCAGGAGGAAGGTGAGCCTCCAGGAAGCCATCAGAAACTCCTGCACCCCCAGTGCCCTCCAAGGGAGACCAGGATGACAACGACCCCACCATGGGCCCACCAGCTAGAAGGGGTGAATTTGAGCCACTCCTCACTGATTGGAATATGTTCTCAAAACCATGCATCATCTATTTAATACACCAGCATCTCCTGTGATCACCCTGCCACAGCATTTCAAGAACACATTCTCCTTAGCACTTGTGCAATGACTCCATTTAGCTCAGCTTGCTTTCTTCAGCTGAAAAATCATATGAAGAAGAAAGAGAAGGATGAAACTGAAATATGTGGCTTTTGTCTGTTGCCTTTACACATCTGTGTATACACACACACACACACGCACACATCTATACAAGCTGCCTTTTTTAAAAAAACAGAACCATTATCCCTGCCTTAATACTAGGATGTGCTGTTGTCACGGTGAATCATTTTTCCTCAGGGATGTTGTGTGGATAACAATTCAGCTCTTGTTAATTCTATTTACATTGGGAAAAAGGAGGAGGACTGTAATAGCTGTTTAACTGAAGCTCTCTTCTTTCACGAGCAAGTAAAATGTCACTTCCCCTTCCCAAAGCACCAAGAGGCTCCTTTTACTGTCACAGAACACAATTACATGTTAGGGCTCTGCTGTCTTTTTCCAGCCAACAAGGCAAGAAAATGACCTTTCTTTAACCTATGGCTGAATTGCATTATATTCAGTTCAGTGAGCAGCCTTTTTTGTATTCTCCTGTATCAAGTGCCTTCTTACTGAGGTTAGGAGATGGGCACCTGCCTTTCAAAATTGCCATACTTTCCAAAAAAAACCTTCCTTTCATTTGAGGAAGGGATGTTAACTCTCATCCCACATTTCATTCCCTCCTTTGTAACATTTGTAAATACCTGACAATATTCAAAGCTGCAAGGAGCCTCTGCCAGCAATGTTTGGTTACTGGCTGCTGTGTTCTACCTTGTCTTAGGGGCAGCTTGGTAGCAAAGGGAAAGAGACATTCCCCACAACACTGGTATCTCAGCTGCACTTTGGGTTACATGCAGGAGATGCTTGGGGAAGCAGAAAAAGTAGCTGTGACATTAATGAAGTAAGCCACTGCTGATCTGCACTAGACAGCAATTCAGCAGTGACGGATCTGTGAACAAGATGCTGAGTGACAAACATTGCTGAAGAAAATTATACTGTTCAGCTGTAACAGAGTATGGGGCTGTAAAATTAAGAAAGTTTGGAGACGAGAACACCAGAGAAAATATCATGTATACACAGAGCTCATCTCCTGAGGAGCCACAGAAACAAGCTCCCCCAGAAGACACCCAGCATCAGTTAATCTGCAGAGAACTCTCAGCCTTGTGTGCTGCAAATATTCCTGTTAGGCAGGCAGAGCCCTGAGTTACAGCTGTAACGTTGCGCTGAAATCAGCCAGGAAGGAGAAAACATTCAAAATAAATGAAACACTAATTTCTTGTGCTGTAGAAAAAGAAAGCTCTCTATGCAGTTGAAGACATTCATGCACACCTGGAAGCGCTTAATGCAGCTCTGTGAAATGTCTGGGGCTACACAGTGATGGCACAGGCAGAATCCAGTGGGTATGAACACCGCTCTGCAGAACAGACATACAACACAAGGACACCTCTATATGTGATACAGCTCCTATACCATCCTGAAAGGACAAAACTCTATTTTTTAGTAAAAATACAGTGCAACATTGTCTAAACATTTGCTTACATATATTGAATGCTGCAACAGCAACATATCAATCTGTCAAGATGATTTTTTCTTGAAAATTCGGAGTTTGATGTGAACTGAAGCCAAAGATCTCTGCTATGAATAAAGGAAAAAAAATAATCTGAGAAATATATGCATTAAACCCACTTAAGAAGACCAAATAAAACACAAGCTTTACAGACACCTACAGCAGGCTATACAACTATGGAATGAATGCACATTGTCAGTAGTAAAGAAGGAAAGAAACAAAAAACACTAATCCCCTAAAAACAACCCCCACACCCTACCACTGCAATGGATGCGGAGTGCAATCCTTTTCCTAAGAGCACAAGTCTGAACATACTTCTATAGCACAGGTTCTGTCACCATCTTCATTTAGTAAACATCTGGCTCCCAAATGGGGTTGCTTGTTTGTGGTTTTTACAAACATATATACATATATTTTTTGCTTCAAAAAAATTACAAATAGAATTGTTTTAATCTATGTAAATTTTTTTCTTCCTAGAAAAAATGCAGAAATTCCTCCCACACATAGAACCTACTTCTTTTTATAGAATTACAAGTAACACCAACCTGCAGGCTCAACAATAAACGTTAACATGAAATTTGCTACTAAAGTGATCATTAAAGGGGTTATTTCTTGTGTGAGCTCCAACAATTCCTAACTCTATTATTAACAGACTTCCAGCTAAGCTTGGATCAGGATTGGAGACCTAATCACGGTTAAAATACAGATAAAATAAACCCTTATTCCTAGCTCTTACAGCAGATGACTTTGCACTATGCATGGTGCAGATGCCACCAGAAATAAACAAGGACAGAAATGAAGTGCCTCCCCTTGCTGATGCTCTTCTGACAGCAGCAGAAGCTGCTCCGGGGCTGGGCATCCCAGCTGCAGCCCCCAGAAGGGGCAGCAGTAACTGCTCCAGTGGCTTCAGCCCATCTGTGTATTAAGGGAAGGAAGCATTCCCTAAATGATCATGATACAGCAAGCATCATATCAACAAAAAGAAGGAAATAGTCAACTTATTGTCGGACACAGCTGAATAGCTGGGGGAAGGAAACTTCGTTTAATACCCAGACTGCTGAGAATGTTGCTCCATGAAGTGGCAATCCTACCTAAGTTTCTTGCCTATATCCTCTGTCTAGGAAGTCAGTAAATGTCCAAACTATTGTAACACTCAGCACAACACTCAGCACCTCAGCAAAACAAACAAAAATTACCCATGTTAATGGAAGAGTGAGAAAAATTTCTGTATGTTTAAAGGAATAAAAAGAGAGAGAGAGAGAGAGAGAGATCACACAGTGAACATGCAGCTGCACTAATCAGTTATCAGGAATTTTAAGGTTGAAACGTGAATATTGCTATGACTACACTGGACAGAGTGGCCCCATCTGAGTGAAACAGATGTGGGTATTAAGGCTGATTTTTAAAACAGTTTCGTAGAATTAATCCTCTGTTTGCTACATCAGCATTCTCAGCTCAATAATTATTATTAAGAACATGCAATGTTTGTCAGCAAAAAATGTCTGCTGGAGAGAACTAAGTAGAAATTTTTATTTTCTTTCCTCTTGTTTTTATTTTTTTAATTTTTTTTAAGACAATAAAAAGCAAGCAAATTATTTCAGTTAATATTATTGCTAAACATTGAGCCTTTGGTAAGGAAAAAATTATTATTTTTCATATGACATATTGAAAAAATAATACTTTTTGGTTATCTGACTTGTTTAAATATAATGTACACTTCATTAAAAAAACAAACAAACAAACAGACATACAACAACTCCTGTTCCAGACTGCTGTAAACTATGTTTTTGTAACCTCCTTGCACCCACTGGTTTCTTACTTGATAGTTTTATAATTGGAAAAATGAACTCACTAAAAATACAAATATACAGTACACAGTTAAGGTCATCCTCAACATTAGCATCTTTATATTTAAAATGAAATCTGAGCAAATGCAGTGAAACTGCTGGAGCTGCAATGTTCACCACTCTTCTGACTTTGGAAGTTAGAATTACATTTTCTTTCCCTGGGAGCCTGTGACAGTGCGTGGCACACCTGACTCACAGAGGTGTCAAGGAGTTCAGACACAACCTGCGTGCAGTTAGCACTGTGATGTTGTGACTTCTTGTCATGTAAGAGGACTACGATGGCGATCACAAAAGCACTGGGAGAAGCACTGACAAAAGCTGCCTTATTAGCAGCTTGAGCAGGTCTATTTTACCACACAGATGTTTGCAGGCTGAACTACTTCAATAGCTTGGCTTTAAAGCATCTTAAGCTGTATTTCAGCCCCAAAGTAATTTGGATAACAAATAGCATTAGTTGAGTTTGGAATGAAAAATCCTCCTTCATCTATTTGTGACAAGGAAAGGAAGAAACAAGCTGATATCCCAGTGAAAGTGTGTGGCACACAAGATGTTAAGAAGTGAATTCAGAATTTATATGTTTTTTGGATAACAGTCAAATGTTGGTGCACACAGGTCTCAAATTAATCAGTTGACCAAAACACTGAGTAAATTTATCTCCCTGATGAGTTTAAACCAAAAGGAAAACATGAGAAACTGAATTTTATAGCATAAATACCTTGGGTGAAATCTGGAAGGTAATCAACACTATCATATTTACTGAAAGTTAGAGAGCTAAATTAATTTGTGCCAAGTGTTTAGCTACCAAATTTCAGTTTGCTAATAATCCAGTCTGATCATCATTTTCCAAGTAAAAGGGTTATGAGAAGTAGTCAATAAATGTTGAATAATGATCAAATGCCTTTTTACATCAAAACACACAACTCAAATGTAACACAGCATAGAATTTCATTAACTTCATACATAAAAAAAAAAAAAAAAAAAAAGGAAAATGGGTCTGCTAGGGATACTGCTGTTTAAAATAATGAAAAATAATCTTTTATCATAAATGTATGTGTTGCCTGCACTGACAGGATAGGAAAGCAACAATAATACCCATTCAGTGATCTCTGTGGCTGATTTTAATAGTACTAGTTCACATTTCATCTAGTAGATACATAAACCCATAGAGAAAAAACATTAGTAATGATGACAAAATCTGGAGAACTCTGTCACTACCACACACTCAGCTGCCTCCCATCACTGTGGCCACAGCCATAGGGACACAGGCACTGCACAGCCTGTGTCATGCATCCCTTTTATCATGTCTATATTATTTTAAAAACATAATTAAAGAAATAAAGAACAGTACTCCCAACTGTCAGTTGTTCAGCACCCACTCTAAATTCCCGACTGACCAACGATTATTTCTGATTGAGTCACATTAAGCAGTGAACTCCACAGTCGGTTTAGATTTTGTAATTCTGAGTTCTGTCAGCAGGATTAGGTTGATCTCAGCAGAGATGCACAAATTCCTAAGAAGTTAAGGTCTCCCAGATTTAAAATAAATAAATAAGGAAGTCCAAGTCAATCATCAGAAACAGTCTAATCAGATTAAGGTTGTGAACTCTGGACTACCACAGCGTTTTCCAGCAGCTCAGCAAGCTTAATCCACAAGTGGATAATACGATACAAAGCATTTCTATTAAATATTCCCTTGCAAGACACTAAACCTATCATTTTCGTAAAGGCAACAAATATCTTTGCTAAATCTAATAAGAGACTTAACCAAGATCTTCAAGTAAGCCATCAAGGGCTACGGCTGTTGCCACGTTAATCCTTTTTCTTGCAAAAAACGTATTTCTTTGGGTATTCGAGCTCATGTCATTCAAAATAAGATAACTAAACAAATATTTCACCAGGAATATGTTAATGTCCATTCTTCTTACAGCAACTTGTACTAACAATTAATTTAAAAAACAATATTTCACCACACACATTTCCAAGACATGCCTATTAACAAGGGCACATACCTGCTCCTCCTCTTCCCCCACATTTCTCCAATATTTCATGCTCCAAAGATATCACAACCCCTTTCCTCCTACTTCATAGAAGGGTGCCCTGGCTTTGAGACTGCTGATACGACACTGAGGTCTGAACACAGGACTGCTCGGGGTCTGTCAATTAAGAGCTATATAGTACCAAGCAATGTTAAATTTCTCCACTGCATTAACATACCTAAAAAATAAATGTTAAAACCACTGTAATTTCTAGAGGCTTATTTTTACAGGTAATGGTAAACTGTAATGCTGGATATTCCTAACAACTAATATCAAGTCCCTGAACAAGCTGCATTAGAAGCCTGACAACTTCTGGGCATACAAGAGACAAGGTTTCCCATTACAACACCCACAAACAGCAAGACTAGACTGCGTGTAAAGATAACATTTGTGCCCAATAAAGGAATTCCTTCTATGTTCCCTACTCCCTTCTACCTTACTTTCTATGAAATATATGGTCGATTCCAAGAAAGTACGCTGCTTCGCCTCTATCTGTACTGATAAGAATGGAATGCAATAGCACAGAGACATTTCAATGCAACATTTCATTACAAGTGGCTTAGTGAACTCCACCCGTAATGTAACTTAGATTGCCTTATTAGCAAAGGTCATCCCCACAGTCTGATCTTACCTGGTCCATTCTACTTGTCTGTTCAGCTTGGATGAATAAATACAGCTAACAGATTGAACAAGCCCCGCAGATATTTCCTATCAACTCTTGACAAATGACAGATAGATAAGGCCATACAGTTCTCATGAGTTGCTGATTTTGACGTGCCGGTATCTCTACAACTACCTGCACAATTACATGCAGAAATTATAAGTCTGACACAGAATTCAACTTCGCTTGCAGCTAGGAAGCTGCACATTACAAATAATCACAAATATGATGCCATTCTAACACATGACGTGTACCATACAAGTAAAGTTTTGGGGCCACCTAAGTAGTCCAAAAATATATCTATTTTACAGTGAGTACACAAAACAACTCCTTCCTTATTTGAGTAGGAATATCTTTAACCCATAAGGTTCTTTTTTATAGCTCTTCATCCAGAAGCCTATAGATGTTTTTCTTCTTCCCAGGGCTGCCCTTGTGTTCCTTGCTCATCTTTCTACACCCTTTCTGATCATCTCCTTGGATCTGTCTCTTCCCCCCCTTCTCACGCTCTGTGTGCCTCCCTGTTCACGCTCAGCATATAGCTCAAACAGCTGCACACTGCTGCACAACGTGTTCAGAACAAGTGCTACATTTGAGCTACCACACTCTATAATAGAGGTTAATTTTTGCTTATGCTTCACCTGAAAGAGTGACAGGAACTCTTGTCTACCAGCCCTAAGATTTATCTCAGCCTCCTGCAGAAAAGCATTAAAATTTCATGGCATTGGAAAAAGCTAATCAGACCACTCATGCATAATCCCGCTCAATTTACAATGAAATAAACTATATCTTGAGAACATGCAATTTTGGAATACAAGCAGACAATCTTCTAAGACTTCAGAATTTGCATTTTGGTTTTTGGATACTGCATAATACACAGTAGAGTCATTGTTTCTAAAGCAGTGTTATAAACAATACACCACTTCCAACACAAAGTTCAGGATAAGTAGAATGCTCACGCGTGGCTGATGTCTTCTCCATCCACCCAAGGATGGGATCCATCTTTAAACACAGAGCCCAAGGTGACAGAAATAAAAGACAAAGAAGTAACATGGGTACCATTGTCTCTATTTCTGCAGGACTCTTGGAGAGGAATTACCACAGACAAATTGTGTTTAATATAAAGGACAAAGGGTGTACAATGCTGCTATCTAAGAACTGTTCCTGGCCAGATCTGCTTGGGGGCTTTCAGACTGACACCTGCAAAGGGCTCAGGGGAGATGCTCACTCATACCTGAGACATCACAGGTCAGGCTAATTTGCAGTGAAGTAATATTCTGGCAATTAAACTGTGTTTGTCAGGGAAGACAAAAGAGGATCAAACATTTCACTGCACACCTCCAAAATATGAGAGCATATCCCAGAGGTAATGCTGATAAATAATGAAAAGAGCTCTAATATAGAGTAAATATGGATAGTAGATCGCTTAAAGAATGACGTTTAATTGCCCATGTATATTTGTGTCTTAAAGGCTATGCAAACAATACTGCATTCTTTTTTTTTTTTTTTTTTTTTTTTTTTCTTTAAATCAGTACTCAACCTTTCCCATTTTTTTTTGACTATAAATCAGTACTCGCACTTTCCCATTCATTTTTCATAGAAATGCTCTGAGTATGTATTGGACAATTTCCGACTAATTTCCAATTGTTTGCTAAGAAAAAAAAAAAACAAAACAAAAACAACCAAACATTTTTCTTTTGAGCAAAGCAATCTTCTCCAACAGGAATGAAAATTAACCAGCTTCTTATTCTCCAGTACTACTCATTTATCGATGTGAGTATCAGATTTATTGCCAATGGGTATTTGTTTATTATCTAAATAAAACTGTATCGCTGTTCAGTGCAATTAATAGAGAACAACTTGACTCTAAACACATTTTTTGAAGTATAGCTTAAGCAGCTATATGTCTATAAATATTGTCTCAATTTATTTAACTATTTATTTCATTATTCAGTTTGTCCCTATAAAACTTACAGAGATAAGCTTGAAATGTGCAGACCAGACATGTACGCTCCTTCATTCATCAGTGAGATGCCACTGACAATGGGCTCATACTATTAAGCTATGTAAAAGAACCAGCAGCATAGGGTTTTTTTTGATAATATTTATCCTCTCTGGATTTCTGAAGAGCCCCCATTACCTTATAGCCCTCTGTCATTACCAGAACCTCTAAGAGCTACTCTTCCACTAATAACACACTCAGTTCCTTTGTCAGTCTCACCAGTAGGAGGAGACCTTAGTTATATTGGAAAAAAACACACCCTAAACATCAACATGAAGTCTGAATTTCCATCAATAGGTGGCAATACTGTAATGTGTGACATATGAAGCACACGTGTTTATAGGCATGCACATGTCCAGAGAGTTTCTGTACCACTATGCCGTGCTTCGTTATATTTTCCTTTCAAATGTTACCTGATGCCATTTTTCTACTATGTAGAAGTAAAAACTCTCTGGTTTGGATGCTTTTTATAGAATGTATGTATCATCCTGACACTTTATTTTTGTAATTCTCCTTGACAAACTGCATCCCACACCAACGGGGTTAGGAGGCAAATACATGCATTTGGCCTACAGTCAGCTGGGTGACATACAATGTGGCAGCTCCATGGGAACCAGGAGATTCTTTGGGCAGACCAGAGAGTTGCTCTTGGCCCTGGGGAAGCCTACCTAGCTATGAGGGCACGGGTGGGATTCTAGGGATGTTAAACCTCTTAGTTGTTTGTCATCACAAATACATTTAACATTGCAGCATGACGCAGAAAAAGTCCAATTTATGAACAGAAAACTTTAAGTGTGGCTCTTGTTTTAGTATTTCTTCTGTTGAGTTTCAAATCCAAAAGTGCTATGGGGAGGTAGTGCCTGTTGGAGGTTTTTTTTTTTTTTTTTCAGAAAAAGTCAGGGTCTGGGATGCACTGGAGGTCAGAGACTTGATAATGGGAGAGGAAGCCTGCCCCTGCCCTGCCAACTGTCGGGCACCCCATGCCCTCTGCCAGCACGGAGAGCTCTGCTCTGGCCCTGACATCTCCACAACGCTCACCAGCACACGCAGCAGTGCACTAATTAATTATCTTTTCAAATATGTCATTTTTTAAAAAAAACTTTTATCAGACCAAACATGAATAGCACTTTAAAGCCCAGTGTTACTAAACCTATAGTTCTATATATGCTGTTGGTCTATAGAGAAAAGGCAAAGCTTCAAAGAGACAGGATTATACAATGAGATAACAGTTCAACACACACAGATATTCTTTTGTTATTTTCTGAACTACATTCATCTCCCTTTTCAGTGGGGTCTTTTTTTTTTTTTTTTTTTTTTTTTAAACTAAAGAAAAATCCAACCGTGTATTCCCAACCGATAAGAAATGAATTTGGGTGTCAGTGCAACAGGAAACTGTAGAAATTTTGATAAAAGCTCTTTCTGGGGAAAAAGAAAAGGCATCAAAGAGGTTATGTTGGACAGCGTTTCAGATACCATGGTTACAGCTGACCAGAGAAGGAGGCTTTCTATAATAGTGTCTTTGGACACTCCATTAATTTTCAGTTTCACAGCAATGTCACATGCTAGCTAGGGTTCAAACATGATAAAAGAGGCATATAAATCAAAGAGATTTACAGATTACTGAGATAACATCAAAAGTGATATCATAATTTAAACTATTTCTAGTATTATGAGGATAGTTAAAACCCATCAGGATTAACATCTGAATACAGTACAAACTCATGAATTCTTGCACATAAATGCAGGTATGTCTCAATACACACACATTCAGAGCCACATCCCAGCAAAACTCTCATTTGGGAGCAGCGCTTTTAGTCTTGGAGAACCCGATAAAACTGAATAAATGTTTTAATTGATAGTATAAAGAAAACATCTCCAGATTAAACAACCAAAACTTAAAATACATGTATGTAAATACAGCAGCAATATTGTTGGTCAGCTTTAAAATGGGGAAGAGGGAATTACTTCTAACCATCAATGATTTGCTCACCTACATTTCCATCTGCTAGGCAACACTTTGTTTATTCACTTAAAAAATCCTGCCGACTTTAAGTCTTTCCTTCTCTCTTTTCTCTTTATTCACTTGTTTTATAAACACAAATACATAATGATAAGCATACTGAGTTGGCAGCCTTTAGAATAACTGGAAATCAGGCTGCCATCTCTACTGAAGTTTTTTCATTCTTGCAGACGATGAAAAATAACGTCTCTAGGATGCAATCCATGGTACTTTGTGAAGGCAAACATTTAGCCTTGGTACTGCAGTGAACTTTGGTAAAATACATCTGTCACAGGGAAACCACAGGATTTTATGCAGTCAGACTGCAAAGTTCCTCCTATTCCTTCCAGAATCTATTCAGATTTATTCTGTTTTAGGATGGCCATTTGTTTACTTTTTGCCTCCTAGGCAAAACAGTCAACCAAACATCAGTCTGCAGAGTAAAAAACATACCTACATTTTCCCCACAAGACATATTTGTGTTCTACTCACCCTCACAGCATAGGCAAACTGACATAACTGGTTACTCCTTACTAGAAAGCTACTACTGGAAGTTTATGGAAAATATGTAGTTACCACCTATTAAAGTGACCCTACCAGGTTTCTCATTCATGAAGTACTAGTAAATTCACCGTACAATTAAAAATGCTTTCCCCATCCTCTCTATCTTATTTCTTGATTGCAGAATGAGAGTTATGCGTTACCAGTTATGAAAACCATCATTAGCATCCATTCAGAAATTCTCAAATAACTACATGTAATTCAGAGATGAGTGTCACAGTTTAAATGAAAATATTCCTATATACAAAACCTTCACAGAAGAAGAAACACATCCATGAAGTGACTGCATACTAGGCATTAGTTTAGAAAAGAATCAAGAATTTTCTAAGCATGCCATATATATACACAATGTCCCAATTGTTAGACTTTGCTTCTTTTCTTTGATTTACCTGCAAATGCATAAAATAATGTATCACTAGACAGCACTTTATTGGCTATCCACCTAAACATGCTCAGGAGAGGTAGCCTAGCAAAAATGTGGTGTAAATTTACACTCAGTAGAAGCACTGAATAAATTGATCCTCTTTTTTCAGACTGATCTATGAACAAATCAGAAGATCTGCTAAGTCTCCGTTTCTGCAGGTCTGCTAACACACATTTTGGGGTGGGAAGAAAATGGGCAAAACATTTCTGCAGAAAGCCTGCTATTAAGACTGTGGTGTAGACCTGGCTCATGTAAAATATACAGAAGCACTAATAATACAGGTGAAACACTCACATACATACATGCAACCAAAGGCACACAGGCAAAAGGTCTAAAAATACAGCTCTAAAAATAAAGCAATACTTAGAATATCTTGACGTAAATAGAAGCATGAAGTATAATCACCCTAAAATACTGCATGTTCCGGATGGCAGAGAGATACTCTAACAAAAAGAAGTCTCAAGCTCAGCATTCAGTATTTCCAGTCCTAACTCCAGTAAAATTCCTTACAAAAATGCCATCAGCAGTCCTGCTATAGGAACTCCATAGAGATAAAGGACGTGGCAGCTCACATTTGGCAGTTCTAAGTTTCTTGAGGAAAAAAAAAACAACAACAACAACAAAAAACAGATATGGAACATGACAATAGTTCTGTGCAGATTCTGATATGCTGATTTGATGTTATCTGGACATAACTAAACTGCCTTCTTCCCTTTTTAATTTGATTAATATAGCCATATCTACTTTTATATAGTGTTTAGAAATAATCACAGCAAGATTTCATTTGATGCACCTTGCATGCCAGATTGTCAGAGCACTAAAACTTTAATTGATAATAAAGATAATATCATTGCCTCGCATTTATATAGCACCTTTCATGGCGAAAGATCCCAGAGGCACTGTTGAGTCTCAGGTACCACTGGGGTGGAAATGTGATTGCTATTGGCTACCACACAGCAACTGTGCTGCAAGATGGAATGCAAAATGAAATCTCTCACCAAAAGCTCAGGATCCTCATTTACTCCTCACCCTGAAGGCTTTGGTCCTGCCTAATAACTGTGATTAGACAAGGAAAAGTAAAATTTAACATTCAACCCCTCTTTTTTTTTCTTTTCTGTCCAGTTATTTTGTTGAATTTTCTTTTGTTTTCTCTTTTTTTTTTTTTTTTTTTTTTTCTGTCCAGTTATTTTGACTGATAGCTGGAGGAACATGCAGATACTCAAGTTTTTCTACACAGTGATTTGATCAAGGACACTCTGCAGCACAAGGTACTGAGATGAGGAATTTTCAGGCCCACATGGCCTCGCCTGAATTCCCAAGGCCTGGGTGATGGCTGCCCTGCATCTTTTAGAGATCATACTGGTGTTGGGTTGACGGTTGGACTAGATGATCTTAGAGGTCTTTTCCAACCTTAATGGTTCTACAATTCTACGATTCACCAGCTCAGCTTCTGGAGCTGACAGCAGAGCCAGAGCACCCAAATCCCCCACCGGCACAGCCCTGTCCCTGTGCAGGGAGAACTGCAGCTGAGCAATGCTCCTTACAAAGCTTTGAAACAGCTTCTCAAATGCAGGGATCCTCTCCACATTGAAATAAAACTGTAAAATCTTCTGAACTTGATCAATGTGTTTTCTAGCTGGTGGAAGAATCATGATCACCTTATCTCTTGGGACTGAAACAATCACTTCCTCACATGCGGTGGGGCAACGGGCAGACGTTTCTCCATGTTCTTTGTGCACACCTTAGTCTAACCAGCACTGAAAACAACATCAATTTATCCTGGAGGTTTCTAACTGCTGTTGGACAGCAGGCTGCTATTTGGAAAGTGGAAGTGCTAACCAAAGCTTGATGACTGGCTGCTCTCCTAGACACAAAGTCAAGGTTCTGCTAAAGTCATGAAGAAAGAAATGTGCCTCAGCAACACTGATGCACAAATGTCTCTCCAGCAATGAATGGTAAACAGGCATCTGTTCTCACACTACTAGGCTTCCCTACAGAGGTTAGCATTGTGGATCAGAGAGATGGCAAGGGTCCAAAGAACTGCACTGAAGGCATCTAAGTCCTTTTTGAAGGCGCATACAGAAAGTAAGGACGCAAAAAAGCAATCTCAACAATGCAAACCTCTCCTCAGAAGCCTGATAGAGATACAGCCACTCTATTTGTATTCAGGACAACATGGACTCGTGCAGCGGCAACAGACAAACGGCATTGAAGCCAAAGTAGTATTTATCTTGTGTAAGGACACTGGCCCCAAACCAGAATTCTGTGATGTTTAGCTGCAATCACAACTAGAGATTGAATCTGAACCCATATTTATTCCAAGATGAAACACTGAACAATATGCAAACATCAGTCCTGCAACTGATAGCGAACATCAACCACAGGCACCAGTGCTTGGCCAGTACAATTCACAGCTTCTGCATTCCTCATGGTCTCGTACCCACAGCGAGCTACTGAGAAGTGAGTACTTCTAGTTCCCGTAGTCTCACCACTTCGCAATATCCTGGATTTGGTATGAATCACTTAAAGCCACTCTGATTTCAGACAGGGTGGGAAAGCTTCCAGGAAGAGCAAAAGTACCGGGAAAGTCAGCGCCTACTGAATCAAATAATTTAATTCTACCTCTCAGCTTCCTAAGTATGATGAAGAAGATACTTTTCTAAGCTCATGACCTTGGCCTACACATCTATGCATAAATAAATTGTTCTTTGGACTACAAGGAGAGCAAAAGGCAGACACTGCATTTTGTGCCAGTTGGGAGTATAACATAACAGAACACTTCAGAATAGTTCTATATTTTAAGACATCGTTAATTAAGCAATCATGATTGATCTTTCTCATATCTCTAGCTGTTAAGTCAGCTTATTTTGCCAAAAGAAAGAAAGAAAGAAAAAAGAAAGTTTTGTCCTTTACTTGCACTTAAAGTACCAAATTGTGTATTTCAAAGGAAGGAAAACGTGCGGAATTTGTTCCTCTTACTTTAAGCTTTTTCAAGTCTTTAATGCATGAAAGCTACAGTAGAAACTAAGATTCACAAATTTTTAAAAAATATCATCCAATTTCAAACTGTTTCATCCACAGAAATAGCCTCCATCCATATAAAAAAAATTGTAGACTTGCTAGTGCACTCATCTTCACTTTCTGTGATGATACAATCTGTTTCAGTTGAGTTACCATGGATGCTAAACATGAGCCTAAAAATGGATCCACTCTGTTTTCAATGGACACACACAACCATTCAAATGTGTGTCTTCACTGCTGAGATTAGAACACATCTTCATTTTATATTTTCTGTCTGGATATTTTTCAATTTATTTATTACCTCCAAATATTTCAGTGTGGGGGAAAAAAAAAAAAAAAAAANAAAAAAAAAAAAAAAAAAAGACCCATATGAAAACTTTGTTATCCAGATAAAAGCAACATATGGATATATTTTCTGGTTTATGCTTACAAGAGCAGATGTTTCTGGCAACAGAAATACTTTTATGGATGAGTTGCATATTAAATTTGGAGGAGAGGGAAGCTATTAGTAGATTTAGATTAATTTTATTGTTGACAAATGCCAGGCAATGCATTTATACAACTGGGCTCTAAATAAAATGCATTTACTCAGGAAAAAGATCTTACTCTTACCACAGACAATTTAATGAATGTTGTTGCTCTCGTATCCTGACAATGAAAAATAACACAAAAAATAGTGGGGTGCAT
Source organism: Alectura lathami (assembly GCA_013399715.1). Taxonomy (NCBI): domain Eukaryota; kingdom Metazoa; phylum Chordata; class Aves; order Galliformes; family Megapodiidae; genus Alectura; species Alectura lathami. The sequence continues at coordinate 244,030 of VXAV01006961.1, read as the reverse complement.
TAAAATGCAAAAGCACAAAGTGAATGATTAGATATTCTGATTGACAGATGGCATACAGTCCATGCTGAGACTACAATACTATCTTTACATTGTTTATAGCAAAAGTGAGATTCAGAAACAGGTAAGGAAAATGATTATTAAAATAAATATCTTTCAGGTTTTGAACCATATGGGGTGCTGCTGCTATCAAGCGAGGATTTTGGTTTTGCTGGACAGTGCAGTATTGATGACAAGTTAGTTCACTATTCTGCTCAATCACAAACCAGACATGGCCCAAAAAAAAAGCAAATAAAAACTGGAATGGAAGTCACAAACATATCCCTGAAAGACGACAGCAAATGTTCATCCATTTTGGAGTCTCACAGATCAGATGCACCTCTTTGGCAAAGCAAGCCCTAGAAATCCTATCACCTACTTATTCTCATTTAGAGTGACGCCAAAGAACAAACAAAATGAAATATCTCCTGGGATATCTCCACCCGCGCTGCCGGCTGCTGCCCTCGCACCCAGCAGGCCCCTCCCCTTGCTGCTCAGGACGCCTCACAGCAGGCCGTCCAACAACGACAAACCATTCTGCAGTTAATCCTTTCCATGAAGCTCCTCTGCTCTAATCCGAATGTAAACCCTCATTCGGATCCATATCTTTTTTCTTTTCTGTGTGCATTTCCACAAGGGGAACTCCAACCCACCCGCCAGACCTACATCCCTGTGCAAGCTGTGCCAACCCCAACGCATCAGCAGAGCCCACACACCAGAGGCCTGCGGCCTTCTGGCTTCAGAGCAAGGAATCACACCTACAAAACAATGTGGCTTTTTCCTCACAACAGCAATTTTAATAGGCATTTCACTCTTTTCATGTTCTTTCAAATATTTCTGAAATCACCGCAGTTTGCCAATCTATAACACAAAAGGTTTTCTATGTAAACATAAGTCATTAGGCTTACGATATCTTCTCTGAGACACCCCTTCCAATAGATTAACCACCTTTTGCAAGCAGGAGCATCTCAGGCATGTTATGCTGAGCACAGGTTCTCAGGGTTGAAACAGAGCAAATGTGAGAACAACCAGAACTAAAAGCATCCAGAACAACCAAAGTAAAAGCATCTCCATAATGTTCTCAAATTTTCAATACTTCAGGAAGTATAGGCACACATGAAAACAGGAAAAAAAAAACATAGCATGTTTTGAATTTGTTTCTTCTTGTGTGAATATACACAGAAAACGCATACAGAATTTTCCTCCTAGACCAGATATACCTGAAATGCAACTTCACATTTTCACTTGCTTTCCTATCCACCGAGAAACATTGCAGTACATGTCCATTTACTGACAGGCTAAGCAGAAGTCAGGAGTTTGCCTTAAAATTCTTCACTGAGTTACTGCTGCATAAAATCCAGTGGTGTTGTATTTTTTGTCAAAATCTATTTTATTAGCTCAAGAACACTAACAACAGTCTTCACTGTGAAGTTTACCTGAACTATGTAAATGGTAACTTGAGATACTGTATGTAGAAGTGGGGAAGATTGGCTTCCCTAACTGCTGGCATTTCCAGTGAGAAGAACCATCGCTTCCCCATCACCAAGTGCCAAGAAATGAGACAGATGAATGCATCATTTAGATATATAAAGATATGGAAACCTGCAGCAGAAAATACTATTTTATATTGTTGTATGTTTATTACTGATTTTCCAAAAGTCATCAGATATATTATAGACAAAAGACTGTGCAATAACACATAGGTGAAAAGCAGCTCCTCTTCTAAAGCTGCACAGTTAGAAAGTGTGAGCAACAAAAGCTACGAATTTGAAAGATCAGCAAAAAAATTTCTGACATTAAAAAAGGAAGATGAGAAATGACAATACTGAACTATCAAAAGCTCAGAAAAAAGATCAATGGCAAAGTTTAGGAACTATATTTATCTCCACATCAAACCATGCTTAGCCTCTCAATCCAAGAACTATTTTGCAAAGAAGAGTAACAATGAATTGAAATCCTGGTCCTCTTTGCTACGCCAGTAAGCCAAGACATATGCCAGGTACTGGTGCACAGCGCATGCATCTGCAGCATTTAGAGATGTGTAAGATTAAAGTGCACATAAATAATGTATTTAAGAGGTAAACCAGACAGAAGTCAATGATCCAGATGCAATTCTGGAAGTAGAATACAATACCCACGTTCCATATTTGATTAATAGAGGGTGTCCTGTGTAAAACATGCAAAAAGTAATAACTCGATGCTAGGGGCTTTAAAATGCCAAGGAAAATTCTACCTTGTAAATAGTACAGGAAGTCTGAGTAGATTGCATGCTAGGTGGCATCTAGGTCTGCGCCTCAACATCTCATGGACAGACAACAGAATATCCACTATTTTAGGACAGGGAAACATAAAACAGCAAGATCTGAGCAATTTTAGTGTATTCCACAGTCCCTGTCGAGTCTGTGGAAAAAAATGGTTTCAGTCTGGAAGCATTTATCATTATTTTAAAATAATGTCAAGAAGTTCTCTAAAACTTCTCAGTCATACATCATCTGTGTCCTATAGAGGATTCAGATGGCAAAAAGCAAATAAAACAAAAAAACAAATCCACTTTTTCTGATCTGAAAGATTCTGGAAATAACACTATATATCAACAAATGAAAACTTCAGAGTTGTTATTGTAAAAAAA
>VXAV01006961.1:218442-241352 GCA_013399715.1 Alectura lathami | reverse complement strand
AAAAAAAAAGAACCCTTTATTCACTGAAAAACTTCCTTTAAAAGCACCACGTATTTCACGTTGCTTCATCTATAAGTGCATTTTGCTCTGGGATTTTAAGTTCTTTCTGTATATCTTCACTGCCAGAATCCAATTCCTGACAGAACTAATACTAACTAGTGTGAGACATTTCCTTTGCGCTGTTTTGCCCTCCTTTGGATGCAGGACCTCTGCTCAGCCCCTCGCTCTAATGTTACCCCTGGCCTTTCTGTATTGCTCACCCCTCACTTAGGGGCATCCACTCAGACCTCTGCTATCCAGCAGCCTCCAGTTTCATAACCCTGGCGAACAGACTAGCCATGGTGGAACTCCAGCCGCCCAGTTACGCTCCTCTTTCATTCTCCTCATGTGGTATCAGCCGCTCACATGAGGTGGAAAGCAAAGCTGCAACATGTCAACAAGACCTTGAGCTCATGCACGCTGCACCATAGCCCCAGCAGCCTTCAGGAGGTGGTTCCCTCACGTGCGGTTGTACTGCTTTTCTGAGGTCATTGGGAGATGCATATCCTCGACATCCTGATACGCTTCACTTCTCATTACCTGCACCAAATGTGCATATACATATGCACCTATACAGCAGCAGTGTATATGCATGTGTCAGAATGAAGTGCTCTTTTTGTCTCCTCCATACACTTCCAGCTCTACTCCACAGATTTCTACTGGAACAAGAACATGAGGGTCAGACAGATATCATGGAGTTTCACACTTCCTCCTCTGCCATAATCTCTTGTTCTGCACCAGCAATTGACAATTACTATAATGGTACATAACTAGCAGGCACATTAGGTTTCTTCCTTTAATGTCAGTAATCACTGCCCAAAAAATAAGCCTAATCAGAAAACTGACTTAAAAATCAATACAGGATTGAGCTACGAATAGCCTTTAACCATAATTTTTGAGAGAAAAGCAGAGGCAGACCATGGAAGTCAATAGGTTACAGAAAGTCACTTGCTATTTGACTCTCTTGGAAACCCTTCCTCCTTCCTTTGTCAAAAAAAAAAAAAAAAAAATCTTTTCAAAAGATTGCAGCCCTTTTAGTATACATAGCATGTAACAGTGAAGCTTGTATATGACAGACAACGATGCATTCAGGCTAACATGCACTCAAATCTGTTGCAGAAATCTCAAAAGCTTTCCATCAGGAGAACCACAGAGGTGTCAGAGCTCCTGCAGCTGCCTTGCCATCGGTTCCTGCTGAGTGCTCACTAGTCTTCTGTCTCCTTTTTCTGATGATTTCCCTTATGCCCAGGTCAGCTGCTAAATCAGATCACTATAGCTAAGCTACTCTCTCACAGCTTCAGTATTGCCTGTAACGCCATGAGGTTGGAAATTAGGTCCACATTTTTATCTCTGTGCTGTACTTCTGGTAAAGTCACAGTATTGTATGTATTATGGCATTCTCTTTCACAGTTACAGCCCCACCAATGCTATGTTAAACTGAAAATCAAACAGAATGCCTTCATCCCAAATTCATAGCTTGATCTCTTCCAGAACAACATCAGAATTCCTGACTGTGCATGACTACAAGAAGTTTTTCATGATCACATGAAGGACAGGGGATTCAGGTCTTCTTTGAAAAGCTCTTCTCTATTTCCATCAATAAAACAGGAAAATATTTTTCCTAATCCTCTAGTGTGGCTACACACTACTTCATCCCCATTTTACAACTCCTGGATGCTGCAGTTGCAAGTTTCATACAGGTGCCTGTTCAAGAAACCCCAAAGGCAGGCTTTGGAGAAACCAGGTGTGATGCAGCACAAAGCTCATCAAAATGGTTGCTTTTGGGAAAGTTCCGACATAAGGTATTTTGGGGATGTTCAAACTGCACGAAGAGCTCAGCAAGTATTCTGAGCTTTCTGCAAACCTAAGCAGTAAAATGTTGCCCTCATATAAACAGTAAATGCTTTGATCTTATTTACTTAATGACATCTTGATTTTAATTTTACAATTGCATTGGTATCCAGTTGCTAAATACATTTCTTGTTTTGTAAAAAAAAGTAAAAATAAATTGAGATTAAAAAAAAATATTTGAGTTAAAGCTCTAGAAAAGACAGTAATTCTTTGAGGTATTTTCACCACAAGATACCCACAAACAATTCTCCTTGCACCTCTGGTAATTCACGTGTGCTGCACAGGAGGAGTTAACATGAATTTCCCAATTTTCTTTTTAGCTAGCTGTACTAAAGCTTACAAAGACAAAGAGAAAACTCCAAGTCCACTGCCTCCGGCAGAAATAATACCTCAGTTCCCTTAGCATCATCCTTCCTTTGGTGTCTGGGTTCTAACACAGCTCCAAAAAGTTGATCTCCTCCCCATACATTAGAGGTTTATACTAACAGACAACTGCAGAGTGACAGTGGTGGAGGAAACATGTCAGATGGGGCAGAAAAGAAAGACTTCATCAAGTAACACGGATAAAGAGCAGCTCTCATACAATGAAATAATTTTTCTTAATGTTTTAAATAAATGCTGCTTTTCATTCCTCCCAAATTGCATTTATCATATAATTATATGATTGCTGGGGGCTTCATATAGCTGAATTATAGGGTGTCTCTTCCACATTAAGGTTTGTGAAAGAGTCTCTCTGCTTCCCTTCATATTTTTCTAACCACCGACAGGGATACTCACAAGGCATTCTATAATTCAATTACAACTATCCTCTGAGAAACATATAATTTTATAGAAAGAAGATTTAAGCCATCAAGTATCCATTTTTTTCCTGTTATGAAAGCATTTGTCTAAAGTCTGGTATTACATTTAAATAGGTCTGAAACAATCCTAACCCAATTGTTTTCAACTGTGCCATTTGACAGTTGTCAGACTGGCACAGCCCCCCAGGCTCACTTTTAACTTAACTGGTACCAGCTGAGGCCACGAGCACATCAGGGTATGGGGAACACCGCTCGAGGAGTGAATGACGGGTGGTGCATGTGTGTTAGTGCAGGTCATATGTGCACTCATCTCAACCTCTGTGAAACTAAATGCTACGGAAGTAGACACACTAAACTGATGCAATGCAGTTCAAATCTAATATCACATTCTTAGCTGCTGTACTAAATACGGTGTGTTAATTATAATACAAAAAAAAAAAAAAAAAGAAATCTGAGCTAATAAATGACATTACATTATCAAAATGCTTCCATGTCATGTACATTTTTCCAGGCACAGAAGTATCAATTTAAAACAAGCCAGAAATTGTTTCATACATTTTTTTTTTCCTAAAGAAGGACACAAATATTGATTTTAACAAAATACTAAAAAAAAAAATACTCACAGCACAAAGCCCACTCACCAAGTTTTCATATGTTTGGCAGTAAAGGATAGGCTAACTAGTGCAAGTGACTAGCCCAAATGAGGTATACATGCCCTCTGCGTGTATTCTAACAAAATATACAAAAACTTGCAGATAGCAGGGTATCTACAATCATTGCATAGCTTATACCTATGCTAAAATTCCAGGTGCAGAAGGAAAATGGGTTTAGATTTGCAAATCATAACTAAAGTTACCATCCATTATTTTCACTCAATTAGTTTCAGCTGAATGCTAGAATCAAGCTTCTCATCTGTTAATCTAAACTCATAGTAGACATTTTAAAAAATTAAATAATTTCAATTCATGTTATATTACTGTTAAAAGATTTTAGTCTAGTATTTGTCTAAAAATTAATAGCCTAAGATATAAGTTATATTTCATATTACTAATATGCTGTGCCACACACAAAGTATTATTACAAGAGTACAACATTTGAAACTGGATTTTCAGCTTGATCAAGTAAAATAGGATGGAAAAGTGGGTAAATTGTAAGGAAAAATAACGCAAGTATTCATAAATGCACACAATTCTGAGAAGAGAACAGGAAGCAAAGAAATCTGCTCCCAAGTCCGGAATGATTTGACACATAAATCTCATCTCTTCACTGACAGGACAGTTTGCTTAACCAGGGCTCTCTAACATCAGGCACTCCTTGTGGTAGGCATTTGAATGGTTTTGTTTGTTTGTGTTTTACAAAGCCACCACCAACAGTTTTCCCAAATGCCCAAGTTTGAAGGGAAACTATCTTTGTTCTTAATATATTCATCTGGCACTTATTATGAAAACAACAGATCTGGAAGGAAGGATGCTCAGTGTTGCTCAGCTTGTGGAACATACCAATGGACCTAGAGCCAAATTCCAGAAATGGGTAAGTGATATTCAGTCTCGACAACATACTCTTGGTCTTTTCTGATATGGTATTTTGCAGTTATTTTAACTATGAGGCCACAAAGCAAAAATTTTCACCATTAACACTCACTGCTTTGTTTAGACACAACACAAAATACCTTAGTCCATTTAAGTAATCACTTGTGGTTTTTCAGATGCCACCTGAAATGCATTCTGAAAGCCTTTCTGGGGCACAGAACCCCAGCTGCATCGTGCAAGGAAAACAGACCCTGTGTATTTTCAAGTATTTGTTTCAGCTTATTTCAGTGGTTTTGAAACCTGCAGCCTCAAAGCAATCTCTGACTCATCTCTTTCTCCAGCAAATTCAAAACATGCTATCAGAATAATTCAACTACACCATGGCAGTTATTTTCTATTTCCCAGTACTTCAAGCATGACTGGATGGCAGCCAATGCCAAATGCTGATTTTTGTAAGGGTAACCACCAGCTACCTAGGGAAGGGAAGAAAGTTGCCGGTTGACATATCATATTTCATCGATCATAATTTGTCAGCTAAAGCCAAGAAGGGTTTCTAAAAAGACAATCCAGACAGCATTTCAAGAGCTTTAGTTTCAGATAACTCTCACAGCTGAGAAAAAAGGGGTCTTTAAAACTCTTCCAGACTCCTGATTAAATTAAGCAGATACAGTGAGCCAGCCCACAATTATGTTTCCATAAGGATGTTTTCTGGATCAAACAGTCTAAAATGCTATTACAAATAGCACTGCAGTAATATTGAATTCAGACTTAAAATTAGAGTGGAATTTATTTACTTTCATTTTTCAAAATAGACTGCATTACCATAACTTTCAGCACACAATCTGATTGTTCTGTGGCAACAATCTGCACAATAAACATACATTTTGTATGTTTTGTGCAAACTCCACAATCATAATATCCAAAACAATTAAAAAATCGTGACCTAAATCAAAATAATTCCAACGAAAATGCATTTGAAAACTATGACAAAAGCGTAAAGAAACATATTGAAACATATGCCAGCCAATATATATCTGCACATTGCAGTTTACCAACAGATACCTCAGGAACATGTGAGTAAACTGAGTATAAACAAATGCACAGGTTCTGCAGTGCCTAGCTGCGGCTGCACTAATGATTCCAAAAGAACAGAAAGCTTTGTAGAGAAATAAGAAAAAGTCAATGTTACACGTAGAATATTGTGTACCTACAGACACAGACAGCTGTCAATATCTTATGTTCTACTCAACTGGGGTGATTGCTGTTCATTAGACAATTTTCATGGTATGCAGTAATACTCAATTTTCACTTCACTTTCCTTTTTTTTTCCAACTGTTACAAAATGTCCTATCACACAATAATCTGAGCTGTAGCTTGAACTGTACATAGAAATAATGTTTATCTCCATAATGAATGCAGTCTTACTCAATTTAACTGGAAATACTTTTTTGTCTGAACTCTCATTTAAGAAAAGCTGTCCAAGCAGGCACCCCTCTAGCTTGGGGCTCGAGCAGTGTGCTCAGCTCTCCGCTCTGCCCTAAACTGCCCATGTGACCTTGCACAAATCACTTCCAATGTGTAAGGCTGAGATAACAGCTTCCTCTACTTCATAAGAGTATTTGGTGGATTAATATGTTAAGGAATGCAAATTGCTGGGAAGCTACAATCATAAAAAAAATGCAGAGGGAGATTAGTCTCCATTTATACAACAACACATTGTTAAACTCAGGTGTAGCAGGAATGGACAGAAGATCGGAAAGAATTATTACTTGGATTTCCAAGAGCCTTATAGCCACAGCAACCAGTTTAATTTTGTGAAGATGGATATTGTTTTGACACTTTTGTCAAATCAATTTGTTGATGCCTTGAAACTTGACAAGGCCCAGCCATAAACAGGGCGGCAGAGTGTCCTGGGCAGGCCTCCGCTCTTTTTGCTCAAGGACTGGCCAGTCCATCAGCCCCAGCACTCAGACCAGGCCAGCAGACTGACCAGCCTGTCAGCTTTATCAGCCTCAATTTATCCAGGGCTCCTTTATTGTTAGTGCAGGTCCAACCTTCCTGCACTTGTAACTGGGACTGCATATGGGAAACACAAACAGAAACACATACACACACACACACAAAAAAAACCCAACATAGTTTGTCTAGATTCAAAAGGTAAGATTGTTAACACAGGAGTGATGACTTTGGAGTTATCTTTGCTACAGGACAGAGCTTGGCAGCCACATCAGCGCCAATGATTAGTCCAGTGTGGCCTAACAGCCCACGCCTAGGTTTGAATAATTAAAATAAATAAATACATCTGAAGAACTCTAGCTAGAGCTCATGCCCTGCCAGTAGAAAATGAGCAGTAGTATCCCAGACCTTTCTGGGAAGAGGATGTATCTCTAGATCCATGGAGAACCGGTCTCTGCACCCTCTCCAGTCTGTGACAATGGTAACAGACACAATGGATTCTGTCACCATCCTGCCTCCAGCTGTGGTTCTCGGGGCACTCAAGGCATGTAACAGCCCTTAGTTCATTTCCTTCACTTACACGTCAGGGTCCCAGTAATGCTGCGCATTTTCCCTCTGTTCCAGCACTATAGCATACATTCACCTCACTGCAGCTATCAATAAGCCTCACTCTGGGGTCCCTTACAGGGCCATCAGACTCACCTGTCTGAGCACCAAAGCACTGACTCATAATGACTGAAACGTTCCTTCAAGATAAAAATGTACCTGAGAAAGATGTACAAGATGTCAAAGTTATGCTCCAGATTTGCCACCAGCTGTCCACCCGTGGTTCCACATTTCCTCTGTATTGTAGCATTAGTTTGGATGCTGGCGAGCTGCCTGGATCTAAGCACAGGGACTCGACTGCTTGGTTCTGCCAGGAGGAACCGTGGGCTAACACAGGGAGCCAGCTTGGACAAAGGGAAAACATCAGAACAATGAGGGCAAAATAATAATAATGGGATAAATAACCAATGCTGCAGGCCTTCAAAGAGAAAGCTTGCTGGAAAGAAAATATCACATTAGATTTGATTCTAATAAGAAAGTGAGATTACGCTGGGGACCCCTGAAGAGGAAAACTGCTAAATCTTTGTGACACTGATCCTTGGAACACAGCGGAATAATACATTTTAATACGGTGTTGAATTTTAACAAACTGCAAAGGCCTTGTTAAATGTTAAGTGAAGAAATGAAAAATTATCATTATTTTCCAGCTTGTGAATTCCTCATAACTATGATTTTTAAAAGGGAAATAAAATACACTGATAAAAATGTAGCAGGCAAGTGCATCAGCAAGTATCCTGACAGCTAATGAATAAACAGCAAAGAATAGGCATGCTCAGACTGCTGCTGTGACAAGTCATATCTAGTGGTAAACCAAACTAAACAGAATTCCTCTACTTTCTATGTATAAGATGTCTTAAAGAGATAAAACTGATGGTTTTATTTTTGTGTAAATTAAAACCATTTTCAAGGGAAAATCCCTTACATGCTGTAACACTCCTATGACTATTATAATCTGGTTACCTTTGCAGTAAAAAAAACAAACAAACAAAAAAAACCACCTACATGTATATGAAGTATACAACATTTCTTTTAAAATTTGTCATTTACAAGTTTTCCAACAACTTCCATGAACAGTCAATGACTAGGTAAAAATTACTGCTCTTCTATATCCAGCGTATCGCTACAGCAGTGTTCTGATCTCTGAGGATGTCAGCGTCTGCTGTGCTGAGTCCCATTTACATGCCATTACTTCCCAGTGACCCAAAAGAACACAACAGCCCATTCTGACTCTGTAATATCCACAAGAATGAGTACATATTTAACTGAGTTAGAGCACTTTCTGCTGAGTTAGTGGCACTTTCTGCCACTGCTCCTCATGATGAGAAGACTTCCAATCTGCAAGAAATCCCATAAAATAAATTACTATTTCACCTAAGTTAAGTAGAAAAACCTGGCGTGTAGTGTTTATTAATCACTGGAATAGAGCCTGTTGCAAAATGAAAATTATCCAGCCATGATAACTAAACTGAGCTTTTACTCGATGATAGTAAGAAATCTCAGTACTGTTGCACATAGTTCATAACGACTGCATAATTTTTATTTTGCTGCCAGAGTAAAAGTGAGATAAAGTTTGCAAACCACCTGATGACAAGAACTAGGAGGTCTTTGAACAAGACTACAAAGTAATCTTCAAATAAAACGAACACCAAGGCAGCATGCCTCAAAAACATAGATCAGTTGCTTTCATTAAACTCACACTAATATTCTTTCATAGATTCATTGGTTTTTGACAATTAGTTGATTATAAAAGAATCTTCCAAATCTTTCAAGGAGCAAATATAAGAATAAGAAAAGTCAAATGCAATCCAGTAAATGTCCCTGCCCCCCATCCACATATGGCTGAAACCTACTTCAAGCATTGCTGTGCCTGGTCGGTGGCAGTACGGGCACGCTCCACACATACATACCAAAATGCTCGGAAACCAGGAAGCCTCCCAGTCCACACCAGCCTAGGACAGATATGTGAATCTAGGAGGAGATCGCAACCCGCTTTCATACAATGACACCAAATAAACACAAGATGGTCTGGCTAAGAACCCAGGGGCGAAAACTAAGAAGAAATTGTAGAAGTCAGTCAAACAGGGACATGGTTCAAGCAAGTTATTAGCATTCAAGAGAAGATTTGTAGAAGTGCAAGGCTCAGCTGAATTTACAAGGAATTAAAAGTTATGTTTGTTTAAGAAAGGAACAAAATATTTTATTCTGCCTCTGCTTTCAAATTTGCCAACTGTGAATTAAGCATGTAAAACTAATAAAATACATGCTATTTAACATGCATCTATCATCATGTATAAAGGCTCACGATGATAACATCCCACAAATTTGAGTTTGTGCCCAAAGACAATTTCCTTAGCAAATATTAAGAACTTTATCATCATGAATGTCAAGATTATCACACCCACAAATTCTGTTGAAGAAGATGCAGGAAAGCATTGCTATAACTGCAAACACATTCACAAATGCACATTACATTTTGGAATAGAGATTTTTTTTCTGCTCATTTGTTTTACATTAAGCAACAACCTTCGTAGTCTGCCCAGAAGAGAAACCGTATAAAGATAAGAGCAAATAAATTCTTCATACTCTCTGCTTGTCGCCTTAAGCCATCTTTTTTGACTATTTAAACTCCCTGAAATGCATGGTCAGACTGAAGAAAATTATTTCTTTGGATTTTTCTGAAGATTTAAAATAAAACCAAGAGGTCTGGAGAAAATGTTGTGGGAAAAGTCCAAACTGCTACTGCCTACTGCTGCTAACACCAGCCATTTTAATGATTTCCTCCCAGCAGCAGGTAGATAAGCAACGATTTCAGGAGTTTGTTGAAAAGAAAAACTCAGAAGAGGTAATAGGGAACAGAAATGTTTAGGGGTTTAGATGCATCCATCATACTTTCAGAGTGCTTCCTTTCCGTCAATACTAAACCTGACTGGGAGTGTAAGCAGGATGAAGATATGAGCCATGAACATCCATCACTTTCCTCACAGAAGCTTGGACTGCAGCACAGCCCTAAGCCTGAGATTCCAGGGGAGGGAGGATGGAATCGCAGAGGGAGGGTAAAGGTTTCATCCAACTCATGTTGTGTTGGTGTGCTGAATGCTGAGGAGTAGACAAGTAACTTCATACACACTTATGCACCTCAGTAGCACATTAACGTGACAAGGAACTTCTGGGTGCAATGAACCCCACAGAGTCCATCCCTAGTAAGAACTGAATTTAACTGTAAGTAATCAAGGGAACATTCCAGGACTCCTGCTCTTCTCATTTACAGAACAAGCACCTAAAATGTGGGAGAAAGACTGGGCGTATTGCACGGACAGCAAAGCAAGGCTCAGACACATTAAAGTCTATCGCAAGCGACAGATGAAGTAAAACATAGCGTCATTGTTTATGAAGGCCATTTTCCCAGAAATATGATTATGAAGAGAAAGTCACACCTTTTCAATCACTCTGGAAATATTAAGCTGTTTAATAAGACAAATACTGGTATATTACCCCTTAAGAGCAGAAAAAGAATTGGTAAACCAGCCTGAACCCCAGCTGGCAAGATCTATTATGTATTAACACATTTCAGCTGGTAACATGTGGATACTGTTGGACTTGTAAACTTTCCATCAACCCTCTTCCAACATTTACCCAACTAATATTCATGCAAAGGATTCCTTGCAAATACATTAATAGCCTTCACCAGTGGCATTGTCTCTGATCTTATTCTTTCCTTTGTCCACATTTACTTTCCCTTCTTCCTGTCATCAGCCTTTACCCATTCTTTTTAAGTTTTTGAGAAAATTTTGTTATTCAAAGGCTGCACAGCCTTACAACATCAGTCAGTAGATGAACAATACCTAATTCTTGTGCTCTTCTTAGCCCTCTGCACCACTAAGCAGTAAAGAAACCAAGGCTGGGGCACATCCTTACCAGCAGACACAGCCTCCCCCCGTCGTTCTGATCCACAGGCACAGCATGGAGATTCCCAAGACCTGAAAGCATCTTTCACCTCAGGTCTCTGCCCTGCACACCAGAGAGCAACGCTGCATTTTCTAATTGAGTGTTTTGATTGAGGTATTCGTACCGATAATTACTTAACACAATCACAGCTAGTTCAGTGCACTCAACAAGCACACAATTTTCTAACTGTTAAGGCCAACTGGAGAAAGACAACAGGTCTTTCAGCCAAATTTTGACTAAAGCTAACAGATAGCCATGATACTGGGCTCTAGAGGACCTTTCCTTTATGGGCAGTGCTGCTGTTTAACCAGAACACAAAAAGGAACATGGCACTCTGGTTATATCCACAAGCCTTGCGAACCAGTGACCAAATGGACACCTGCATTAGCAAGCACCTCTGATCTGAAGGGCAGACCTCTGTGGGTTGGCTGAAGGGTGTGAGCTCCTCTCATCTCTCTCATCTCGTTCTGCTGCTGGATGCAGAAGCCCACATGCAGGCCGAGGTGCTGAGTGACATGCCAGCAGGACACAGAGGCTGGGTCTGCAGGGCTGCTTACCTCTTACCATGGGATCAGCTTTGGATTTTGGTGTTTGCAAGAAATTCCACAGCTCAAAATGCTTTTTCAGATACAGTATTTATGATTTTTTAGAGAAGATTGTTAACTGCAGTTGAGTTTTCTGGAGCGAGAAAGAATCCTGCACATAAACAATCCTGTAAGCACTGAATGTTGGTTTACTGCCTAATGAAAACACCTACCTTTGACATTAAGATGGCTGGTCACTAATTAAAAACAAAACAAAACAAAAAAGACAATTCCCTACAGGAAAAAAAATTCTCTATGAAACATGTCAAGAACTGACAGGGATACTCCCAGAACAATTCTTTATATATACACACCAAGTGTTAAGGAAAAATATAAAAGAAGGAAAAAACAATGAACACTAAGTAGTACAAACATGATAAAAGTTGCTGTTTGGAAGGGGCTCTGGAGGCCCAGCACCCTGCTTGAAGCAGGCCCGATTCAACACCCAGTGAGGATCTCCCAGGAGCAGCCATGGGCACGGGGGAGGCCCGAGGCTGAGCACCCTCCATCCTGCACAGCTGCAGGCAGAAAGCCCTCACGGAAGGCAGCCAAATTCTGGGACTGACCTCGTGCTGCTCCCACGCCTCCCCTCGCACCCAAGGCTTATGGAAATGCCTGCCTACCAGTCTGCTAGCTGAAAATACTATTAATAATTAAGCAATCAAAAAATCTTTTTTGCTGTCTCCAAAGGGTTGCACATTAGCCCTTCAGCTGTAAGGAAGAAGGTTGAAGCCTGCCTTGTTCTGTGACTTCTGGCAGGCCAGTTATTTCTGTCCAACTGAATGATTTTCTTTCGTTTTTCAGATGGGAGTGGATGAAGGTCTCTAAAGCATGCTTATTTCTTCATAACACACTATATGATCAATATGTCTTTTCTGAAAAAAAAAAAAAAGACAAAATCAGGTGTAAATTGCAGGATACTTGCACCTAAAAGATTTTCCCTAACTGTAATTAAACACAAGTGTGCATTCGTAGGTATATACGTAAGCACAAACACGACTCATTGCATGTGCAATTACATGGATGAGTTACTTCCTCTAAGATTATACCTTCGAACAATTAGTCTTATTTTACAAAAATGGAATAGGTGACAAGAGTGAAAAGAAAGATCTAGATCCAACTATGTAAAATAGAAACTTATTCCTAGAAGGCGCTGACTGTTGTAGCCAAACCCCGTAAAAAAATCTCAGCCCCTCTCCAGAAGCAGAAGAACCAGCAGCCCAGTCAGCTGGTAGCAGTGCACTAGCATTAGAGCTCCTGCTTGCAGAGCAACCTGGCTGCAGGACAGCTCTGGGAAGGGTCCCGGTGGATCACAGTGCATTCTGCAGGTCCATCCAACCTGACTCACACTATGATTTCACTAGCGAAGTCCAGAGCATAGTGTTAAAACGGCTTTTCCTTAGTGACTGGAATTATCGTGATGGTTTAGCTTCATTTCAAGACACATGTAAAAGTTTACTGGCCAAAACCATAATTATTTCTAGCAAAATGATTATCTAACATCTGCAAGGTTAGGAAAATGCTGAAATAATGTTTGCAAATAACAAAATGTATAAGTAATATGTTAAAAAGAGTATTTGGTAATATAAGAGTAATTAGGACAACTGGTGAAAACTTATTTCAGCGTCTAAAACCAACCAGCATAAAGCATCCAGTGCAATGAGCTGTTGACAAATAGCTTTTTTTAAATTATATTTTAATTTGCAGTAAGACAAGCAAGCACCCAGCAATAAAAGCCCATTACCATCAGAGTTACAGACACAGAGCTTGGCACCACAGATGAAGGCTGAAGGTGCCGTGGGGCAGCCCCACGCCCTGCTGCTCACGGCACCGCAGGAGCCCCAGCATCCTCGTCCCCACAAGGGGCTCCCAGCCCCACTCCCCTGCCCAGATGGCACCACGGGGTGATGCTGCTGCCAGAGTATTTCAGGATGTTTGAAAGGTTGCTGGATTCCAGCATGAAGTAACATTAATACAATAAACAAGCTTTAACTCCTGATCCTAGCAGAGTTAGAGATGTAGTAACACACTGCTAGGAATGACTATCAACCTTAAAACCTTAATGAGAAAAATTACTCTTACTTATAAGAATGATTTACTTTTTCCTTTTTTTTTTGTTTTTTTTTTCAATTCAGTAGAGTATGGCAGAAGATTTTTGCATAAGAAACTAATCCTCATCTCCTCAAAGTACCTCCTGAATTTCCTGGTATTTTTTCCAAGGAAGAAATGGGCATCTGAAGACAAAAAACTGTTTTCAAGCCACTAATTATCATCATTTTTTTTGTTGTTGTAGAGGCGATGCCTTTCATGTGTTTTATATTTCATATCCTTTGGACAGATGGCCGCAGCCCCGACAGCAGGGACATGAGGATAACAGGGGGCCGGGAACTGTAGAGGCGCAAACCCAGCACACAAAACACAAATTTAGCCAGCGCTAACAGGGAGGTTATGATGTCTTTCACAAGCCTGGAACAGGGTCAACCCACTTCAAATCCCTCAAGTGACTGACCAGCTGCAGTAAGAGCCCATTAATAGCTGTATGTACACAATTTACTAATAGAATTAATAACGTGTGCACTAGAGAAAATGCAATGTTTATAGCAGATGTAACACACTGCACAGGCTTTTCACACATTGAATGCAAACACTGCCTTACCAACCAGCAAAGTGCTTTTTCACTCTCTTGCATTTAGATGAGCATCTCGTTAACGGTGCAGTGAAGCTCCAGGACATTCAGCAGCTCTGGAGGAGGAGAAGGCTTAAAACTCCCTTCTAATTAAATTCATTAGGTAAACCTGGCAAAGAGGAGAGGACAAAAACTTATCTCTATAAAAACCCAAGCAGGGTTTAGGCATAAGAGACACAGACATATTGAAATCAACATCCTCTTCCTGGATGGCAAACCTCATAGTCAGCGCTTCAGCTCTTACAAGGCTATGTGGCTAACTCATCACATAGGCAACATCAGGAGAATAAATTCTCTTCTCTTCTCTCAGGAGGCCTGGCTTTCTGTATTCTTGTTCACCCTTCCATAATGCCTACAACTCTTGTTTGTATTCGGACATGGACAATGCTATCCTTACTCTTTATTTTTGTTAATATTCTTTGTGGATCTAGCAGAGATTTCAGAAGAATGATCCAATAAATGGTAATCCACCACTACAAATGCAACAGCCCTTAAAAGCAGCACACTTAATAATTGTCATTGATCAAATGCTCTGAAGGATCCTGCTGGGATTTAGATATGGAACAGACTGCTCCTCTACAAAGTTGCATTAGCTTCTCTACAAAGTCACAGTGACTGATGGAGGAGTCAGAAAAAGATGATGTGTGTTAAGGGGATGTTTCTTCGACATCCAGCAGAAGTGGAGTTCCCTTTAGCGTGTTGAACCTCTTCTCTCCCAAACTGAAATGTATTCAAACAATTGCATTGCTCCATTTCTCATTATCAATATGGCAAGTTGAGTAGCAAACGCCACAGTACCATATGGTAGAAGACAGCTGAAATATAAACATGTTGTGTAATGTCAGTTCTAATGAGTGATAGAAATAAAACTCAAAGTGGTAAATATCTGGCTTCAAAGCAACAAAACCCATCAAAAATTCACAGTTAAAGATAAGAGCCTATTGCATATCCAATGCCAAACATTTCCAAACTGTAATGCTGTACCTTACAGACAATGTGGTATAAGTTTTGCTCCCTGAAGCAGCCTAAAACAAAAGACATATTCTCCAAAACTCCCAGTGACGAGCTTGCTAATGCTCTCAGCTGTGCCTAATTGCTCAGTGCTGCTGGAAGAGAAATGGAATATAAACACATGCATTTATCTTTCTCTGTGTGAGCACAGAAATGAATGGAAGAGAGGAGAGCTAGAAGTTATTTTCAAACTCTTCAGCGCAGTTTATTGCATATGTAAAAATCCAGCTTGAAAAAACAGATAACAAGAAACACTTAGCATTTGAGAAAGTGTAGGTTTTAAGACATCTCAGGCATTGTAGTTGTAGTTTTGTTCGACATCAAATATATCACAAACGATACAGGCCAGAGTTTCAGTGCTAAAAACAATATAAGAAAAGTCCAGTTCCATCTCTCTTTCTGCTCCCCCCCAACCCCACCCCAACATCTTCTCTTGGAATATACCTTAAAATTAGAGAAATTTCAGTCTCTACCTAGAGTGACAGTTATCAAAACCCAGAATGTTCTACAGAACTATCAAGACCTCAGTGCTATCACCATCCATTTCTCTGTAAACTACAGTTGGATCAGACTTTTTAGGAGACGTAAGAATTTTAGACTGGAATGCATTAGATCTCACCCTCTGGATTATAGGGTGATGCTTTATACAAAATTTTTCCAACTAATAGTCATATTTTCAGTCTGATATGTGTACATTTACCACTTCTGTTTAGAACAAAGTAATAAAGCTTATGCTCAGTGAATCCATCTGCCTTACACAGTTCTCTTCTTATGTGCATGTTGCCTGCTATTACGTTCTGTTAATTTCGTTTTATTATTGTACATTCAAAATAAAGACTAGGAATTCTTACCGGCTTTATTTCTGATATCACTCAGTGAGTTTGGTAAGGATAGATGGTACATCAGCTTTGATGGTTCCAAATACATAAGCATTTAAATTCCATGCAGAGTCTATAGTGTGACTTTCTAAAGTCTGCTGGTAAATTTAGGCTTGTATCATACACCAAAGCAAGCGGTCAATGCAGTGAACT
This sequence comes from Alectura lathami, assembly GCA_013399715.1. NCBI lineage: Eukaryota > Metazoa > Chordata > Aves > Galliformes > Megapodiidae > Alectura > Alectura lathami. The sequence goes on along the minus strand of VXAV01006961.1, from coordinate 225,314 downwards.
CAAAAAACCAGCAGAGATGACTGCTTTTAATCTCTTTGACAGAATCCTTCATTTTTGGTGCAACAAGTACCAAAGTTTCCTATACACTTTACACTACAAAATTAACGAAGTGAACTCTTCTGTGAATTCTTAATGAAAACATAAACATGGCAAAATTCAATTAGCATTTCAGCTAGCAAGAGACATTAATTGGAAGGATTTACTGTAAAATATAATGCAGAATATAAATCTCACCTTTCCTAAGACACAAAATTCATGTCTCGAGAGAGTACTATGTTAGAAATACTACCATGGACTGCAGTCCCGACCTCATGTTCTGGTACTCTGAAGTTGTCCACTAATTATTTCATTATTAATGATACCCAAACACAATTAGTCATGCTTTACAATTCAGTAAATTTGGGTTAAATATCTGAACTATTAGTTCAGAGTTACTAATTAAATATTGCCGAGGAGACCCACGTTTCCCTTCAGTTTCACTGCCAGGTAAGGAGCAGAAACAAGTTTTGAGGCTCCTGCACCAGCCAGAGAAGAGCTGCATGCTCTGATGTGGCCCTAAGCTCCAATGAATGCATTGAGCCTGACTGCAGGGGGAAGGGTCAACAGTGAGAAGTGAATGGAGTAGAAGGAACAGTTTCTCCACAACATGTTCACTTCAAACACCGCTTATGTGTAGCTTCATGGTGCCTCAAACAGCGTTAACTTTGTCTTAGAGCCATCATCACTTACTTCAGCAGAACTTGCAGGATTCTCTCCTAGTAGACACTGCACAAATATAAAATAGAAGTGATCTAACTCAAACAAGTTTACAAATCAAGAATGAAACACGAGAGAACAGATGAACAGAGCAAGCAGATGGGAAAAGAAAAAGGAAACAAATAGTGAGACAATACTGGTTAAAAGGCAGCCTCAGAGCATAATCTGAAGTGACTGGGGTTAAACGTTTCATAGATATTGTGAATGCGGAGTTCTGCAAAGGCATTTAAGGATGATGAACTAACTTGGCAGACATTCATGGGTAACAGTTTTTGTCAAATAAAAGGGACAGAGGTGATTTTACAAACACTTTACTAGATGCAGGCAAAGCTTGGCACAGGTTGATACGAGCACGAGTTGTTTCCTCTACTAGGCTACAAAAAGAGAAACTAGAGATCCATGAAGAGAAAAGTCAACAAATTTATGCGATGAAGCAAAGAAAGTAACTTAGAGGAGACATTGGAATGACAAGCCAGAAATCTAGTTTTCATGGAACAGCTTTCAACAATTACAAAGAGAATATGATTGGGGAAGACTAGAGAAAATGGCCACAGCAGTCTAGAGTGACAGAGCAAAGCTGAGATTTAACTCTTATTTCAGATGAGTGATTTCATCTTAGAAAGCAACTACAAAAGCACACTCACTTTGCCAGTTTGGGTCAACCAGAAGTAATAAAAATGGGCCTGCTGCAGTGCTGAGCCTGTATTAGTAAGCCCTGTCAGATGCCTTCAGGCAGAATGCAAGAGCAGATAGAAGGAAACAATTGTTGAATTTGTATTTCTGAGGGTCCCCAGATAAAAGATGTATGAAGAGAAACAACAAGTGTAGGATTCTGCACCTGGGACAGGGCAACACTGGATATATGTACAGACTGGGGGACAAGAGGCTGGAGAGCAGCCTCGCAGACAGAGATCTGGGGGTTCTGGTTCATGGCATACTAAATGAGTCAGCAGTGGGCTCTGGCAGCAAAAAGAGCCAGCTGTGCCCTGGGGGGTATCAGGCCCAACACTGCCAGCCGGGTGAGGGAAGGCGTTGCTCTGTGCTGGGGTGGCCTCACCTTGAGCACTGTGTGCAGGTTTGAGTGCCACAATAGAAGAAGGACATAAAACTATTAGAAAGTGACCAAAGGAGGGCTGCAAAGATAGGGAAGGGTCTAGAGGGCAAGATGTGTGAAGAGCAGCTGAGGTCCCTTGGTTTGTTTCGCTCAGAGAAGAGGCTAAAGGGAGGCCTCATGGTGGCCTACAGCTTCCTCACAGGTGAGTGGAGGGGCAGGTGCTGATCTCTGCTCTCTGGTGACAGCAACAGGACCCGAGGGAATGGCATGGAGTGTGTCAGGGGAGGGTCAGGCTGAGTGTTAGGAAAAGGTTCTGCACCAGAGGGTGGCGGGCATGGAACAGGCTCCCCAGGGCAGTGGGCACAGCCCCAAACTGCCAGAGCTCAAGGAGCATTTGGACACTGCTCTCAGACACAGGGTTTGGATTTTGGGTGGTCCTGGCTGGAGCCAGGGGTTGGACTCAATGATCCTTGTGGGTCCCTTCCAACTTAGGATGTTCTAGCATCCTAGTGACAGAAATTCAGGCAGTACGGTGAAAACTCAGCTGTAAAGGTAAGAGGAGGAAGGTTAACAAAGAAAGGATTAGAGACAAGCAGATGATCAGGAAAGGGCTGAGCCATGAAAGTCCAAGGATTTCAGGAATGAAAGGTGGTATGAAATGTTAAAAGCATAAAATGGCTTTCAGAGGATAAATGCCTTTTGTTTGACCTTTTCTTTGGTATTACTGCCTAAGCAAAATAAAAGACATTCAGCATCCCACTCAACTACTGTCACCGGACTCCTAACAAACTTCCAAAACACTGTCACCAAGAATTATCTTTAGCAACCCCTTAAGTTGCAAAAAATCATTGAAGTCCTTACAAATGATATTTCTCCCAACAGCTCCCTTCTTCCAAAGAAATGTTTTTAATTACTAGACTTCAGAAAAACAAGCTTGAGAATGTATTTTTATTGATACTTATTGTAAGCTAGAAACCTTCTCCTTGTATGAGCATTAACACGGAAAAACAGCAGCTGACAGGACATAGAGGCTCCCATCCCATTCAGCTTCCAATGACCCCAAACACTACAGAATATCAACTCCCCTGCCATGGAAGAATTCAGCAGGAATTTCACATGAAAACTACTACTATATTCTTTTACCTGGACAGGTTATTTATACCCAAGGAGGAAATAAATAAGTGAAGGCCAACCAATGCTGCTGTTACATACTGAGGCAGCTACGGAGCGGTACTAGCCTGCATTTTTTTTTTCCCCCTCTCCATATCCTGAACACTGAAAAACAGACTTTGGACTAAGACTTTGGAAAACTAGTCACAAACTATGAGGTTACTTTGTTGCTTGAGCTGAATTCTAGTTATTTTTCCATGTATATGTATATATATGCACACACATGAAAATAGACAAAGCTAAGTTTATTTTGTTTCATTTTATTTTCTGAAAAGCAATATGCAATTATTACTATATTTTTTATGCAGTTACTCTCTTCTAGAGTAGAAGCGCAATGAAAATAAAGAACATCTAACCCAATACTGGCCTCAATATCTAATTGTCCAACCAATTTGTCAGTAGTGACTTGACTTCTAAAGGCAAGAAGATGCTGAACCTTATCCAACTTTGTTAATTAATAGCCTCCCTAGATAAATTCCTTCTTACTGTTGTACTTGATTACTAAATCTCTCTGCTTCAAGGCAACAGATGGCTTAAGTTCTTCCAAAATTAAAAAGTCCAGAACTCTCTGCATTACAACAATCTAAATTTAGTCAGATGCTTAAGTATCAATATTATTTTTTAATTGAAAAATGAAACACCCATGGATTGACAGAAAATTCACTCTTGCAAATTTTCTAAACAGTTAAAAGGTCAGAAGTTGTTCATAAATTCCAGTGCAGTAAATTGTTGATCAGAACTAGGCATGTAAACAGAAGCATTACACCATCCTTTACACCAAATAGGAAACCATTATGGAAGAGTGGGTCAATCACACCATCGATTAACATTGTTCATTGAACATTCTCCATCATAAGAAACCAAAAACACACTACAAACTCTCAAGTTTTCGGTCCAGTATCTACCTCTTGCTTCTAACTCTTTCCCAAGGGAAGGAGAAAGCCTTTCTGAACTGACCTAGATTAACTGTATAGTTTAGGCAATGGCAACAGTAAGCATTTACTTTTGGTGACTATATACTGGAAGACTGCAATACATACCACTTATCTTCTCCTATTGCTATGGCATCGTGACCTAAGGGCCACCAAAGTCAACAAAAATCTTTTAATTAATTTGAAAGTACGTCTTCTGACCCTCATGCTTCTGAAATCTGCACAACCAGATCCTTTCTTCAATAACTGCACATTTCTTTGTAGCAATTTTGGGTTGTATTGTATAAAAATGTATACTGCATTTCAAGTTGCGGAAAACACTGCAGAGTTTCTTTATCAAATTATGTCAATCCCATGATAGAAGAAATCTGAGGTTCACATGAACAAGTGTTTCAGAAGCCAAGTGTGAAACAGAGGTCAGGTGTCAGAAGCCTGGCACAGAGTGAACATCAAGCCTGCTCATGATAGCAGTGCTGAATATGCCACACCTGCTCATTTACTAATGCTTTTGTAATGAAGTTTAAAGCAATATTCTTACAATGGCTATTTTAAGTCTCACCGTATGTTAATTTTCCTCCTCTAGAGTTTCTTGTATCTCAAGCTTTGTATCTCATGTTTTGACATGTTTTCATGTTTGAAATCCTTGCACTCAAGATCTTTCAGACCACTACATTTTTCACTACTGACTGCATTCTGCTTTCTCCAAGATTAAGGCACAGCAAAGAATCCAACAACATTTTTATTACCCTTTTTTTTTTTTTTTTAATTAAAATTTTCAATCCATTCCAAGTGGCTTTCTGCTAGAATTGAAGACCATCAAACCTCTGGGAGATGAAACTCAATTATATGCATGTGTCCACTGGTGCTGGGTGAGGAGCTGATCTGCATATGGAAACCACAACACAAAATTCTCCATTGGTTTATGGAAGACAAATAGCAAATACCTTTTGTCTGTTAAGATAGTCACTATATGAATGCACTATTTTTTCCTTGAATTTTCCTAACGTGCATCTCACTATTCCTAATAGCATGGCAGAAAATCTATCATGAAATAGAAGTATTGATATAGTTTTAGCACTGTTGTCAAGAAAAATGACAGTTTTCGGACAGTTTTACAAAAGTGATTCCCAAAAAAACCCCAAAAAACAGAAGACCTGAAATTGAAATCTGGGAAATTAAATAACTAAATACAGGTACTCAGAATTTTTTCTATTTGGATTTTTTAAAGAAAGGTAAAATATTTGCCTAAAATATTATTAAATTCTTCATATGTAATTTATTTCCTTCCCAGCAGTTCTTAGAGGTGTAACTGCAGAGATACCCTGGGAACAAAAGGTAGCCATCAGCCACATACAAACTGTGGGGTCTCACAGGCACCTCGGGTTTCACTGCAGTGCTACAAGCACAAACAGCACTGACACTTGATTTTCAAGAAAAGCTCAAGTGTTGCAATAAGTGATCCCGATGGAATAATATACTACTGCTTCCCTTAAACTGAACTGTCTACTGAAAGCGCGTCTAATATTAAAGGTACTCTGGCATTTGCAGAAGAGTGGCGAGGTTCCTTTGTTTGTAGGAAAAAAAATCCCAACACTGGGCAGGAAAATTTCCCTGCAGCTCTTATTCATATGAGCTGCTCCCCCGTGAAATCACAACAGACAGGAATGCAGGCTCCTTCTCACAGTTACGATCAGACTGATCACTCAATTCACGTGCATGAAGTTCATTGAAGCTTTGCCCTCATTTAGAGGAGGATGTGAACCCTTTGGTGCACAAGGTTTATTACTTACAATTGCATTTTGATTCAGAATCCAGTAAGGCTTACTATAAGCCAACAAAATTAACTAATTTTTTGATAATGATTTAGCTGTGAATTAAAATAATAGAAGCTCTAGACAGGTTGCTATAAACTAAATGCTCAAAAGCACTGACATGATTTATTTATATATAAATTCCTACGTGCATACATGTGACAAAGTATGTAATTCAGAAAACTAGACATATATTCAGTGAAATTTTTCAGTTCAAGTCACTTTCGTCTGTCCACATATATAAATATATTAAAGCTTATTTTATTTTATGCCTGTGTGCTTAATTTTCAGGAGCTAATTACTGCACACAAAACTATTTTAAGTGTAATAACAATAGACTATCATAGTTATCTTGCCATTTATTTGAAAATACATTATTCCAGGAAGACTCTTCCTCTGTCACATTTAATTGCCTTTGAAGATCCTGCCATTTGAATCTGTCTTCTGGAACATGCATTTCATCATTACTTTTTAGCCTTGTTACATCAATCACCACAACTGCTACAGAAGATTTCTGGGCTGTGAAGTGATAATTTGTTCCAGCGATATTAATGAGGCAAGCAGTGGTCTTGAGGGAGGCGACAGCCCATTGCTTTACCGACAGCAGCAGATTAAGGTGTTGCACTGTATGTAGTCTGAAACACACCACTGGAGCCTTCAAAATATTATACGTTATTTCTTAGGGTGTTTTTGCCACCAATAGTACACAGCACCGTGCAAGGAAGCTGTCCCAAAATTAGGTGCTCCGGGGCCGCTGGGAGCGATGCAACAGAACCAGAAAGAAGTGATTTGTTGGTGCTGCAATGGCATTCCCAATGTGCTGCTGCAGGAAGCAGTACAGCTGGAAACAACAGATGGTCTGTGTTTAAATGGGAGCGAATCGAGTATTTTAATACCCACACATCTCTAATTCAGTTCTACAAGTTTGATTTCTATGTTTTCTCAGATTATGGAGTGTTACAGGACCAGTATGACAGGCTTTATCCATATTACTGTTGCTATCAACATTGCCAGCTAAAACCCTAATGTTGCACTATCTTTATCTGTGAACTCTGACTTAGCCATATGTGCATTTTCAGAAAAGCAGACTTGCTCTTTAAAACAAAGCTTCAGCCAGAAATTTATATGGAATAAAATACTATTCATTAC
>VXAV01006961.1:190392-217937 GCA_013399715.1 Alectura lathami | reverse complement strand
GCTCTACAAGTAAAAGAAAAAAAAAAAAAAAAGAGAGCGAACACACTCATGAATCCTTTACATATATCCTTTTCATATAAATGCCTCAAGCTCTTAACTGATTTTTACACGAGAGCTACTTACAAGCTTTCTAAAGAATAATCCTAACCATGCATGATTTACATTTACACATTTTTGACTCAAAGGAGGAGAGGAAAGAGGATATGGCCATCTGTGTAGTTTCAAAGCCTTCTGTGGGTAACAGCTAGTGCTACCAGCTCTCCCAGTTACTAATGCTAGATTGAACCATTTGTAACTGGTGCATAGGGAACGGCTGGATCAGAGCTGTAAGATAAGCTTCTAGAAAAAAGACTGTATACAATTTTTAAGCAGAAAGTGCAGTTATCTTCCTGATGATTAATCTCCAGCAGAAACATAACATGGCAAAGACGAATGAAGTACAAACCTTCTAAGAGCTCTTGGCTTTTTGATACTATGCATTCGAGGTATTTGACTTTTGAGCATGACACATCCTAAGACAAATTTAACAGATATGTTACACTGCAAGTACTGCTGTTCATATTATACAGATCTCACAAAACATATATCCCCTTGGAAATGTAATGACCAGATTCTTATAAATGGCTGAAATTGGAAATTTGTTCAAGCATAATTAGCCCTTATGCCTTGGTAATATAGAGGTCAGCAGCTGTTTGAAGTAGGATTTGACATCAGCTAAAGCATATGGATGGGAATCCAAACTCTTTTTCTCGTTAGAAATACACCATTTAATTTGGCTCAGCTCAGGACGATTAGCAATATGTGTCCAAAGAAAAGCTTACAGCTGGAGCAGGCAATGCTGGCTTGGGCAGAAATGCATGCATAGAAGAGAATCCAGAAGCTTGTGAAGATGGCCTGCATAGCCCATGCCAGACTCCTGCTAATGCTATTAGCTCTTCATTTTCATAAGCACTCAGATATATTGAGTAAAAGCATTCAGCCAACAAGAAACATTTAACAATTACATATAAATAAATGAAACATCTTATCTCTCTAAATACCCAGAGCCTTATCTTCCAAGCTTTCTAGAAGTAACAGATTTCCCCAAAACAAAACTCCCGAAATGTTATTTACACCTAAACACTACTAAAAGTACTTAGATAAAAAGACGCATTTGAAGAAGACAGACATACTGCTCTGACTCATTGTTTGGAAGAATACACATCAAATGCATTGCCAAATCTCCCCTGTGTGCCAGTATTTCTAGTATAACAGCACATAGAATCTCTGCCTGTGGTCACAGGAGTACAAGTTCACGTGTTCCTCATTTTTAGGTTTGACTTAGCAAGACCTCTATCAAAAACCTTGCCTTGGGGCTCTTGACAAAAATTCTTTCATGTTTCCAGGGCACAGTGTTATGATATAAAAAATGCAAACATTATCAATTCTACACAGCCTTCCTCTTAGTCTTCCTATGAACCTGGTAGAAACAAGGTGGACTTCAGTTCCTCTTCACTTTCACTATTAACACATTCATATAACACTCTCACATAAAATTTACGTTTTTCTCTAACATGCTTTTCACTAAGAAGCTCACTGGATTGTGTTTAATTACAGAGTCTCCTTCATCTACTCAAATAATGAATCAAATTTTGGAAAAATTTCTTTGCACTGGAGCTTGCTTCTAGTTAATTTTAAACCCCATGATATTCTGTTCTTTGACTGTCAGTTTGAAAAGCAGAATAAGCTAACCAGATCTTTCTTCTTTCTTAATAGGACTGACTGTTTGCATGAAATATGTAGAAGAAGAAAGGAAAACAGCCTCTTCTTTTTTCCCCTCCGGATTTTTCAGCCAGGGAGAATACACTTACCAAATGGTTTGAAGAATTTCAAAGTAAAACCTAAATCTTCAACTGCATAATACAGTCATTTTCAGAGGGTATTATTTCATGGTGTGCTGAATATAACAATATTAAAATGTACTTAGAGTGGCACTGCTATTCACCACTGGTTTGAAGGCACAGTAAAGCAACAGACATCGCCATACAATATAGAAATTTAATCTGCCTAATTCTGAACAATTTGCCAGCACAACTTCACCTCCAGATTCAGGAATCAGCATAGCTTCTAGGCAACTGATGTTCATTTCTTTTAAAAAAGAGGGGAAGGAGGAAGGAATAAAAAGCCCAGAACAACTACTCCTCCCCCATATTAGATCTGTTGTTCTACAAGACACCTTCAAATCTCAGCCATTGCTTCCAAAATTCAATTTATGAAGAATTTTGATATATAGAACTTTGTAAGCATTTAAATGACATAATATAATATAAAAAGATGTACATATGATCTGTAAAAAACTACTGTATTGGAAAGGGACAAACAATAACAACCGTTTATTGCATTAGGAGACTTTACACATACACTCACCACTTAGTGTGCTAGGACAGACACCCTAAAACACGAAAACGACATTTAGATTCTCATCATGATAATTACAACCCTCCCATTAGTTTTCAAACTGGCATATTTGTAAAACTACCTGTAAGTATTAGCACACTACTTGGAATACATGTCTAACTTCAATCTCTCATAGAGCCCAACTACAACACTAAATTAAATCAGACATTGTCAATTACTTTAGGATTGTTTCACTTGTTTCAGCTGCTAGATCTGTACAGAATAACAATAATAATAATAAATCAACATTTGAAAACAGTGTGGTCACCACAAGAGGAAAGAAGAGAAAGGGTGGGGGTGGATGGCTCTTTACTGGCTCCTGACAAGGCTGTTGTTACTCTGACAACTCCTAATGGAGAGAAGTTAGTATGTGTGGACCCTTCTGAAACTGAAAAAAGAACTGCTTTCCTAGCTAACTGCAGCATGGTTGTCCATTAGCAAATAAGATTAGCCTCCAAATCAGAAATACAGATATTTCCAGAAGAGCAAAATTACACGTCTGCAGACTGGAGTTTTCCAATATTTGCTTTGTTCAGGCTGGAGCAGAACTCTCATCACAAGTGAAGGCTGGTAGCAGTATTTGAATACGGTAATTAAATCTTCTCAAAGTACTGGTTTTATACTATTTCATATTAGAGTTAAATATTTTAGAAAATAAAGTTTTGATTTTAACTGCCTTGCTGCAATACCTTAAGCTAACATAGCACTATGCATGGTGCTATAGATACGAGGACTTCCATACAGAGGAATACCAAAATAACAAAACAGATGTCTTAAAGATTTTTTTTTGGGTCAAAACATTCCTCAAAACTAACACAAAAACATGCACAAAATTATGACAGCTCTTCAAGCTAAACAGAAAAGGCCAAATGCTGAGGTACAACTGGCACAACACAATCCCATTCCTTAGTATTCTTCTAAAGAAGCTACTTACACACTGAGTAATGCGTTTCACAGGTAAGCAGAGACTCAAATGTTTGTTACCTCTATGCAATATCTAAGATTTGCTTAGTCTAAAAGAAAACTGAAGTTTTTACAATACACAACATCCTAATGCATTGCCTCTCCGCAGCACTCTATAATATCAGACTGCAACACACTGCGCAAACCCATACTCGCCCAATATTGTATCATTATACACAATGTTAACACAAGTCATCTTTTCATCTTTATTAACAGGGCTGATAAACTGAAGCAATGTCTAATATCTTTTCTGAAAACAAAAAGAACCTTAAATTTGCCATCCATTTTATTACAAAAGAGAAAAACTATGCAGAAGCCATACGAGGTATGCATGCGTTCACAAGACAGAGTACTGGTCCAGTTTAAATTATGTGTACTTCACAAATCGACGTATCTTTGACCCCTATCTTGAATCCTATCTTAAGGTGGGGGCTGAAAGGAAGTTGCAGCACTTCCCTCTGTGAAAAAAACACTGTTGTTAGCATAAAAGTCTGAGAAGAACATGCTGAGAAAACTGCGCTGGAGCCAGGGCACTCGGTAGCGATTGCAGTCAGGAGGAGCAGGAAAGCGAAGACACGAGACCCTGGCATATTTTGTCCTGTGGCCTTGTAACAGCAGACCTTCAAGTGCTGTTAAAGGCTGGGTTACAGTAGTTCCACTTACGTTAATCCACAAATAAAAATAAACACAAGAAGATTCCTGCACTTCGTTACAAAACAAAACACAGTTTTAATTAGAATGGTCACTGACAAAGTTATTTTCAATTCAGGACTTCAGGAATAATTCATTTTAACTCAGAAAGCTTGGATACTTTTGGGTTGAATGAGAACATCTGAAAAGGGGGGCTTGTACACCAAATTTTCCAACAAACAGAACACCTGGTGCAAGACAGAGCAAAGCCCTGAAACACCACTGGGAGTGCTCAGCCCCGCATGTGCCCAGCAGCAGAGCCTGCAGGGCTCAGTGGTCCTGCCCACCACACCTCCTGCAGAGCAAGGGCTGCTTCCCACATCCTGGCACCACCAAGCAACTCTTCACATGCCTCAAACAGTTCTCAAGGTTCTGCTTTAACATCTCTTCAGAAGAGACAGAAGTAATTCAACAGGCATGGAAGGCTTAGAAACTGGAAAGCAAAATATGAGCCCTACCTTCAAATCCTAACACAAGCCTCACCTCTCTAATAATAAAACAGTTTAAATAAGAAATGCACAACAGAATATTGATTTTTTTAAAAAATGCAAAAAGTTTCTTAATCCAAGAATACTATTGGAAAATATTTTTGCTTTGATCAACTCCCTTTTTTTTTTTTTTTTTTGTATACTCATTGTAATATAAAGACAATAAAGAAGATTTCACGCATCCTCTTACAATCACTATGAGAAGATTAACAGGAGTGTTCTCTTCCCAAAGACAAACAATTCATCTGCAGAAGTTTGTTTACAATATGGTTTAAAGAAATACTCTTCATGACAATCCACGTTTGAAATATATGAACTAAAAAATGTCTTAATTATCTCCTGCTGGAGTAAATACATACGAAAGTTTTGCACACCATATGCATTCAAAGAAAAGTCTTATATCATACCCTTTCATTACAGAGGGGGAGATTTAGAAAAAATACGATGTCTGCAAGAATGCAGATAGAAAATACTGCCGTATATTCTCTTCAGTCAACAGGGATGGCTAATCTGGCAGCTGTTGGTTTTCACCAAAAAACTGAACTGACAATATTTTTCAAAGGAAAAAACTTAGAGTGAAGCACAGCATACACATGCAAAGCATCCAGCCCCAGCCCCTATCTCCATTTGCAGCCATTTCTTGTCTCACTGATAAAACCAGTGAGGTTCCTGTGAGAAGACGAGCATTGCAGCATGCAACAATAATGCTTCCTTCCTCTGCATCCCACTTAACTGACAGTGATATGCTCAGCTATACGGTAAAGCTACCTACAGATAATAAAGCTGGACTTCAAACATCACTTATAAGAAGACCACAACATCTTTTTCACTCCTTGAAGATAAAACAAACGGAGATGCACAACCACTTCTCCTTTGCCATCTTACACCAGATTTGAAACAGACCAACCAAGTGGCAGCAGAGGGCAGTCAGGAGGAGCTACAGATCCTTGCATCAAGCCTCTCCTAACTGGCATGTCAGTGAACCAGGAGTCCAGCAAAAAACAGAGAGATGAAACACACAGAATTTTACAAGAAAATACTTAAGATCTCAGGGTTACTGTATTAACAGAAATATTTAAATACCTAAATAACTTGACTTCCAGATATGACTCACTGACTTCAAAGAATGGAAACTTATTGTGATGTCTTTCTTAGCTTTTCCTTAGCTTAGGCTGTTAGCTAGCATAAGTGCAACAAGAATAAATAGTTTTACAAGCAGGTTTCTTCTCAAACCTTGAGATCAGTATTTCTGAAAAAATTCTGTAATTAACTTCACCCCCTGTACAAAATCTACAAGGTACTACTCTTTATTAATAAACATCTTAATCATGGACTCGTGCAATCATAAGAAACAAGAAGAACATTGCCACCTAGCTGTTTTCACAGTGACCATATAAGATGGCATGTTCAGCTGAAGTCTCTCAGATACTCCAGAGAAAGAATGGACCGAAGCAGCCACGTGTGAAGGCCTGCCTAACAACACGGGGCAGTAGTCAGTCTCTGTAACTTTTATCGTGCCAGCTCTGGAATCGGCTGGTAAACAAACGTGCAACAAAAGGCTTTTCATACAAGTGATTCAGTACAACCACGATGCAGTGTCTGACACCATTATTTTTTATTAGATCTCAGCATGCAGTCAGATTGACTGGCGTACAGGTTTGTACATTGGCATTTGTAATGCAAACAGCACGGTGAAATTCATGCAAAATCTGGAACATCCTTAGGATACCCATCTGTCTGTAAGTAACTCAATACCAACGGACAGATATGTTTCTTCAAACTATACTTCCTGTTACTTTTGTTTTAAATGTATTTTATTAGGCTTACATTTGAAAAGAAGTCCCTGCACAATTTACAGAACACAGCTGGCTCCACACCTGCAGCTCAGTGACTCCCAGAACATTCAGAATGGCGCAGTCCAGCTGCACCCTGACACCTCAGATGCCCGCGCTGGTGTTGCTGGGTGGGCAGCTGCAGGCAGCGATGCAGTGGAGATGCGGCCAGGCTAGGGGAAGGCAGCATGGAACCAGCCCCAGGTGCGGCCTCTGGAGGCCATTGGCCCTGTGACGCTGGTGGGGCACCTTCACGGAGGGCCGCCCTCCCCAGTGCAATGTGCCTGTGGCCCCTCACTGTGCATCAGCCAAACATGACCTATTTCATTACAATCCGGGAGGAAATAACCATTTCACAGAGGAGGAGGGTGGAGGAGGATATATAATATGTTACACTTCATTTGAAACCCAGTAAAATAGAATATTGACTAGGATTACATACATTCATTATAGGTCCAGCTAATTACCAACTCTTCCCAAGCTAGGGCACTAAAGACCTCTCCTTTGCACTGCTTCATTAGCCTGGCACTGCAGCATGACTTTGAGCCACGGAGAGGACGCCGGGTCTGTGCTGCATTCAAAAGTGCATGTAAACTAGGCAAAACCTGACTGTTACATGCAAATGGCTGAAATAATCATTCCAGATAAAGATCACATTTCCACAATAAATGAGTACGAAAACAATCAATTTGCCTGGAATTAGTAAAAAATGAGAATTAACTCAGCCGCTGCAGATATGCCAAGTATCTAGTCATATACAGTAACTGATAATCTGATTCACTTGCAGAGATAAAAACTGAAATTATATGGAAATTAATATAAGATTCTCCAAATACATATCTTTTTACAACTTTTGTACAAATGGATAACAATATTCTACCACATAAGGTGAATTCCACAAAATAAGGTGAATACAAATAAAAATTTAAAAATATACAAAAATACAACGGATAGATTCTTTTCCCTAAACAGAAAATGAAGTGGCCAAGGCAGACAGAGCCAGCAGCTCTGCTTTAAGCTGCCCAAAGGACAGCACTAATTAGGAAAAAAAGCACACACCAGTGATCAGTGCAGACACTGCTGTGTTTGGGGATGGGACACATACAAAGAACTTGAAAACCTACACCAATAAAAATTACGGCACTCAGTGTAACTATTTATCATACATGTAAGCTACTTAAAAGGAAAACTGTATGTTTTTCTTATCAGTTGACTGAGAATTTATACCTTCATCAGTGGAAGGGATATATATTGCCACTAGTGTTTAGTCAAGTTAACTGCAGTTATTATCTGTTCGATGATGGCTCAACCTCTGCAAAGCTTAACCTGTGATAAAGATAGAAAATGCACACAACCACACACCCCAATTTTAGTCAATCTCTTCCCACCAGCATTTACACTTTTTATTTAGAAGTTTGTCATTCATGTTAGCCATCAGATATTGCTTTTGTCCTTATCAGGCATGAAACCAAGGAAATAATGTAGCCAGATAAAAAGGCTTGCAAGACTGCATTAGTTCATCAGTTCCGGTATTGCCTCATCTCTGTCCCATGATTACTGAGTTTATTGTGTTAAATTTGGTTGAAACTATTCAAAGGTTTGAATTTGAAATTATTCAATCAGATGTCCAGAAATACTACAGAAAAACTTTATCCAGGATATAAAACAAGCCTGTCTGGTGCTCTCACACCTACCTCCTCTCTTTGCCCAGTCAAACACGTATTCAGAGCAGCCACAAAAACCACTGCCACATCTGGCACATCAGGGCCAAGACAGCTGAAGGACAGCAAAAGAGCAAGCAGTCCCTGGAGGCCACAGGAAGAAACTCAGCCTGCTCTCGCCTATTTTTGTGATGAAAAAAGATCATAGAGAGATTTGACAGCATCAGCTATAACAGAGGATAAGACACAGCCTTCAGGAAATCGCTTCCATTTCTTTTGTCTTTTGAGAAAACAAATTTTAAAAAACTGATTAAACTGTACTTAGCTTTTCTGCTCCAAGATGTGAACCTATGAAAAGCTGAGCACTGAGCAATTGTGACACTTGGCACAGCCCACAGCCAAATAAGAAGTATCTACCTATGTCAGAAGGATACAGGAAAAATACACACATTGAAGTTCATGTCTGCAATATGCTTTCAAACAATCATATGTATACAAATATATATATATGCAAATATATATATATATAACATTATCAACCAAAATGATGCAAAGAACATAATGGTTTAAACTTCTTTCCCAACACAATGGAAAAAGATGGTCACTAAACCAAATCTGACATACTGCTCACGTAATTGCCACTGAATTATATTTATTAAATCTTTAAGACCACCCACACAGTATTGTTACTGATTTGTAGTTTCCCTAGGCCACATAGGCTGATTTCTTACAATCATGTCAAGTTGGTTCAGTCTAAAAGTAAGGAAAAATTTCCAGAGGCTTAAAAAAAACAAATAATCTACATCTGACATAAGTGAACGCAGAAAACAGGAGTCACGGTATGGATCCTAATCCTTCCATGAAACACTGCATAAAACTCCCCTTAAATTTTACTGTGTAGCTAAAAAAAGAAAAATAATGGAGAGGGGAGGAAAAGGGAGGCCCTTGTGGTCAACTGAATCTATGAAACAGAAAAAAAAAAGAAAAAGGAAACAAACACGAGGTATTAAAAATTACTAGTAATCTCATTCTATAAAAAAGTACTGTTGCCCACACAAAACAGAGAGCAATAGGAGCAGAGAGATGCTCGTAAGCAAACAAACAGAAGGCTAATGGAAACGTGGGCCATTGTCACTTGTATAATGTAGATTTAGAAGCTGAAAAAGACTGAGAATACCTTCTACAGTTTGTAGGAGGGCTTCTGCTAATTAGAAGTGAGCCAACATCCTCTCCAACAAAGCCTGCCACTATTTACTTATTTACCATATATTTACTTTTCATTTAATATATATATATATTTATAGGAATTTCAGTCTAGAAGACAACTGCTTTGCATTGTACTCATAAATTTCAGTTCTAACATACAAGTAGTAACAAAAGTTTAATAAGAAAATTCCCTCTCCTGTTTTACATCACAGTTAACCGAATGTACATGAATTTTTTCTCCACTCCTCAAAGATTGGGTGTGGAGGAGTTGATGTGAATGGACCTCTCATGCAGTACCTTGGCTGTGCTGGAAGTGCCCTGTCCCTGGGAGCCTCTCGCTGTCCCACCACCATGCCAGGGTCACTGCTTTGTAGCCTGGACAACTTTCTTTTATTCTCCTCAAGATGAAGTTGCTGTCTGCTCACAAGTTCAAGTCCAAGAACTGTCTTTCAAAGAAACAATTATATGAGGTAAAGGAAAATGATGAGGCATCAAGAAAACCTTATAGTTACTATTAGTGTCAGAATAACAGTAGCAATGTCACTACTGCAAATCAGTCCAGGTAACTGTGTCAACACAGCCCCTAAGGCTGGAGTACCAGCCACACCTGGGGGGGCTCCAGGCAGAGCTCCTCTTTAGAAGATTTAATCCTGAGCAGCAGCACCAAGCACCATACCCAGTACTTTACTAGGAGCAGAAACAGCCTTGCTGGACCCTGAAGAAAGAGTTACAAATATGTCACTAAAAGACTGTCACTGTGCATGGCTGGGAATGGTGGCTGGCAGTGTTTCAGAGATTTAGAGCCCCAAACTGAAGTGTCTGGATTTCTTTTGACATCTACTGATTTAAAGATAATGGTACCTAGTGATACTGTCACTAACTAAAACACAGAATACACTATTGAAAATGTCATTTGGTATTAGTTACACATACACACCTAGTAACCAACAAACCGTACTTTTCAACAGTTAGCACAAACGTTTCCCCTAATCAAAAGGCAAAGCATACAGCAAGGAAAAGTTCACCTTTATGATGGAGCTTAAAGCACAAGTGATACATAAAAATAATACCAGGATGACTCAAAAAGCGAGTGTAAATTACATCTATCATTGCCGGGTGGTACATTTATTTTAAAGTGGAATATTATGACAACTGAAAATAAAGTACGTATCCATTTCCAAAGGATGCTGAAAAATCATTTCAGCTGTTATGTTGTTATAAAATCAACATATCAATCATTTTACAGTCACACTGCGCTCAGTTCGGTACCAATGCCAGCTATATCACTCATGTTAAGCATATCAAAGTACATATACTTCCCCTTTGTGATCACTAGTTTTCATTATTTAACAGAACTATACCCAGAGCTAATGGATACGCTGTTTGAATAGTGAAATATAAAGTTCATTACAACCTAGAAAAAACAAGGAAAGAGTTTTACAGACAGCCCTGGTCTTCCACTGTGTAACGGTCCTGTGATGAAAAAAAAAAAAATAAAATAAAATAAAATAGCTATATTTGGAATATTCCCTTGAATTCTCAGAAGTTCTTGAACAAAATACTAAATGACAGACAATTTTTAAGGTGTGTAAGTGCCTAGTTCCTGTTATCCTATGGGGATCTTAGGCTTTCTGTCAGTAACTTGCACATAACAGTGTGACTGGAATCCAATTCAAATTCTGAGCACTCCAACAGCTCATTAGCATTTGCAAAGAACACTAAGCTTATCAAAGAAAAGCTGCCACAGTTGAAAATGCAAAACGTTACTGTTAATAAAGCAACACAGCTCTCTAATAAGTAGCAATAAAAACATAGAATAAAAAGGAATCCCATCTACAGGATTTGCAATACTAACAGAAGTGCCAGAAGACACAAATGACAAATCATTTTGTATTTCTTGGTTTTTCACAAATATCCAATACATGAGTTTCAAGGATGTTTGTTGTATTCCATTGCAAAGTGTCAGTAACTTCCCTTCCTGTTAAGGAGAGCCTCTTGCTCAAATTGATTCATATACTGAGTAGAACGTAGGGGAGAAAAGTATATAAGATACCCAAAACGTCAAGATTTGAGAAGATGTCAATACGATCATAAGAGTATAAATGAAAAATGGTAGTGAAAACTTAGGAGTAACAATATAATAATAGAGAGAAGAAGGCAAGTAAGTGGATACCTGTGCAAAGAAGCATAGAAATCAATGGAAAAAAAATCTGACAAGATGGAGAAGGAGGAAAGACCTTAAGCAAGGCTTGCTCCTCACAATCACTAGCATGGCTTTGAAATTGTTCCTTACATATGCCTTCCTAGATGTTCCTCAGTATAAGAGCATGAGAACCATTTCGAGTGTTCCTCCATACACGTTGGAGCAGTTCAGTGGTTGCCTCAGTTCAAATGCTAGCTCACGGGTAAGCAGTCACCACACAATCTCTAGAAGCAGTTTTGCAATTCCTGTATAAAGACCATGAGACTAGCCCTAAACTGTCTTTGTAATGCCCATGTACAGTCCTTTTCATTCTGAGGTGAGAAATAACATGCCAGACCCCTTCAACACAACAAATTCTACTCGCATTCTTAGAAGCCACTGGTATCAAAACAGCAAAAAGGAAGAAAAATAAATTTCAAGGTCCAGCATAGCCTCATTTATACTATGTAGGATTTTCTTTCATTGGAAGAATAAATAAAATTCAGACATCAGTTAAATTTGCTTCAAGAACCATAATGCAGCAATTACACAGTAGACTAGAATCCTAGAATCAGAAATCCCAGCTACGACAGCTGTGGAGAGGTGATGCCTTGGAGCCCGGCTTTAAGACAGCACAGTGCTTACTGAGCTGGTCCACACCACGCCAGTGTTATTAGCTGCTTGCCACAGAGGAGGGCTCACATTAAAGTTGAATAGAAAGGTGTAAAAACAAACCAGGACAGAGCACAGAGTTGAAGAAAGGCTCAGAACACCAGAGAGAGAGGGAGCTGGGAAAACCTCAGAGCTGCCAATCCCACAAATACACAAATAATCAGCAAGTCATCCTTTTAAAATGAACCACATGAATAATTCCAAAACAGTCGAGATAATTTGTAGAGAAACAGCAGCAAATTCTGGTGATGATGGGACAGGTATGCAACAATGCTCCTGGATGGATACTTCCTCTGCTGAACAGGTAGACACTCGGTAACATAAGCTGAGGGTTTGGCATGGGAAATATATGCAAACTACTAGATGCTAAAGAATAACGGGACCCTCTAAAGACAAAGCAGAAGTTATTTGACATATTTTTAAAGATAATTCTTTTTTTTTTTTTTTTTTTTTTTTTTACTTTATTTTTAAATTTTCACAGTTATGGGAACTGTGAGCTGCAGTGTGTTGCAAATCATGTAAAATGAAATATGGTATGAAGGGCTGCAGAAGTGCAGGCTATTTGTTTGCTGTACCTCTCACACAAGTTACTACTCTGTGCCTGAAGGCTGCAAATATGTATTTTTGCCTCTTATCTAAACCTGAAAAAAATACTGACATTCTTTTACTTTAGAATAAAAAGGTGAAAATCTATTGCCTCGAGAACTATGCAGATAACTCTTACCTTCAAAACTCCTTCAGAAAAGGGGCTGTAAATGCCAGTCAGTCATCTTATCATTACAAACCGCAGCTTCGGTTCTATCAGGCAACTTGAAGAAAAGGTGAAATTCTGCCGCATCAACCAAACTCCCCAACTCTTTGTTATTTATTTTTAATAAATGTTCAGAACCACTTGTTGCTAAGTTCCCTTCACTCATTCCACAAACAGCTTAGAACCTTTTACTATGGAAACAATTTTTATCCGACATACATTGAAATTCTTTCGTCTATATGACTGCAAAGGAGGAATTCACTGCTTTTAATTAATTTTTCAGTGAGATAAAATACCAGACCAGTATCTACCGTATCCAGAATTCAAAGTGACAATTGTCATCTTGAACACCACTTGTTAAAAACCACTAATCTCTGCTACAGTCTTTAGCCAATAATATCTATCCTTAGATTTGTCATGTAAAAATAAATGCTTATTTAGAGTTATATTCTCTAAATGTCTGTCTTTATATTCTATAAATACGTGTTTGTTCAGAGCAGAGGGGTATTAACAACACGACATGCATGTTAAACTGAGCCCTGGTGGGTCTGCCACCACCCCTATAGTCAACTGAGAAGTAGCTAAGTCAGGGGAAAAACAACAATCCTGATTTATGCAGAAAGATTGCCTAAGGACCTTCAGGAAAAGGTTGACAAATTGTCCCAAGAGCTTACGACTTCTGCAGAGCATTTATATGCTCCTTTTTCTCTGTACATAAGGAAAGACTCCATGTAACAGCAAAATCACACAATGAGGATATCTTTATGTAAGCTTTACTGCTTTGCAAACCTCGTAGGGTGAAAACCTAGGCAGAGCACAACCACCGACACATCCATGTGCAGCACACCCTCAGCGATGCTTTACAATCCTGCAAACTCAGAGTCTGTTCCTACTCTGCTGGAAAAAATCTGTCTGACCACTCTTCACTTGGACCTGTGCTGCCTCATGATGGCTATTCATCGAGCAGGGCTTCAGGGACCTCCGCTAGCAGCGCCGAAGGCCACATGCAGGGAGGGAAGAACAGGGCAGGAGAGGAGAAATGGGCAGAGGAGAAGAATCGTACAGCAGGAAGGACATCGTGCTGCCGGGATGAGGGGACAGCTCCTGGACTTAGAAGACCAAGCAGCAGAAGCAGATACAGCAGTGCTGTTTTCACTTTCCCATTAACTACATTTACCAGAAGGGCAAAAGTGAATTTGGATATGTTCTGGGAACGCTTACAGACTGGATGCAACAAATTGCACTTCAGGGAGCATCACCTACATATTCCCCAAAACAGAAGAGCTATTTCTGCAAGCAGGAACCAACAGATCTTTAGTTCTCCTAATTCTGTCATCATTGTCCCTCAGGCCTATGCAGCCCATCTACTGTCTGATTTCAGCTTTATGCTCCCCAGAAATATAATCTTTTTGAAATAGTGCCCTTTTCTGACCTTCTTTTTAAATATACAGATCTCATCTCTCAGTGTACAAAAAGCACTGAAATATTTAAAAGGGCTAAGATAGTCATTCCTTTCAATGGTCATAGTTTTTAATAAGCATAATTTAACAGAGAGCTCCACCTAAATCCCCTGGGTAGCCACAGCTCAGTTTTCCCACCAGTAACGAACCATGAATTTTGACTCTCATGCACCAGGATATTCAGCTCCCAGGATAATGGTGAGGAGCAGAGCTCCTGCTCTGTTCTGCAGACAACACTGATACCATACTTCAGTTTTTGTCCCTAGGAGCTGAAAGCATAACAGAAGACAAACTTTGTTAACAGTTTAAGGGAATAACCTTTTAGAAGTTGGCATACTATACAATTATGTCCTAAAGCATTCCGATTCAAATTTCGTGTAGTCGTAATCTTCTTCGTGGTGCATATAGTCATCTTCTCATCTATTAGCAGTCTTCCAGTCCCGCAGCCCTTTTGTGCTGGCACACTAAGTACCTCAGGTTTGGAAGGGCATTTTGCTCAAATGCGAACAAACAGCCTCCATTAACAGGAGCGATACCATTAAGTCTTCCAGTGCCACGATCTGCAGACAGCAGGCATCAAGAACACATTTCTGACCCCAGGCTAAGCAACAGAGACAAATCGAGAGAAGAAGTTGGAGGTTTATTTCTTAATTACGATGAGCTGCCTGCAAATTCAGGGCATGATGGTCTTGAATTGATCCATTCATCCTCAGTGTAGGAAATGAATATTTAAGTGGTTTCTAGGTATCAGTTTATAGTGCGTATAGATTTACTGGAGTGTGCCACACTCTATTTGAAAAATCCCTCATTTCTACTTCTAATTTATTTCCATCTTTTCACTTACAGGATTCCTATTATTATATTTTTTTTCTGAGGACTTCCACCATTTAGTCTTGAACACATGCTCCAAATAACAACACAGAAAGTGTTCAGACTCCCTCATACTCTTCACATGAAATCTGCAGAGCAGGTCATGCTTCATTTAAAACAAACAAAACTCCTGCAGATGCCAAAATGTAGTTTTTCCCTCAAAAAGTAACACAGTCTCAGCCGAAGACGGATAAGGTGCCCAGTATGCCTTTGTAGCTTTCCCTCTAACACAACAGCCACAGAGAGACTCAGGAAACCTCAAGCCCTGTGCTACAGCAGGCGACCTGAACCAGAACTCCCAGGTGAGCCATCAGCACAGACTACTCTCCTTAACTATAGAAAACTGGAAGTATTGTCCTACCTACCTAGCGCACATGAAGTTATTATCAGTTCTTTTACAAAGTACTCATGCATATGTGTACACATACCCTAATGATGTTCCAGGAAACAAAATTTAAAAAAATGTCTTCCACTTTCCCTTTTTTGCTCCAGTTTCCTAGCACTTCTCAGTGCAAAAAAAAGTTGTTTAAAAACCACGCGAATTTGTGATACTGAAAAGCAAATGCAGAATCCCAGACAAAGTGAAATCACCTAAAAAAGAGAACAAAGACGAGCACAGCTCCAAAGTGGAGCAATTCACGGTTGAATTATGAATGGATATCACAGTTCAATTCTAGCTCCAAAAAAAGCTGTCAAGTTAGCGGATGTCACTGATGAGTTTGTGGATGTCACTGACAAGTCTGTGGATGTCACTGACGCTGTTGCCATGAATCTTCCCATGAGCCTTCACATAAACAGAAAATATACAGAAAGTTAATTACAGAAAATCACACTGTAATCGAATGCAAGCTCAGAGCTCGTTGAAAAGCACGTACATGTCACTGCAAACAAGCAGTTCAGAGTTTGAGTACATCAGTCAAGGCAAATGTGGAACTGCTCACATCTGCCAACAGCACTTTTCTGTCAAGTGTCATCAGGAACCAGCAGCACGGAGCTGCCTACTGCCTCCTGCCTGAAGCAGAGTAGCAGGAGCCTCCTGCCCCTTCTGCTGCCCCAGTCCCTCTGCTTATGTTCCCCAGCTCTGCCTCACCTCTCCCTCTGCCTGCAGCATCTTTTTCAAATCACCTTCAGCATCTCCAGATCTGCCCAGGCCTGTACATGCAGTCATTTTCCCCTTTTGAATATGTAGTCATATGTAGTTAATTTTTTGAGGTGCATAGTGTCCCTGATTTAAAACTTTTATAGAAAGTTACCATCTTCATTTTCACACATAGGAAATGCAGACATACAATACAAATAATTAAAAAAAAAAAAATCTAGTGAATTCATAGCTCAGTTTTATTTAGAACAAAAGAAAGTTCCTAGGGGTATCTTAGTACTATGGCTGTGCCCCTTTTGTACGGAACATTGGGACCTCAATAGGTTTATTTGGCACAAGCCAGATAAACACTCTTTTAATGCAGTATTTTTAACTGATATGGTGCTTATGCTTGCAGAATGTTTTGATGCATTTACATTACATTTGTGATTTAATCTACAGCTCTACCCTTATCCCTTAGGTGTGCGGTAATCCCCACTGTTAAAGAGGCAAAGCAAAACAAAAAAGCTGAACACACATTATTTAAGCGATCTATTTTAAACAGATGTCAGAGACATATTTTATTATTCCTAAATTAGGCCATTGATCAGCAAAATGATGAGCAAAGAAAAAGATCTGCTAACCTAAAATGCGTGACTCTTATTTACACTGCATTTCCAATCAATAAGGCAAAAACATTACTAAAATATGAAGTTGTGGTTTTGATTTGCTGCTACTTCCCATGTTCCGATGTGGGGTCCACCATCATTTCACACTCAAATTGTTTCCACTTCACAGCACTAAGCCCTTCTCACTGTAAGAGATCCATGCTGCATTCTGTATGCAGCAATGGTTGCTGTATGATCTGAATTAACAAGGTTCCAAATGTTAAGCTCTAATAAAGGTGCCAGGCTTCCCTGGCTGGCTGACACAGCTGTATTCCTGGTCATTACTCCAGATACCAGTTCATCCTGTATTCAGACAGCAATTGTGATGAAATAAAAGCTTGCAAACACTCGCTCAGTTTTTTTTTCTTGGTTGGTTGGTTTTTAAGAATAAGTCTGCAACAGAAACATTTAATGTCCTTTACTTATCCATAATAAAAGCACATTTGGAGGAGGAGAGGGCAGCACACATTTCTCTTGCATCATTCCTGCATTTGACCTCTAGTAATTTCTTTTAAACATGAGAACATAACTTGTCTCCATCTGATAACAATAGAGACAGTGCATTTAGCATCCAGCGCCCTGATGTTCACTGAAACCTCAGCAGTTACTTGTTAAGAAGGGGACTGAAATGACTAATACTTCAAGGCCCCATTTGTGCTGCCTTGGTGATTTATAGCACTGTAGTAATAACTAATGATAAAACTGCAGTCATATGGCTGTGAAAAATTCCGGATGCTGAAAACAAAGCACATTTTAAAATCAGCAACACAGACATCTACCTCCTAGTACTCACCTTCTGAGAATTCTGATATAAAATCACTTTTTCTTGTATTTGATTATTTTGATGATTTTCATTGATCTGAGCTCATAGCCTAAGTTTAGTGTAACAGCACATGTACATGCATACAAGACTACCATAACCACTGAACTTCCGTACACCAGGCATTTCCAGGTACAGCTCTATGGCTAAAAGCACAAAGGGCGACACGGTCAGTGTGTAACAGGGCTCCAGGAACTGCTCCATTCATCACCACTCAGACTCAAGAAATCCAGCATTTAAACCAGTCCCATACTCAGAACACAAAGTATAAGTCTTCTACATCCCACTTCTCCAATATTCTCAGCCCCGTCTGCTGAATCTATCTATCACATTCTGACCTTGCTCTGCTCAAGAGAAAATGGAAACAAGTTCAGTTCAATCTGGAAGCTCCAAAACCAAGAACAGACAAAACTTTAGTGCTATTGAAGGGTGAACTCTCTGGACAGAAATAGTCTCCTCCTTCATGCTAAGAGAAGCGTTAGCAGAGAAATGCTCCACACGCCAGCAACACCCTGACACCCATGTCAGCACCCCACTGATGCGCCCGCACTGTGCAAAAGGCAGGTGTGCACAAACTTTCTTGGCTCAAGAACAGAAAGAAAAGGAGTATCAAAACTTACTCCAGGCAAGTAAATAAGCACTACTCAGCACCAGGAAGATGAGAATTTTGCTTTCTCTTACACACCAGAACACTTCTCTGTCATTTTTTTCCCCCAGGGACTTTTTACAGAGATTAATTTCTATGCCTCATTTCATTATTATTCAAGAAAGTGCTTTAGATTTTCTTTTAAAATATAACAGCAACAGTTAAGTTACAAACTGTGTTCTAGGATGCATTTCCCCAACATTTTAGAAGTCATTTCAGCTTTTAAAACACCTTGAAATTACTCTTAACACACAAGTTACAATAAAGGTGTTAGCATTTTTCATCCTTTGGGTGGTATTTTCTCCTGACATTTAATTAACCCTGTATCATCCATATTAATATTTCAATTTCCACTAAAGTTACATTTCAGCTGCTTTTTCAGTGTTAAAACAGGTTTTTTAATTTATTAAAGGTACATTAAGGTAAAACCAATGGCATTTAATGTAGTGAATTAACAGAACAGGTAACATCTACAAGCAATTAAAAAAGCAGAGAAGCATCTAAATTACATCTTCTGTCAAGTATAAATACTGATGACATTACTGTGCTACAAAATGCTATCTGCAGCCATACTTGACACACAAAGATTTCCACACAATATTATACCAATTTTAAGTTAGAGAAGAGCTTTCAAGCAAACAGAGGCCACTTAAACACCAACAAATAAAAAATATACAGCCTTTCCAAAGTTAGACAGTGACAGCAGATGTTAGCTTCATCTACAAGAACTAACTTCCTATGTCTAGCAGTATATTAAAAAAACTGATCGTTATGTATTGAAGTCTGTTAATTTAAGCATAATATCTCTCACCATAAAATGCAATAGGAGATTCTCAAGAACAAAATTGCCATAGTTCCAAGATAAGAACGTAACCAAGACCTTATAAAGCCTCTCCTTTTTACTTAGCATGAAAATCTTTTTTTCCTTCCAGTGAAAGTACCATTTAACACAATTTCCCTCTTATTTTATTTATAGGGATCCATTTACACTTTGCACATTTATGTCTCTTTCTTAGCTAATTGCTTGAATCACAGAAAGCAGAATGATGGCGCAATGTAACGGCTTTGGCATCCAGTTGGAAGAAGGCAGGCATCGCACACAACTTCATCTAGCTGCTGAAACACACTTCAGTGGTGCTATGGAATGACTGCACACGGACATAAAAGCTCAGCCAAACCTTACTGTGCTGCACCCTTGGCCGAGAAGTAACAAAAACTAGTTGGTAACTTGGAGTTTTGATCTCCAGGGGGATTCTGTTTAGTCAGTTACAAACTAGCATCACGTTCAACACAAACAGCACTGACAATGAGTGGCACACTTGGTAATCTGTTACATGATTTTGATATCAATATGCCGTAAATCAACTTCTGTAAGGGAACAATAGCGTCCATTTATGGCGTGCCCCTCTAGGACAAGTCACCTTATTCAATAATTTGTATTTATTTATTTTTAATGTGGTATTTTGTTCTTTAACCAAAGCCCTCACAAGTCTTACCTTCAACACAACTTTCCAGGTACAGCAAACATTCCAGCTTTCAGACAACCACCTCTTGTTTCCTAGCTCATCAGAGAGAGCCACATTCAAAAACTGGGATCAACACTAATGGCTCAAATTCACCATTTTTACATCGTGGCAAACTCTTCAGAGCTCTTACATGTGTAGGCTGTAACAAAAAGAGCAGAGCGCTCCTTAGGAGAGAGGCACATGAAAGCCAGAAACTGGAAAGTTTGTAGACTGGGATCACAGCTGCTCCAGGCCAGCAGGAGCGGCAGAAGCCCTACGGCGCTGAGCGCATTTACCACCTGGCAGCAGCAAAGGTAACAAACACACAGTGCCTGCTATGGGTAGCATGGCTTACATTGGTCTTTCCTCAGCTACAGTCTGACTTTACCCCATCTGCACTAATTTCAAAGAGAAAACTCTGTAATGCACTTCAGTAGGGTTGGGATTCAGCCTTTAGCAAGAACGCAAATCTCTGTTCAAGCCTGTTTGGTTTCATGGAAAACTTCGTTTTCGCAACTTGTCCTGCACATCAAGGACAACATTACAAATGAATGTTAACATTAAAATGACACAAAGCTCTCTCAATGATTCAGTTGCACAATAAAAATAAACAGTGTCACGTACAAAAGTGCTGACTTAAAAATGTTATTAGAATTACAATACAGCCACTTCCTGAATCTTCTAGGCTGAGTTCAATGCTGACTGACAGCCCACAGCTCTGCAGCTCCATTAGCTCACCACATGCTGCCACCACGCATTAGGCGCGGTAACAGCCCATGCACACACAGGTAGAGGCAGTAAATACATTTGGTACTAAGAATAAAGCACACTTATTAATACCTTGGGTTCATTTTGAATCTGCATTATGTTCCATCACAAAACAAGCCTGGGAGTCTGAGCTGGGCAAGCATTTAGCTGAATGGTTTCATCACTAAACTACGGAGTTTGGTGCAGATAAAAACTATCTGCACATTTTGACAGAATTTGGCAATTTTTTTTCTTTTTTTTTTTAATATCAAAACAATATTTCTTCTTTAGAAACTGGGTAAAATAAATTTGAAAAATGTTTTAGGAACCTTTTTAGTTTTCAATTTTATGTCACCATTAAACATAGCATTTCTCAGGCACAATTTTTTTCTCATGAAATTAACTTCAAATCATTCTTGGTTTTGGTTCTTTTCCCAATTCTGACATAAAGGACTGGCACTGGACATAGAATGCCAGAGGCTCGGGTCTCTATAATATCTTTGAAGATAGTCCATACTTTCATTATGGTCATCGCACTTTCACCAGTAACAAAAACAAACACACACACAAAAACCAACCAACCAAACAAGCAAACAGGAAAAAAAAAAAAAAAATACAGGAAGAGGAGGAGGAGGAAGAATAGAGAAGAAAAAAGAGAAAACCGAACTTTTTCCCCTAGTTTCAATGGATGGACTTAACAATTATTTCTCTGACCTGGAATTCAGTGCATAAGATGAGTCTTACTTATCAACAACAGCCACCAAAACCAAAAACAACCCATAGCTTCTATGCTTGGCATTAAAATAAAGAAATAAATAACAATTACTAAGCAAAAAGAAAAAATTATAATGATAAAATGAATTGCTGATAGCACTGACCTTGTTCATATATTATCTAAATGAAGTCTCCAAATAGCAGCGCAGTAATTTATGGTAATCTCTAGCATTCTTTACAGGCTTGCATTTGGGAATGGTAACATCAACATATAAAAACAATTTCTCCTGGTGTATAGCTGAAACCCTAGAAAGCTTGGTACGAATAGCTCAGAGCAGTTCAATACTGCTCGTATATGCATTGTGATTCCAAAATTCAATTTTCTAACTCATAATCAACTACAAAAATATTACAAACTGAGTATGAGCAACATTAAAAGGCAATTTCTTCTCACTATTGACTACTTATCATCTGACAACTTAGTCTGTTGAAATTAAAACAATTGGTATATTTTATGGTGATTGCTAAAGCTGCTGACCATAAGTAAAATTATTGTGCTTTATAGACTTAAAAGTCGCTTAATCTAAGCAGCAAATTTAATCTAACAGTTCCAAAGAAAGACAACGCAACTTTAAATAAAGTGCGTTAATGAAACACTAAAGGTTGCACAATTGAATTATAGTTGAATTATGCCCACATTAACTCTTCTCTCCAGTATGTCTGCAGAGATAAAAATCTGCTTTTGTTACACGAGAAAATTACACAGCATGTCATAGAAATGACGGTTATCCATCTGCATTTAGAAAGCTCAGATGAAAGACATCTCATCCCTTTCCTCTCGCTCCCTGCTCAGCCCATTAATTGGGTAAGCAGACCAGGACAAAGTCCTCCGCCGGACTGCCTGGTATGGCTTCGCTGTGGAAACACTCCTGTTTACACCTCTCAGTTAATGCCTTATGGAGCACCTCCAAACTGTTAATTCTCCAAATAGCACTGCAAGGTTCAAACAGGCAGTGGCAAATGTAAAGCTCTCACCCTCATATTCACATGCAGAGTTTTTTTTTTTTTTTTTTTTTTCCCCCAAATAACTGGTATAGGTGCTTACTACTGACATTTACACTTTCACACTTTAAAGACATTTAGTCCATGCTGACTCTGATTTACTGAAATACACGGAATTTACGGAAATCTGCAGTACAGCTAATGTGTGGATAGAACTCCAACCATTACAATGCTGTAATTGTATTGTAATAGAGGTTAACTATCACATCCTAGCTAACGTGCATGAAAGTGCATCGCATTGTTAAGGAACCTTCCACGGACACGACATTAGTTGAACAAATGCTAGAGGCGTATTTTGCAATAATACATTGAATAAATTCAGCAGATTTGCTGCATCCCAGAGAGTTCCCATGTATTAACCTAAAAATTCAATAATGACAAAAATTCTATTCTATGGAAAAAAAAAAAAAAAAAGTAATCTTTGCTGAGAAAAGCAGCTAGCCTATATACCATAAAATAAATCTTGTCCTAGATGAGGAAAGATCCAGTATTTGACTACAGGGTTTTCTTCTGCAACTAGTTGGCAACCTGCATTAAAACAAGAAGAATGAAGGAGAAACAATGCCAGGCTGGTCATGCCATGAAAACATGCCAGGCTGGGCAGGATCAAAGCTGCGAAGAAAACAGCTGGAGGTGGAACTGCATGGATTTCAATTTGCTGGACTTCATGAAGGAGCAGCAGAGCTAGACGATACTGAGCTCTGCAGAAAAGCTAACAAGATTTTTGTTAAACTGGAAGCTCGGAGAAAAGAGTCAGAGAAGAAACTGAGGAAAACAAAAAATGCAAGGTCATATGTGCACCTATAGCACAGAAGGTGAGGGATATTTAGTTGCTATGGTTTATAAAGCACGTCAGGTTCTATGAAAGAACTAGAGCTGTAAACATGGTTTACAGTAGAAGTGGAGCAAGACAGTGTCACTCGTCCAGCTGCAGAACAGAATCACAGAATGGCTTGGGTTGGAAGGGACCTTAAGGCTTATCCAGCTCCAACACCCTGCTGTGGGCAGGATTGCTACCCAGTAGATCAGGGCTGGCCTGCGCCTGACAGCCCCAGTGTGCTCCCCTCTCCACCCCGGCTGCTTTTCCACCTTCTTGTTCTACCCTTGGAACTAGTTCCCATAAGATCAGAGCTCTGGTAGGAGGAAGCGCGGGAACAGTCATCTATCTCCTGGGCTGGGATCCACCACCTGGTAGCCATGGAAATGAGCAGAACTTGTGAATGTTTGGAGTTCTTCTCTTACATAAATGCTTGAGTTTATAATAATTGATACCCTACTTGATCAGAGGAAACGCTAAAGTAAGGGTAGTATTAAATAGTAGCACCCTTACAGGGAGGGGTCAAGTTATTGTTACACTGTTACAAAGCAAAACCAATACAACCATGCTCACATATGCTTATATGAGAACCCCTGTTGCTAAATTGCTCTGCTTTGAGTGCTTGCAGTTAACGGGACACAACTCAGATCTCTGGTAAATCAGGCGAACACACCTCACACATTGCAGCCAGCAGTCCACTAAGGACGCTCAAGTCCTAACAAGTGTCTCTTTTAGATGTTTCTTTAAAAGTTACTTTGATACAAATCCCCTCCTCCGCACCCCAAACCTTCTCTGGCAGGCCATGACTCTTCCTGTGATCAAAACCATGCTCAAAGCAGGTGTCACTTAGAGTGCAAAACGATGCAGGAGTGACTGCGTGGAAACATCACCCAAAACAGCATTCCAAACTGTTCCTGAAACCAAGCTACAGCAGGGACTATTTGCGCTACAACGTTTGCTTACTACCCTTTTTAGATTTAAAAACTAACATTTCTAAAATGGCAATATGAATTCTTTAAAACATGTCAAAATGTTGTCAATTCTTGGAGACTGACGTCCACACAGAAGAACAGATGGACAGATCAGACACGCTCCCACGCAAGCTGGGAACACAGACACCACAGCAGAATTGTACACCTAAAACCCCAGGTCTTTGCTACCAATAAATAAATAAATGAATAAATAAATAAAAAGAATGAGTTTGTGGACTCTTCATAATCCTTGGCAAACATCTGTCTGCACCCAGAGAAACAAACAAACCAAAACACCAAACACACCACCAGCCTGCAGGCAAACCAGAAAACACATCTACAATGGAACAAGCAGCACCATCAGCTTACAAGAGGCTCTGGATGAGTGCAGTAATTGCTCATTAAGGCTACAGAAAACACGAGCAGATGCATGAAGGCTTCCAAAGCAACAAGCCAGTACCAAGCCCAATTCAAAACACTCATTGTGATTTCAGTATATGTCCAGACAACACTGTTAAATCATAGAAGCAATTTTTTTCCTCCAAGTTTACACTATTTACTTTCTAAAACTCAGAAATCGGGAGAATTCTGTACTGGGAGGTAGAAAACAATACAATAGCTTCACACAGTAGCTTCAGCCAAAGAAATCAATACCAAACAGATCTGATTAATACCAAACAGTTCACTGCAACAGAAGCAGAAACAAAGAAGGAATACTGCTCTTCAATAATATATGCAATAGGCTGAAGTTCAAATTTGTAGTAGAGAAAACATTAAAAAAAAAATTAGCTTAAGTATCTTTTAATCAGTTTTCAGAGCCTAAATATTTTGTTAAATTAGTGGAAAAAAAAAAAAAAAAAAAAGCACAACAGAAACTGACATGTTTTCCCTGTACAGACTAGTGCACTGGGTATCAAGCTTTTGAGAAGCTGAGTTTTTGAGTATCCTCAATATTTTACTGAAATAAGTGTATAGGAAAGACAGGTTCTTAAAAACAAACAAACAAACAAACAAACAAACAAACAAAAAAAAAACCACACCACCACCAACAAAAAACCTACCTATATTCAGGTTTTTAAACATATATGCATACACGTATATGTATTTTTCTAAGTCATGAAGGACAGTCATAACAGATCCTGTTCTTCAGACCTCTGAGGCTCTAAGTGAGGTAGGACCATTGTACATTTTCAGCTTGCTTTGGCCCTAAGTATGCTGTGAGAGGACTTTGGACACAGGAGCACGCGGGTGAACACACTGAATCAGCACCATATGGCTGCTGCAGCTCAGCTCCCCCTGCCTGCACGCTTTTTCACAGTTGCATGGTGTTGAACATCAACTCAGTTTTTCTGAGCTTGTGAAACGTAATGAGCACACAACAAACTCTAGAGGAGCAGGCAGGAAAGAGGTTCAGACACAGGCCATCACCCCTCTTAGTCGCTGTCCAAAGCACTCCAAGCCCTGGTGCTGCTACAGCCATGGCACAGTACTGCAGGCACTGCGGCTGGTGCCAGCAAGGGGCACGCTGTGCTCCCAGTCTGTGAAATGGGAACAGAAAACACCACTCACCTAACGGAGCCTTGAGCAAACAATGAGGTAAGTGACATTATTCCTTTTACGTTTTCCAAGAAGCCTTTTCCAATTATGACCACTGAAAAGTTAAATTCATACCACTCAGCCCTGAGAACAGCAGTGCCACGACGCCCTGCCCGCCCAACCAGCACCATGCCAGTGCCTGCACCCTCCTGCTGGCAGGGAGGCACACATGGACCCGCTCCCGAGCCGGGCAGCACAGTGCGTGGCACACACGTGGCCACAGGCACGCGTGGGGGCAGCCAGGGCCTTTCTACAGTTCTAGAAACTATCACTTCACATTGCAACACCCCATCGAATGAGCAAGAATAGATTTCCTTTGCAGCATCCTTTCTCATGTGATGCTGTCTCTGTAGAACTCTGAACACATTTCAATGTTTTTTTTTTTTTTTTTATATATATATATCAGCCATCAACACAATGCTTTCATTTATTTCCACACCTGATTGCTTGAGGCGATAAGAGTAGTAATTTGCATTCCCACACCCTAAAGAGTTGTTTTTAGTAGGAATTTTCTGATTTTTGATTTATACTTGTCATTTACATGTTCTAAAATTTGGCAAATGGAACTCACACTTCTCTTTAAAAGAAATGGTTTGTACTTAAGTGCATCAGCGGCAGTTATATTCCTCTGGTTAAAGACCAGGTGTCCCCTGAACAAACCCCTGGGAGCACGTTATCCAGACAACTTCTGAGCATTCCCTGCAACGGAACTGTGCAGTAACAAACGAAAGATAACACCCACAGAGATTCCTATGTCCCCGAGCTACTAAAAGCTTTGAGTCCTTGAAGTAAGTTGGGTTTATATACACATCAACACCTTCTGATGGTTTTATATCATAAATATGTACTGTATATAAGGAATAACAGGGATCAATTTAATAATAACCCTGCATTTCATCCGAAGATAGGCACTGTAGAATTAGCCCACAGCTCTGCGAGTCAGACATAAAACAAGCTTGGAAAGCAACCTACAGAAGGGGAAGAAGAGAAACTGTTGGGCTGGGTCTCACCTCCTGCTACAGCTCCTTCCCACCACAGCGCTCCGCGCTGCTCCTCCCGCGCTGCCTCCAAGGCGAGCGGCGCCGCACGCAGCACCCAGCACCCAGAGCACGGGCGCTAGGGGTACTGCAAACGCGCTCGGAGCTACGGCAGCCTCGGGGCTGCTCGCCCAAGGGCGCGGCGGCGGGGTGCGCTGCGCGGGCAGCGCGATAATTATCGCAGCAGCAGCACCGGCACTGCCGAGATGGGTATCTGCAGCCCCCGGGTCCAGCGAGCACCATCGAGGCGGGACCCGCGAAGGCAGTTGGTCTAGCCTGAAACGGCAGCGCGGGTGTGAGGCAGAGGAGGGGGTACAAGTTCTTGCATCGGCATCGAGCGCTGAGGTCTCGCAGCCCCGCATCCGCCAGGTAACCGCGCTGACATTTCGCACAGCCAGACCTCGCAGTCAGCGCCGGAGGGGCAGGGACCTGCAGAGCGCAGCCACAGCTCCGGCCGCTCCGAGCGCCCAACGGCCAAGCCGAGAGCTCCGGCCACAAAGCTGGCGCCGCGAGGTGTTTAGGACAAATAAACAGTTGAAAGCAGCAGCAGCGCAGCAGTACAAGCGCTACGCACACGCCTCGCCTAAACCGAACGCTCAGACGCTCGGGGAGCGGGCGCCGAGCTCCGCACGCCGCGGGCAGCCCGCACGCCCCGGGACGCCGCAGCTCCCCG
>VXAV01006961.1:142847-153874 GCA_013399715.1 Alectura lathami | reverse complement strand
TTTAATTTGATTTCTGCTTTAAGATGCTGAGAACTAGCACTTTGAATATTGGACAAAATACAATAGATGGTCATGGACAAAAAATGAGGACAGCATAGTGGTAGGCAGTGGGATTGGAATACTAGGAGCCAAAGCACTGGCAGGAATAACAAAACAAAACAAAAAACAAACAAACAAACACAAAAAACTCCTCCGGATTATGATCATGAAATAGAAATAGAACACATAGCTGAGCATCCCTCAGCAATCAGAGGCAGAAGCTGGCATCCCAGTAACTGACGAAACAGGATAGACTGAGCTCTGGATGAGCTACTGCTCTACCTGTCACGCTTAAACAAAAGCGCAGTGTGGCTGCAAGGTGGAAAATAAGATGCCAAGCTTGAAGGTGTTTCTTGGATCAGGAGGGGCTGCTAAGTGGAAGGTGGATGGAAAAACAAAAGTTCTTTGAGCATTTCTAGAGCTGAATTACACCAAAACAGGTGAAAATTACGCGTAGGGTAAAGAAGAACTAACTTCCCAGCAGCACAGCATTTGTAGCTTTTTTTTTTTTTTTTAAAAAAAAGTACTTACACATATATATTTCATATTTTTTCTCTCAACTTCAAACCTCTCAGAAAAGGACAGTTCCTTTAATTTCGCATATCTACATTTAGCATAGTGCATACATTAGTACCACCATATCACAAATGCAAATATTAATGAAGTCGTGTAAGCATAGACTTAAAAAAAAACAAAAAACAAAAAACCACAGATTGGTTAAAAAAGGTAGTTAGAAGAGTCTACTAGAAAAAAAAAAAAAAAAAAAAAAAAAAAAAAGAGCTAAGTCTAAACAGTGTGTTATATATAGAACCTGCTCTATATAGTACAATGCAGCTAGTGAGATTTCCTCACACTGTGTGCATCCCTACCAAGCTTCTATGATTATCTCTAATTAAGAAAAATTTCTGTTTAAATTAAAAGATTCCCATGGTCATATTATTCACCTTCCTTAGTTTGCTCTGTACACAAAAAAGCTGTTGAACTGGAAACATCCATCATTTCCTTAAACAAAAAACCCACAAGGTGTGTGTTAAAATGAGATAACACATGCCCCACTAGCCTCAAATGATCCAATAAAAGGACTATCTTACAATACCACACTCTCGGAAATGTCTTATTGTGATAATGAAATGGCATCAAAGTTAATTTTGTTATAGAAAAGCTGTTTTCATCTGCATTCTCTGAGTGTTTTTGCATGACTGTAAGTAAAAAATATTCAACCTTCCTATTATTCTGGGGTGCAAGCAGAGAAACACCCACGTAACCATTTAACTTGAATTAAATAATGCAATGTAATAATATGTGATAGTTAAAAAGTGCTTTTTATACATATAGTGATCATCATCACCATATGCGTACCAGAAAGACATTCATGGCTCGGTCGATTTCCAGTAGAATTCTAGACAGGAGACTGACACTCTTCTGTATTAGTAACATTTGTAATACCGTGAAAGGAGAAAAAGAAATCAGTATTTATTTATATGCCTGTAAACTTATTTTCCCTAGACCCTTTCTACTGTTTTTACTGGATTATTTCTACTGGGCAATTACCAGCATTAGTGATATTGAATTTTC
Organism: Alectura lathami; assembly: GCA_013399715.1. Lineage (NCBI taxonomy): Eukaryota > Metazoa > Chordata > Aves > Galliformes > Megapodiidae > Alectura > Alectura lathami. The sequence goes on along the minus strand of VXAV01006961.1, from coordinate 152,260 downwards.
TTATCACGTGTAGTGCTCTGTAATTAAGACTAAGAGACAACCAAAATATATTCCCTGTCTAGACTACCGTAACTTAGAAGGCTGGAAAGCAATGAATTGCTGCAAGACAGGAAAAAGTTATGACATCTTGCATATTTCCAGTCACACATCAGAGTATGTATCAAGGGCACTTTCCTGTACAGCAGTGGTGGAACCAGACATTTCTCATGGCAGATGGGGACTCTCTAAAAGCAGCAACAGCAGCAGGCCTACTGCGTTATTCCTTTTTCTTTCTTTCTTCTCTGGCAGGGGGCTAAAACTGAGAAATTGATATTCTAGTCCAATTGTACCACCACTGCCACAGATTACTTCTTAAATCTTTGTTTCAGTTTCACAATGACATGGGAACAAATAATTTTTCAGCTTTGTAAAATGATTTCCTCCCAATGAAATCCTAGAAATGAAAGTGCTTAAATTGCCTGCACTTGCACCTAGGGAGCAGAAGAAAATGCAAGTACTTTGGAGACTCAATAAAGGCCATCTTCAGCTTCTGTCATTCAAACAATAAAACGTCTGAGAGGAATAACAAAACAAAACAAAAAGGTTTTTGAACCCACTCCAGTGTGTATTTGAAACCAAATCAAGAAACAGTGACCAGTGGCCAGGAACTTTCTTTACCAAGTCTTATTTCTTCCCTCATTATCTTCATGTCTGACATAGACAGTCACTAGAGATACTGTTAGCTCTTTATTTTGTCTGTGACTATTAAAATAATGGAAGAAGTTGGCTGGTCAGTTGTGAAATATTGTAGGAATAAGATCCTTTGGTGGAGCATGAATCTTCTTCAATGTAATACAAAGGTGTCAATAAATGAAGAGCCAGTTGAAGACCGCTTATGTATTTGTTCAGATTGCAACAGTTATCAAAGTCATCAGCGTTTAATTGGAGTGAATATACTTTACAGCTTGTTCTTTTCCACTATGCAACTTTGTTCATATATTTAGGAATACAGTTCTAGACTTGCTGGTTTTTAATTTTAACCCTTTTTGACTTTTATCCTCCATCTTCAGTGTATGCTTGGACTACACCTGTAGCACTCCTTTGGCGGGACAGCTGAGCTACTTTGTAAATGCACTAACACTTCCCATCATGAGTCAGCATGTTAAAAATGCCTTTCTTATGTCTTAGAAATAACACAAGCAATAAAAACTAGGAATTTTGGAATTTGAATGCAGTGAAAATACTTAATCTACATACATTTATGGATCATTGTTTTACGTATATGGAAGAATTATCTAATTAGCATGTTGGCTTGCAGTAAAGATTCCACTCATGGAGTCTTTCATCAAGGCATGAGTTTGAGGGTTGTTTGAATTTGGGAATAAATCTAACTATCTCAGCTATCCCAAGCACCACATCCCCTACGTCTCAGCGCTTGAGATAGAAAGGAAAGCAGTGTGGAGCTGTCAGGATCTGAGACCATCTTACAGATGAGGCCCTTCTCCCTCTCAGTGTAAAAGAAACTAGCAGAAAACTGGAATTCACATATTTGGCTTTTGTTGCCATTTATCCCTGGACTGCGGACATTGCAGGTGACAGCTACCTCCAGTGGGCAGCAGACACCTGAGCACCCATTTTACTTGAGGCTCAGCAGAGCCCGTCAAGCAGCAGTGGCTGCAGCAGCCCCCAGCCACCCCTCCTCACTGCCTGCAGCTGCAGGGACCCATCCAGCTGCATCGTGGGGAAGCGCCTGAGGAAACGAGGCCCTCCCAGAAAAATTGGGAAGAACGCTCAGTGATTGCTCTGCCTGTTGCAGCCATCCTCCTCCTCAGAGCAAACCTGGCGGTACTGAGGAAGGGTGGCACCTGGTGTAGGTGACAAACACAGGCTTGTACCAAAGCCAGGGCTGCTGGGAGGAATCAGACTTCACAGAGGTGCAGCAGGGCTGCCTGCAGGCTAGGAGCATTCTGGAGCTGCTATGCAAGAGATGCTGCTGTGCTGTGTGAGCCTGGCACCCAAAAGCTGTGGGGCCCACAGCTGGCAGGGCACAGTTGCCAGTGTACACCGAATATATGAACACGTTATTTGTGAAAAGAAACCATAGAAAATGAATCCGTGATGGTATTTTACAGGAATCCACAGACCTACTGGGACACTTACATTATTGATTTTTTTCCATTGACAGATTCCTTTTACATTTGTAAAGAGAGCAATCGGGCGTTAATGTATGTATGCAGATTTCATGAGGCTCCCCAACCAGCTGTCATGAAATAGCAATGTCATTTTTGAATAAGGAGAATGGTGACTCTAGTGGTCATTTTAACTGCTGTCAAATTGCTTGACAGAAGGTACCTACATGGTACAACGTAAGATGGCTTTTTACTGCCGTTCATATTTTAGGCCTGAATTTGCAGTAGTGGGGCTGGATTCCTAAAAACCCTCGGATGCACCGTAAGTTGTAAATTCCTACAACGCTGTAAACAGGATGTGTTGTTTACAGCTGTTTGGATCCACTAAATATTTGTGGATTTGCTTCCTCAGCTCTAGCAAGAACATAATGGTCATAACTCCCTGCCTTGTTCAATAACTTCCAGTAATTATCATGAAGAAAATGCAATAAATTTATGTAATAGACTGCCCCTTTGCTATAATATACAATGAGAAGCAATCAATGCTCCTCACAATAAAGGCGAAGAAATACAGCTGTGCTTTATTTTATAGCTTTGGTAATGCAGCTTTGGAAACCACCAGAGGGAGTCCATGGAGCAAGAGCCCAGCCTGGTGAAGCATTGCCCAAAGCTGGTGTTTTACAAAGTGGCAACACAACGCTGGTTGCATACTTCTTAGCAGACTATTTTATTTGTTCACCCATCCAGCAAATACAATGTCCCCATGAATTGCTGCTCTTATTTCATATGCTTGGAAACAAGGAAGCTGTATGAGTCTCATAAATAACCATCAAACTTAACCTTTGGCAAAATATTTACGAAAAAAGATGATGTAGAAAGATGACAGCATAATACCTCCTTCTGCAGTCACCCACAACAATCTTGGAAAACAGGATGGCTATATTTAACCATGGTTTTAATATATAGCTTTACTGTAACTTAAATCAAAGAGTATTTCTAAGGCCTTGCTAGTTATGCTTAAAGTATAATTACACGCTACATATCTCAGAAAGTAAATGAAAGCCTTTTCTTGGTGATTTGTTATAAATTTCATTTTTGCCTCTGGCTAAGTGAAGGCCAGGCCTCTAAAGAGCTTCAAGAATAATGCACATTGAATATAAAACAGTCCATTAATTGGGATAATAGGTCCTGGCATGTAATTGCATTGCTAAGGTGCTATGGATAGCTGCTGAGTGGAATGGTATTTATTCAAGGTTGTTAGTCACCCGTGGATAACTTTATTTGTCCGCTGATGCTTAAATAAATGCATCATCCATCAGTAAGGATACTTAGGAAAAAAAAAATAACAAAAATCATTATCATGCCTCAAATTATAAAAAGAAACAGTATATAAAAATTGCTGAAGAGTAGTGCAATAAAGCCATGTCATGTTGCAATTTGCTTGTTTTTCTGTCAGTGGGCAGAAATACTGTTGAAAAATCAAGACTGAATGGGAAGTTTTCACACCTACAATATTTTTTCTAGCCACTGAATATGCTAACTATATCTTATTTTTTTTTTATAATAAACAATTCTAAAAATGTTGTAGAAAGTAGTCTAAATCAGAGAAGTATGTTCAAATAGTACTTGCAGCACCAACTGAAAAAAAACAAGTAGATATTTAACAGTCCTGTGTATATATAAGTAAGGCAGTATATTTTGTCCATATCATCATTTTGTTATGATCATTAATCTCTAGAAAATCATGAAAATTAAACTATACATATGCAATAGTAAAACATAGGGGTTGCCTGGTCACCAACCATCCTAAACAAAGCTTAAATAAGACAGAAAACACTTAGAAAGAACTCACATCGATACTGCCAATAGCTCAGTTTAAATACATAAAGGAAGGTATTATTATTTAGTATCTGAGTTTCAGAGTGCAGCAATATCCTCTTCTATCTCCAGCTTCATATACAAACACATATTTTGAAAATCCTGTTCAAAAAACCTTGTCTTGTCATATGTTCCTGCTCAATAGAACTGAGTAATAATAATATATAAAGGATACTGGTTTCCAAAAACAGTTTAGAAGGAAATAAATGTATTAATTGAAACAACACTACCTATTACTGCATAAAATATGTTATTATTATTATTTTCCTTAAGTAGTTTGACTGGGATCATGATGCTTTGCCTCTTGTGTTCACAACTATATCCCTTTGAAAGAGTAATTCTCTCTTTTTTAGATAGATACCAACAGAAAAGCTCTCAAGTTCAGAAGCACAGCATAAGCCTTCTCTGCTGCACCAGATGGCTTTGGCCATGTCTGATCTCTACATTCCCACCGCTGCAGGGACACTGTCTCTCCACCTCCCCACCTGCATGGGAGGCTTGACCACCCTGTCTGCCAAGTGGCCGACTCTGCTGGGTTCACCTATCTTTGGGGGTAGGAAGGCCCAAGAATGGAATAGTTTGATAAGAAGGAAGCGCATTTTAATATTGGTTTACATTTTTAACAGTGCAAAAAAGAGTGGTCACAGAATGACCACTGCCTGCCTTCCTGACAGGCACATCAAATTCCACAGGCAGTGGGAAAAATTTCTCCCAATGCACAGAAAGAGTTAGTAGTTAAATGTAAATATGACACTCATCAGTGAAACCTGATCCTCTCAACACATCTGCATGCCATGAACTTTAGATACACAATATGTTGCAGAGAGGTAAACTCATGCATTAAATTAAATGCATACCTATCAAGGGGATTAGAACATAGCAATGTCTTTTCCTTGACATTCACGTTTGAGGACTTCAGGAACATGTGATGTTCTGTCATACCAAATAATACAATATGACTGAGCAATAAGTAGAAATCTATCTCCAGTCGTGTCTCAAAGGCTGTCTGTCCTCAAAGAAAGATTTACAGCTTTGCCTCTGAATTCCATGGGCCATACAGGGGCTCTCAACCTCATTGCATGTAACTTTATTTCCACCTGTCTAGACCAACTATTCCCAGGTTTATCAACTGCACTTCTGAATATCCTATTTTATTCCTTGATATTTGTGTTTTATTAGATGACCAAATTTGGAATTTGGAGAAAAACTGGCCTAATAGTTATTCTCTACAAACTGGTTTACAAACTACGGTCTATTTCATACCAAATGTCCGTTTGGACACTTCAGCATTTATTGTTATGTGCAATGAAGTAAGATTTTAACACTGAATCTGTCAATAAGCATGTATTGAACATTTCTTCCTGGCTATCACCTAACTCAATACCTAATTCAGCTACACTTAACTGTGTAACACCCCAGCCCAGGAGCACCACTTAACACTTAGAACTATGGCATTTAATTTTCTACCTTCTGGTCCAATCATTTAATTTATTGAAATTATACTGCAAAGCAACTACAACAACCTGCCATTTAAACAATCTCTTTATTTTAGTATAACCCGAAGTATTTATTGCCTTACATGTTTTAACTTAAACTAAATCAATAATTAAAATACTGAAGAGACCGAACCCAACAAAGAAAGCAAAAGGATGGTACCCTTCAACAATCCTCCAAAATGCACTTTTTTTTTTTTTTTTTTTTTTCCTGTCCAAGCCATTCTATTCTGATTACTAATCACTATTCAATAACATAAGAATCCATCCCATACTCAGACAGGTTATACAAAAATCTGTTGTGATAAACTTCAATAAGAAGAAAAAGCATTCCTGAAATTGAGGAATATCATTTTCTCTTTTTCCATTCACTTTTAGAGAATTTAATGGCTTAACATGATCCACCTTTCAGAAATTCTTGCTGACTCATGCCCTTTAAGACGTAATTTTCTAAACGTATCCTTTTGGCATCTGTAAATTAATATTTTTGCTCATATTCTGAAAGCATCACACTTAATAGGGGTTTAATTTTGATTCTGTATGCTCTCAGTTTAAGAGCAGTAAGTAAATTTACTTTTGTCAGCCTCAAAGTACTTATTTGAGTGTCAGCAATTTGAGTGTCTCCTTCCTTGTGTTTTACCCACGCTTTTATTTATAAGGACGAATTGTGTGCTTCTGCTTTCATTTAACTAGGCTAAACAAGCACATCCTGTTATATGATACACCTTAACTTCTCCTATGATAGATTCACTGTTTGCTTAATCATTGTAATTGCATTTCTTTCCATCTGCTCTCATTAAAAATCATTTTTTCTTGAACAAGGATGGTCAGATTGTACCTACTAAATAAGATTAATACCCCCAGTGTCTCTCTTTCTTCACTATTTCTCTATTTCCTCTGTAAATACTTCACATTAACTTAATGGACTACATTTGCCTTTTTTTAAAGAAATACGTATCACGCTCCAACAGAAGAACTGAATTATTGGAGAAGCCTAGATCAACTGCCATTTACAACTGGAAAATATCCTGACACTTTAATGTCAAATTCTACTTAATGGAAATTGTTACTTATGAGTTTGGAATTTAACACGAGGTGCACAATGTTACACTACACATCAGCTTACATCTGAATCTTCAGTAATACAAACTATACAATAGACTGCAAAAATAATGTCCTTACAGAATTTATCTCACCTTTGTTTAGTCATGGTGTGCAATCAGTAAGTTTGAAATTTTCCATGAATTTAGCAACCGCTGTCAGAGCAGAACTTGGGATCATTCTCCCTTTTTACCATTTCTACTCATTCTCTCCACTTTTGCCCAAATGTCCTGCAGCAATACTAGCTGTCAGGAAACTAAAGACAAAACAGTAAGTCTGGTTTAGTGTTACACACACATGCAGAAATTTCATCAAGTCAAAGGTAGTTAAATATTCTTAAAATTTTCTTCTTTTATTTTTTTCCTCTCCTTTACTGTTCTTTTCCAAACTAATTACTAACACAACCGGTACTAGCAAGTTCATACTGAGAGGAATGAATGAAGAACATATATACAGGATAAAGGAAAAGTACAGGTTAAAACTTTCTATAATTTACTTACCCAATTCTATGTCTGGGGCAAATATAATTATCGGAAACACAAGGTCAAATGTAAGGCCTTAAAACGGTGAAATTTGGAAAGAAAAATGTGTGTGTTCATCTCGAGAGCCAACCGTATTTAGCAATGAAGTAGAATACTTGTTCTAATCACCACTGAATAAATTAGTTTTTTAAAGGAAACTTCGGAAGTGAGTCCACATCATAAAAGAATCATTTTATCTATAGAACACTACAGCTGTATCTTAAAATCTCAGCACTTTTAATTATTTGCCATTTATGTATATACTAGGAAATTATTGGAGAAAAACAAACACATTTCAAGGCCTATTTTATGAAATTATAGTCCATTATCTTTCATTCTCTCTGAAGAATTTCCTATTCAGCATAAAATATAGCAAACAAAAATGCATGTGGAAAAGCCAGGTTTGTAAAAGAACACCGTTATACTATTGCATAGCACTGCTAAGCTACCCAGTGAACTTGGCTATTTCTGGAACAGAATGGCATAAAGCAATTAAGATTTTTTCTACCCTCTCTATTTTATTGCAATAAAGAACATGCTGAACACATATTACTAAAAACTGCTAGACTACTTCATGTTACAAGAATTCTTTATCGCACAATAAAACTAGTAGTGTCTAATCAAAAAAGTGTCACCCAGAAATCATGTTTAGCTTTTAACCTAGAAAAGCCTGGCTCACAGCTCCAGGACTGCAGTATCTCCCGGCTATTCTGTAATTTCCATGAACACAAAACACATAAAACCATTCCCCTACTTCTCCAAACATGCATTTGAGCAATTCACATTAGTAATCACAAAAGAAGAAAGGGCTAAACTAAAAGCAAGTGATATGTTCAATCAGGAAGAGAATTTTCATTCATTTGCATATAATTTTCACATTTATTGCTCTAAAACAGAGCTTATCCTTTGAGAGGGGTAAAATCACTTCATATTTTTTGAAACCTGGCAGCGAAATAACTCAAGGGAAACCTTTTCCTATAGCACTGCTTTTAAGAAGTCATTCATTTTAGAATTCAAATATACAAGGCCCTGCTCCTGATTTGCAGTTTGCGAATTTTGGTGATTTTTTTCATGTCCAGAAAGGAAAAGCATGTAGCCCAGAATTTCTAGGCATCCTATGAGATATTAAAATTCAGCTGAAGACTACAATGAAAGCCAATCTTACACCTTAGACTAACACTTTAAAGATAATGCCATTCCTATCTCTATCTTATTCCAACTTTCATATCACAGGCTTTATTTATTTTTCGGTAGAAAGGGAATAATTTAAATCAGATTTCCTGAGCATCAGGCTTAAGTCCAGCTATTAGCAAAGGAAAAAACTTGCATAGCTGACTTATCAAAATTAAAATATATATATATGTGTAATTTTGGGTGTGGAAACCACATGTAGGCAGCAAGACAGTTCTGTTAAGCAAAGGATGTATCTTCCTCAGAAAGAACAAATACATATGGATGTTAGGGCATCTCAGTTGACTTTGTTCAGGTACTTCTCGTAATGATTTTCAGTCATTTAGCACAGCTGGTGGTTGGTGTTTTTTTTTTTTGTTTGTTTGTTTTGTTTTTAGGAATATAGCTGCTTCCCTTCCACAGAATACTAAGATGCAGGATCTCCCATTTCAAACAAAATTTCCTCCACTTGACAAGACAGAAAAATAATTACACTGAAAAAAACAGTGTATGGAACCATCTTGTTTTAATAAACCCATCACACATCAACAGAATTAGCGCACACACACCATCCTGTATAAAAAGCACTATCAAGTGACACGTCACAGACTTGTAACCACACCTTTTGAGTTTAACATCGGTGCAACCCCAGCGTTGTCCAAGAACCCAAGGAACGTAAACTTGCTGCATGCCACCTTTGCCTATACCTCCCTCTGTTTCTTCAGTGAACAACACCATAAGGTAGTGAGAGACTTGATCTAGTAACATGACCTAAGGAGAAATCTCTCAAAAGGAAGGAGAAGAGCATAACTGAGCTGCTGTCTCTGTTACCTGAGGCAACATGTCCCTTTGTTCTTTTTTATATTACTGATTTCTATTCATCAGGGGTACAAGTATACCTAATTTCTCAGCATAAGTAATTATAATAACATAAAGAAATAGTGAAGAGTATGCTGTATTCCTGTTCTGTCTTGAGCATAATGAGAAAATGCAGGAGCTCATAAAGAAATTATTGCTACGCTTATTTTTAGTAGAAATATTAGCAGTCACTGGGATTCATGTTTTCATCTTCTTTCAACAGTTAGCTAAAATTGATAAACATTCTAAAAATCAGGAATACATTTAGTTCAGTTAAAGCCTAC
>VXAV01006961.1:129138-142701 GCA_013399715.1 Alectura lathami | reverse complement strand
TTGATGAGGACAGATAACAGGTAGGTTGGCTTCTGTAAAGGAAACTGAACTGAGATATGGTCCTGACCTTTGATCTAAGGAGATGTAAGCACATTAGAGCTTTCTAGTTTAAATATATATATCTTATTTTGTTTCTATGAAGTTTTATTAAAAAACATTACAGAAAGGCATGAAAGAGGCTTAAAATTGAACTCTGGAATGTAAACTAGAAACTCTCACAAACTCAAGGTACGTGGGCATATATTCAAAAGATCTCGTATCAATGTCTGTGAGCCATACGTGCAAGGTCCTTCTGTCAGGTTACTGCTTCCCACGCTTTCCTTAAACTTAAACATGGACTGGTAAGACCCAGTATCAGACAGCTATGGAAAATTATATATTTCTGCTGTGCTGTATGTAATGAATGATCACTAAGAGTGAGTACAGGATTTGTTATGCTTTTTTGTTTTAATGACAGAGAAAAGGAGACAGGAATCTGACACAAAAGCACATTGTATTTTTTCCAGTTATTGTAACAAACAGTTTGGGAATGAAATCTGTGCTCATCTGCAGCGCTCCAGCTGTCCTGATGGCAATCCACTGGAACCTCCAAAGCCTTTTCAAGTCTGTTCTGGTCCACACCAGAATGCACAGCTCACTCTGAATCACTGTTAATGCTTCTAGATTTCTTAAGTGCTAGTTAGCTACTGGTTAGCTAATAAGTTTGCATGCTGATTAAATGTGGATTTAGATAAAGCTGTTAAGAACGTTTAAATAATTAAGGAGCTACCTAGATTACCCAAATAGATTTTGATTAGAACAATATAGTAGCTGGTCACATCTCAGGAATATAAAGTGTAGGCTATTTTAAGAAAAAATGTATTCCTTACAAATTTTCCTTCAAATTGCATGGAAAAGAAATCAAAGGGAACATCACATGCTTTTGATGTAAGCATTTGGGGATTTATTTTCACAGAAAACTGGAAACTGCATCTCCTTCCCTAAAATACTTGGACTGTTTATACCAACATCAATAAGTCACCAGCAAATTTGTACTTTCTCTCTGTATGTCTGCAGAAGCTTCTTGAAAAGTCTGAGTAGCAATTGCAGCCCACCAATCTAATTACAGTATTGTTCCTTGCCATGATATATTAGAACTAAAATATGCACTTAAACAAATTGTAAACAGTGATGCCAGTTTTATTAGAGAACATCTTTCACATGATTACAAAAGTTTTATTTCTGTTTTTTATTCAAAGATCTGCCTGCTGCATTTTAAGTAAAAATATAGATATATTTTAACTATTTAATCTCAATATAGTCCTCAAGGTAACGAACAATTAGCTCTGTTTTATGGATGGCAAACATAAATACAGAAGGGATAGCCAGTCTGGTCCAGGTTCCTGCAGAAAACCAATAGCAGGACCTGAACTCAGTCTCACAAAGTTGTAGCCTAATGCACAGAGCAGTTTTGTCTTTTGGATGCCAGCATAGCAAAAACACACTAGAAAGAATGCAACATAAAGCATATATGTATATTTTTTAAAGTTCTTTCAGGAAAAGTGCATTATATTTTGAAGAAGGCTGTGTTTTACTCCCGACAAAGGTGTCACTTCTACATTTTCCTCAGCTGTGGACATTGTTTAAAAAAAATGTACTCTTGTCAGTTGAAGAGTAGGTCACTTTTGGTTAGGCTGACTACACAGAAAAAACATTAGAAAGCCCTCAGAAATCTTCAAGGTGATCTTCCCTATTTTTCCCAGCTGAAGGGGCTTTAGCCCCCCCATCAATACAGCCTGCTGAAGCATGTGTGCTACAAGTAATCTGAGGAAGCACCCTCCCTCCCTGCCCCTGCACTGCAAGCGCATCCTTTGGGTGCATCAGTATCTCAGCACCATGAGTTCATGAGGCCTGAGAAGAAGAGAATCACTAAGCTAACGTTATTAAAAATGGGAAAAAACTGTTTTTCTCCTACATTCTGAGCAGCTTTTTGGAAAACATGATCAGCTCAACAGTATGTTGAGGTCAGGAGCAATAACTGTGAGGTTAAATATGGCTGGCAGCTCGATGGACAGTGCTGGTAGCAGGAGTTACATCAGTGAAAGGAGAAGCCTCAGAGCCCTGAATTTCCTTTTCACAGCTAGCAAATCTCTTCTGAGCATGTGCAGAAACTTTTCAAAGCCTTAGTATTTCACCAGCTACAGACAGATTTTCACAGAAATGGCAAAACACATTTCTGACACAAAGTTTTCCCTCCTCCTGCCAAATTTCAAGCCTCTGCTTTGTAAAATGTAAATCAAAGTGGAGTCAGACCTTCCATTTTCAGAATCTCTTTGAATTTGCCTTGACAGTTTCCTACTCTTTAATGAAATAAAAATGAATCATCTGAGAACTCCTGACCCATGCTGCAGGTTTGTTTTGGTTATTAGCTGTTTTCAAGATGCCTGTTTTTTGTTTTCCTCATGCAACCAGTCTATCAAAATTAAGACACCATTTTTCCAGCTGTATTAATGCAAATATATGTTGGAGAAGAAGAAACAGGAAAAAAGAAACCTTGCTACAGCATTTGTGACAAGCTGCTTTCACAGTAAAATTTTTGAGCAAATTAAAAGTCATTTGTTTAAGAAAAAAATCCTTCATTTACAAAAAGACTTATATTTGAAAGCACAGATATTCAAAGAAGATTACGAGAAGTGTACACTCATAATGGATAAAGGAAATTTGCCCATAAATACAATGACAAATGAATTTGGAACGCAGGAGAAAGGAGCAGGACAAAAGTCTCTTTGGCTTTGAATTCAAACACTTGGCATAAATGGGACTGCAACAGAAAGGAGATGTAGGGGAAATACATTCAAGAAATATTAACAAGCGGTGGCATATAAATAGATACAGACAACTGAAACATTTAGTGGGAGCTTCTCTAAGGGACAAATTCTTGATTTGGGATATACAATAGTAAAATAATTTCCTGTGTTTTTATTTTGCATCAACTCACATGAATTACAAACACTAATAAAAGGGAACAGTTAATTGAATAAAACAATGCTGTCTATTTCCACTTCACATTATAGCAGAATGCTCTTTTGCTGCAGGAAATTATTGAAAAGAATCCAACTATCTTCAAGGTTTGGGAATATTATCAAACAATAAACAAGTATTCTTTTAGCACTCTATGCTTTTCAAACCAATGAACAACATTAATATTTGATGTATGAAACAGACAAATACTGTGAGGAATCCAAGACAGGAGAGGTTATTTTGTTTGCTAAAGACCACATAGCAATTTGGAAGGAAAATTAAGATGCAAATTTGTGTATTTTTGTGTCTTTTTTTTTTTTTTCTTTTTGTGTATATGTGTATTCGTAATTTAAATTTGACATCTCTGTTTTTGTGGTTGGTGCACTGTTGAATCTTACTCCTGCCTGTTTCATCCTGAAGTGTGCACCTCAACATCTTCCTTTCCCCTTTTTTACCTTCTTTCTCCATTCTTCCATTTCAAAACTGGGAATGATATTTGAAAATACTTCATTTTCTTTCCCTCTTTCTCTTCATACCAACATACATCACTGTCAACATCCTTCTAGTACACTGTATTTTCTTCCACAGTCACTATGTCTTCCTCTCTTATCCTGTTATTGTTATTCAAGTACTTTTGAGGCTAATCTAGTTCCTATTAAATTTAATGCATGCCTTGCCATTAACTTCAATGGAAGAGAGATTAGCCTCTAACCTCTCTATTGGGTTTAGTTCTTTCAGGAGAGCATTCAACTCTTATAACTCTTTATTCCTTCTTTATATAGCTGTTACACATGTGGTATATTCCTCCTATTACCTTTCCAAGTTTCTCCTACTTTCTTTCTCCATTTTCTTTGTTATTAATATTTGAAAATGCCTATCTAAAGACTTCTAAACATTTTCTTGCCACAGTTGTTCATTCCTCTGTGCTCATACACAGCATTAGAGAAAGTTCTCAGGTAATGTAGGAGACCTCTATTAACTTCTGGGGAATTGCACAGGTACCACCAAGGGCAAAATTTTAGGCTTTAAGAGAGCTGGAAGCCGCAGCAGAGTAGTTTATGGTGAATACAGCATAGTAACATAACGTTACAGTACAGCTTCACTATCTCTTATTGTATGCATCCACAGCAATTTATATCACAGCTGTCAAATAAAATTGGCCTGAATTTTTCCCCTATCAATAATCACAGTGGCATGTTCATGTTGCTCCATTCTGTCAGTGTATCTTACATAAACGTCTTTTACCAGGTACTTTAGGGACAGACTTAGCAATGTGCCAAAGGCATCAGGACTAATCTTGCTGATGTGTAGCACTGTCTACTGTGAGATGAATTCACAAAATAAGTAAAGCCACTTGAGTGTGTGTTTGGAGTATCTGGCAATAACGGTACCTTCAACAAAATAATACAAGAAGAAAACCAAATACAAGAAGAAAAATAAAAACATTAAAATAATAACAGACTACAATAGATTAATGATGAACATAAATACATTATTTCAGCTTAAGGGTTCATTATTTAGTCTTGATTACAGTTCAGTTTTAGCTCTATTTCTAAATTTTACTTTAAAATATACGAGAGATTGAAATCAAAGCGAAATATGTTTTCCATACTAAGATAAATATTTCCAAGTGTGAGCGACACTGACCACTGTGCAGAACTTGGCATAATAAAATAACATTAAGAATTTTAAAAGATGCAGGAAAGTAAGATATGATGACTAAGTGTAAGAATTGTTTTCTTGATGCACTTTTGGGATTTCAGAGACTTTACACTATTGTTACCATTATACTGATCATGTCATGTGCACTGCAATATCTATTCTAGATATGGTAGAAGAGTTTCTAATCTAACTCAGGGTTCTTAGCACTGTTATCTTTAAATAGCATTGTAGGATCCATAGTTATTAAACTAATTAAAGTTATTTTTCCTTCACTTTATGAAAACTGTAACAATCAGTAGCAATCCTTCCCATATCTCTAATCACATTATATTTTGTTTATGTGAGCAGGACTTAAAGTAGCACTTTTTTTCCCTTTCCCTCACAGGCATTCTACATCATGCAGCAGGATTCAGCACAAAGATGGATGAGTTAGTTTGGCCTAAGCCTGACCATGTTTCCAGATCCATATGCAGCACAGTGATACCATGCAGACACACTTCTGGAGTCTGAAAATACAGCCACATTAGTCTGGGACTGTACAGCACTAATTCCAATTTCAGAGCTGCATGTGATTTTGACAGGTCAGTCATTTTTACATGAAATTAATGTTTGTGTCATTCATAACACAGGGAAATTGTACGATTTGTATTTAAATTCATATTCATGTTATTTTTCATCTGAACTCTCCTATTCTTCTGTATAAAGTCCTTATGCAGATTAGAGTAAGGTAAAGCAGAGCGAGCTGGGGGGTAAGCTGGCTGGTGAGCGAAATAAGGGCTGAGGAGGAAGCAGGCCTGGCATTACCTCCATGATGAGCCAGCAGTACCTTTGCAATTACACAGCTGGAGAAACCAAGACACTGGAATTTGAGCATCATAACCAGCCCCAAGTAACACACTGTGACAGATGACTAGGGTCCTGCAGTTTTGTTTAAAGTGATCTGCAGATGTCATAGAATGGCTTGGGTAGGAAGAGACCCTAAACCCTAACAGCCCCAACCCATGCTGTGGGCTGGTTGCCACCCCCCAGATCAGGCTGCCCAGAGCCCACCCAGCCTGGCCTTGGGCACCCCCAGCTGCCCCCCAGCTGCTCTGGGCAGCCTGGGGCAGGGCCTCACCACCCTCTGAGTAAAAAATTTCTTTCTGACATCTAGCCTAAATCTGCTCTCTTTTGCTTTAAAACTATTACCCCTCATCCTGTCAGACCATATAAAAAGTCGGTATCCCCCCTGTTCACAAGCCCCCTTTAAGTACTGGGAGGCCACAATGTGGCCTCAGAGCCTTCTCTTCTCCAGGCTGAACAAGCCCAGATCCCTCAACCTTTATTCATAGGAGAGGTGCTCCAGCCTCTGATCATCTTTGTGGCCTCCTCTTGATCCTCTCCAGCAGCTCCACAGTTTTTTTTTTTTTTGGGCTGGAGGCCCCAGACCTCTGCAGTGGGAAATCTCTGCCTTTGATCTTCAACTAGCTACTACTTTTCCAAGAAAATGATAGCTATAGAATAATCCATCTCCTTCTGTTGAGCAGGTCTATTTATAATTACAAACTCATGGCCTTTTCTGGATGAAATATTTATGTAAACTCAAGTGCCAAACTGCACTTAGAGCATAGTAAACCGCAAACATTATCATATTAAAAGCAATTCAGCAACATGCTTCATGCCAACTTAATAAAAATGTCATTTTAAATATTGTTTAGGAGCACTAGTCTAAAAAATTTTACAATGTAAGATCCCAAAATGTATTCAGGACACAATATATCTTTAGAAAATGAAATCAAAGTTAAGAGGCAAAGAGTTGAGCCAAGATAAATAATTTCCAGGTACTAGCAAGGTATTTTATTTGGAGAAGAGGATCTATTGTTCTCGGTTGCTTCCTAAGACCTGTTTCGGGTACTCTACACTTTTCTGTTCAGCAAACTTATAACTAGTCATTAGACACATGAAGTAAATAAAGGTAATAAAATCATTTAAATGGCTCATAGAAAGAAACATTTATAAACATATTTGCTAATTTGTTTAATGATTTCAGAGATTTGTAAAGACTCGAAAACTTAAGTCTGGTGATTGCTCAAACTGAAAAGCATCAAGTATTTTTAATTGAGTAATATATAAAATTAAAGAGGTATGTAAGTAAAAACAAAGATCACTTGCACAAGGTAGAGGGATTCTAAGATTTATATGGTTGCATAACAAGCTTCACCAATGAAATGTTCAGAAATAGCATTTTAGTTTTATTCCTATTCTGAGCAGGAGTGCTGAGCTAACAGCAGTAAAATGCAACCAGAAATTCTGAAAATGAGGGCTAAACCATCAGATCAGACAGTGGGGTAAACAGCATTTCCAAGTAATAAAGTGTTCCCTGTCACTATGAAAAATAAGGCAAATCTGAGGCATACTGGAATGAATTATTTCTCTTATCGAAATTAAAAAAAAAAAAAAAACAAGCATACATTTTAATCCAAATTAAATGAAATATTTCTCTCATTTCTGACACTGTTAACAAAAGCAATAAGTAGTTCAAATGAATCTAAATCACCATTTACAACACGAAAGTAAAGATGGTGGTTCTGGGACTTGTTTTTCCTTAGTAGCTAGTGGATTCGGTCCCAGTTTCTGCTTTATTAAATATTTAAATATTTTATACAACATAGAACAGTACCAACAGTACAGACTGAAAACAGCTTAATGTGAATCACTCTGCATATTCTCAAAGAATATTCTATACTCCGATTTTCCTACGAGATTGCTGCTGAAAACTCAAATACTGTTTGACAGAAGAGGAATCTGCCTTTCACCTCCAGGCCAAGTAAACCCTGAGTTGTTCTACAGATTACCTGGGGATATCTCCAGTTCTTTATTCTTGTTCACCCTGCTCACACAACACAGCACACCTAAATAATTTTTTTAACTATAGATACTGTGCTCTTTTGCCTTTCATTTTTTCATCCTAACCCAAGACCAAACTTTGATTTCTTTTTTTTAATCACTGTAACACAAGCGATATTCACAGAGCTTTCACAGATTTATGCAGGTGTTAACAAAACTGAAAATAATATTTGTATATTTTGATAAATTGTTCTCTCCCATAAAAAGAAAATCCTACAGGACAGTTGAAGCAAGGAGGAAAAGAAGAGAAAAGTTCCTTTTCTTCACTTATCCCAATATTTTTCCAATGGGAATATGAATGAACTCATATCTGGGGGAAATTAAGCAAGGGAATTAAAGGAAACAGAAATTACTGTAAGGTCCAATCAGCCTGCTATAAGATGATGTTCTGGTCATGTACTCCAGCAATTCTGTGCTTGTTTTTGAAATCATTTTCTTCCAAAGCAAGGAAGAGCTCTACTTGTATAACCCCTGCTTATTTCCTGATGGCAATTATTTGTTCACAGGGAATCCTTTCCTGCTCAAGGGGGTGCAGAAGCCACGCAATGTGTGCTGGCACATATTTGCCAATATTCTATTATTTTTGTAGTTGCTATGTTCCAACAGGTTTTGCCTGTAGGAATTTTATTTTTTAAATGTTTAGGTTATTCAGGCTTAGTGGATACTTTCTGTGTGAGAAGAACTTCAGATGGATGAACTTCACATAGAAACTAATTTGTACTAGCTAGCACTGCTTCTCAATCTATGATAAAAAAAAAAAAAAGTTAATGACTCCACCTTTTCTATCCTTTCTTCCTAAGCAAAAGATAGAAATAATTGAAGAGAAGCTTTACTATAGAAATTTTATTATGTATCAAAATAATATTTTCTATACTACTATTTTGTAAATATAACACTTTCCAATTTAATTAAACTATTTACTACCACGGCAGCGCTCAGTAGTGCACAACAGCTTTCTCTGTATCAGTCACTGAAATGGCTCTATAGAAATTCCTTGACAGCAGAAAGCGTTTACTACGATTATAAAGCAGCTCCAAGGATTTCAGCTTGTTGCAGAGTGCTGTAGAGTTTTGCTGAGACGAATGCATTGCAAAAGGTATATATAGTTCTGGGGTATTGACTGAATACCTTTCAGTTCCTGGAAAGACATTACAGTGCTTAATAGGGAGAGACTATATTAGCTATAAAATCCAGACAGTGTGGTCTTCCAACTACAGCCACATGCTATATTTATTACTAAAAGGCAAAATATATTTATTCTTGGTACTGCACATTATGGAAGAGTGATTTGCAATTTCTGGAAGAAATTTGAACCATTTCATTTATTCTGGAATATACTAATCGGGTAAAACTATCAGTGTATGTACTGTAAGGGGCTGTAAACAGGCTTACGCTAGTTCACACTGCAAGGCATATATATACCTGTGTTACCTGTGTGAGTGTGCAGATGTGTTCATCAGCATTAATCTACAAAATCTGTGTACAGCTATGGTTCCATATACTTTTAATTTTTTTTCAAAATAATTTTCACCCTGCACTCACAAGCAGCATTCTGTTACATGCCATCATCAGTGCATCTAAGAGTTATTACACTGTGGACAGATTACAGGCAAAGCAACAAAAGACTGAGACTGAAATCCACTCAATTTTTTACAGGTTGTCCAATGTAACGCATATACATGAACCAAGAAATGCAATAGCATTTACTTAACTCAGGATCAGTGTCTAAATATTGAATGCAAAAAGATATTACTGCCCATCCTCATCGTAATATATGCCACCCTCATGCTATACCATTATCCTCTTTGCATCCTTTACTTTGGGTGCTCAGCAGAGGAGCTGGCTCTCCTGTGAACAAATGTGTACAATACTAATAGTCAGCACCAGCAGGCATTGCATCAAGCTGCTCTGATTCAATCTAGAGGCTTAGAAAAAAATAAAAAAAGTGATTTTCACAGCTATCCAAAAATCAGCTTCAATCCTCATTAGCTTGTTAAATAACTGAAGTGACAAATACCCATCATGGGCCATAATGAACAAAACTGCTCACACTGAGCTCTGGAGACAATCTACTTTCACTTGGAAGGATTCAAAAGGAGGAAATTGTTGCTGAGTGCTCGAGTTCCACATCATTTTCAAGAATACTCAAGGACCAATGCTCAGTGAAGTTAACAAAATTTCTTATTCACTTAACTGGGCTTTGAACCAGGCCTCAAATTGTGTTTATAAAAAGTCATATAACAGTGAATGCATAAGCCAGCAACAGGACACTAGGGAAAAACTTATTGTTAAAATTGTAATCTTTCAAATAAAATGATGACATGATTTTCTCTTTCTTAATATCTGTTATTCTTTTTAGATGGATTGGTAACAGCTTCTTTGAGTTTATCATCATTATGACTCCACGGAGATGAGTATGCTTTGAACACAAATTGTCCTGTGAATATTCATATTCTCTACGAGTTCTTGATATTTGTGTTAGTAAAAAGTGCTAGCTAACATAGTTTAAAAATAAATTTATTTGCTTGCTGTTGCTGTAGACAAGGCCCAATGCAATGTATCAATTTTGTATAAAATTCTAGCTGGTGAATACTTAATTTCTGTACTGTTTCATGAACATATCTGTGTTGTGGCTGGAAGAAAAAAGAAAAAAAAACCACCAACGCATCCATTTTCACCGTATTTGCTTCATAGTGGGAAAAAGGAATACAAACTGCAAGCCCTGCTGGGTTCCATGCTCAGAGCAAATGGAGGCAAAACCAATGGCTGGTGCCTTCTGGGGACTTTAACATGAATTTTATTTCTTTTCTTGCTTTCTTCTGTTTTGATATTACCAGAATAAATACTGCAACTCTAGAGGCCTATTCAATCAGAGAAGAGAATTTCAGCAAATAAGCTCCTGCAAGTCATCAGCCTCCTTCCTGACTTTCCCATGGAAAGCTCACATTTTACCTGGGGCCTGTTTGCATGATGCAGACTGCCTCTAACATAATGACAAGAATAAATCTAAATAGCACCTTCCAAATTGCTAGGCCTTTGGGAAATTCACACTTCTTTTATGAAAAAGCCAACAGACCCACTCAATAAAACGCTGCTTTACTGACAACACCAGTAAGTTGTTAAATTCTCTTCCCAGGCATGATTCACAAGAGAAGTCACTTGTCTACATACAGACAGAATATTACATTCTACTCTGTTGTTACTGCTTGACTGTAACAGTCATAAGAGAACAATTTGGATCTTCCTGACCAAATCTGATGTGCTTCCCATTTTAGATTTTTTCTTTTCCTTGACTGAGAAGAAAAGTTGGTGGTGTTGATGATGTCAAAGTTGCTACACTGCCTAGTATGGTCTTTAGGACTTGCGTGGCCATATAATCTCCCTACAAAATTGTTCTCTAAAGTCTTCAACTATCTGCTTCCATAGGTGGAAAAAGTAACTCTCAAGTAATAAGCAAAAAACATTTCAAAGCATATAAAATGATTGCGTGCTCCACAAGGTCAGATGGATGAAAGGTATTACTCTTCTAGAAAAAAATTATTTGCACAAAGCTGCACAAATTACTGAAGTTAACTAGGCATTCAAAAATTAACAAACATCATACTTTGGATAGGCTACTTTCATATATCGTATTCACTTCACACTCTTATTGTGATAAATGCCCAGATTAATTTTTCTGCAGAAATAAATGCCCTCATTCAGTGCACAAGATGGCAATAAATCACCTCAAGATGCTTGTTCAATATTATGTTTTTATCCTCACTGCTTACTGTATGGTGCCATGCCTTGTTTACCATGCCTTGTTTATTGTACTCTATCCAAACTGATAGACTAAATGATTAATTTCTTCAGAGCCCTTCTGTGACATCCATCAATGCAGCATTTAGGCCCTCCACAACATATTCATAACAGCTATCTGAGATAAATGCATATTGTTATTCTAAAGATAGCAGATGCAATGCCAGAAATCTGAAATTTGATTTAGTGTTATATATCCAAGGCAGAGTAATTTACTTCACTCATAGCCATGAGGTCTCGGCACTGGTATATATTATAATCCTGAGTCAGATGTCCAAAAAATACACAGCTAAGGTAAACCCCTTATCAAGTGTTGGTTTAGTAACCAGCATAGCATTACTCTATGCCAGGAGCATGAAGAAAACCAATTCTCCAGGTCACTAAACATGAGGCCATCTTTTTTCTTCCTGTAACACCCTGCCACATTCACTGAATCCTATTCAGCTGCTGAAATCAATGAGACTGGGGATCTAAACAGTTTTCATTTCTACAGAAGTCGCTGGGCCATAAACTGCTAGAGAATTGGAGAGTTTTCTCAAGGAGCATCATTGCATACTCCCACCCAGTTCTTGCCTAAACATCTCTTGTAGGGGATACAGGCAAAGATCAGCCTCTTCCTTGACTCAGAAAGTACTTCCTAGCATTTTTCCCCTCAACAAAGCATTCATATAGGGTCACAGTTCCCATAAGTTCATACATGCTGTTTTCTTTACAACCACATACTTCCTTACGAGTGCTGGGACATTATGCCCATCACGAAGGTCCAAGAGCTGTCATGTTCTTTGTGGGCCAGTTTTGGAAAATGGACCCAAAACTACCACACTGGCTTTCAGGCATTTGCTGGGAGCTGGAGAATGGGAAAATTCAGCTATTTCATCCACTGTGCTTCGGGGCTACTGAGGACACAGGAGGGAGAGTTTTCCTGCTTACGTGCTCTCTCTCCTGGCAAAGCTTACACAATCAAAGGCTGCAGTTGCAAGAAAAGTCTTGTTTGGCTGCAGGGCTGGAGCATACCTACTATGAATAAAACTTCTATGAAGTTAGCTGCAAAAATGAAGGCCGAGAAAACAGAATTTACCAGAAGGTTTTTAAGTTGATTTAATTTTCAGAGTTTCATATTAAATATTCAGGAGTAACACCCTGGATATAACAGTCGCTCTTCCTCCTACTTCTAGGAATATTTGAGGATGGCATTATGAGGTGTCAGATCACCTTTCAGTTGAACAAACCAATATATTCTCCCCTTGTTTCATTCTGGACATGTATAGTATTTTTTTCTGATTTTTTTTTTTTTTTTAAAAGTAAATTCAGATGGAGGCAGACAGTTTTATGCACAAATTCTTTCAGTTGAAGAGTGATACAGACATAAAATCTAGGTCTCATAACAGAGCTGATTAATTTTGACTTGGGTGGGGCTTTCTGATCCACTTTAAACAGAAAAAGGATATCCATATGATTGTCCACAAATTTGGCTTCTCAGATTGTCACTAAATTATACTGAAGTGGATATTTAAGCACCTGCTTGTCAATATCTAAGTGGCAATTTGCACAAAAATATATATAGCAAGCAAGTCATGATTGAAAATTCAACTAAAGAAAAACCCTAGAAAACCAAGAGCTCTGAAAAGTAATAACATTCTTCTCAAAATTCTGAGTTTCAGAATAATTGGAGTAATGGANGTATCACCAGGGAACATACACAGAAATATAATTTGTGAAATTTGACTTTAAAACTTTAGGGGCAAGAAGAGGGAGAAAGAGGAAAGGAGAATTTTCAGGTCAGTTTGTTATTAAAAAAAATATGTCAGTTAATTTTTCTTGTCACCTACATTACGTAATAAATAAATACATAAATAAATAGACTCCAAATTTATTTTTTTTTTTTCTTCTGTTTTTCTTTTACATAGAGTGCAAAGTTAGGCAAATATTATTCAGGAAAAATCGTGGCACAGTTGATCTTAGAATACAAGTATGAACTGGAGGATCTCTTGAGACCATTTCCAGGTCTAATCTTCTATGATGAGTACCCAGAGACATCTGTAACTCGATGCATCTTACCAGCCATCGAATAAATATGCAGACCACATAGCAATCATTATGGCACTATTTCTCAGCACACAGTCACTCTAGTACGGATATACTATTTAATTGCAATGCGATCCTCACTCTCAAAGAAAAAATGACAATGATGCATGCATTTTTTAAAATAAAGTGCAG